>JASVER010000050.1:3765843-3870940 GCA_030449065.1 Oceanodroma leucorhoa | reverse complement strand
GGTGGGACGGGGGAGAGAATCGGAAGGGTAAAAGTGAGAAAACCAGGACAGCTAGACGGGTAGTAAGAAGCAGCATGACAAACTGCATGTGGTTTGCTTAGCAGAAGTGGGAGCTCTCTACTTAGTCCAGGGTGGTGATGAGAGCGGTGAGTAGGTGAAGTTTGCTAATGATGTTGTGTGTATCTAGGCTGTTACATCAGAAATTTCCCCTTGCTGTTAATGGAGYGCAACATAACCAAGTATGAGAGGGGTGTGAGTGCAGGTTGGCCAATGTGTTAGCCACTGTACCACAGTACCTGAAAGGTAGAGATGCTATTCTAGCTAAAATACCAGTAACTTTGTGAAGCTTTTTCTCTTGCTGCTACCTTCAGTGTGGCCCTGGTGACACTGTACACATACCTTTATCCTGGTGTATGAACAGGCAGACTTGCTAGCGATGGAATATTTTTGTTGATGTTTGTTTAGTATGAAATGAATAGACTTACCTAGAATTAACATAAAGCAATGCTTTGGCAAAAAGAAAACGCCCAAATCAAGAAGGTGCCACAAAAATAAGAGCCCACACGTTTACGTTCAGAGAGAGGAGTATCCTTTCCACTTGGAAATATAGCCCAGTGGATACTTCCAATATGAAGTTTATTTAGAGGCATCTCCTCAGAGTCACTTTTGTATCAAAAGTTTTAAAGCTTAAGAAAATTTGCCAGAGCTGCACAATCAATATCCATGTTGGGATGTGCACCGCACTGGGCTCAGACCTTCCATTTTGGATCTTTGAAGAAACAGGCCTGAGCTGCAAAATTTTGGGTTGGACAGATTCTGTCCTTAATTCAAAGGCAGAGACGCCAGGATTTCAGGTGCATTGTTGTGAACCAGATCCTCCTGGCTCACRGGAGAGTCAGAGCTGGGTAGAGGTCTGGAAAGCGTGGTGAAGCCCAACCCAGTCGCTCGCTTCCCCCTCAGCAGGATGGGCTAGAGAATCAGGAGGGCAAAAGCATGAAAAACTTGTGGGCTGAGATAAAGACAATTTAATAAGTGAAGGGAGGAAAACAAAGGGGGGAACACACACCAAGTGATGCAAAAGCAATCACTCACCCCTTCCCACCAGCGGACTTCTTTGAGCAATGGCTGCTTTGGAAAAACAGTCCTCCCCCTCATTTTTATTGCTGAGCATGACATATGGTAGGGAATATCTCTTTGATCAGTTGGGGTCAACTGSCATGGCTGTGTCCCTTCCCAACGTCTTGCCCATCCGCAGCCTACTTCTAGRATTGGGCAGAGTGAGAAAGAGAGAAAGTCTTGATGCTGTGCAAGCACTGTTCAGTAATAGCTAAAACATTGGTGTGTTAATAACACTCTTTTGGTAACAGATCTAAAATACAGCACCATACAGGCTGCTATGAAGAAAATTAACTCCATCCCAAGCAGACTTAGTACACAAGTGCATGGTAGCAATGACCATGGCAAGTACTAGGAAGAGTAAGACTGGGCAAGTAATCAGAGGACAGGGGGAGTGGAAGAGGCTTGGGCAGGAAGCAGGGCGGAGGGAGCTAGAGAGATCTGCGAGGCTCAGCAAATGGGAGAGGGATGTAGGTGGGAACAGGGCAGAGGAACTGAAAATTCTGGCTATTGTAAAAAAAAAAATACATCTTTGGAACTAAACTTACAAAAGTTGTTGGAGATCTGCACCTTCCTCTCAATTCTGGTGTCAAAGTCAGCTGATGTCTGACCCTGGTGGCACCTTTATTCCTCTGTTTTGGTCCTGTGTTTTCCCCATTCATAGAATCATAGAATCATTAAGGTTAGAAAAGACCTTTAAGATCATAGAGTCCAACCGTCAACCCAGCACCCATGCCCACTAAACCAATTCCTCAACTTCTTTCCCTGGAAGTATCCAGGTTTGCCTAGTCCTTGCCATAGCCAAGCTTTTCTGCATCTTGCTTATACCTAAGCTCTGCTGGGGTCCACTGAGTCCTTCCGAGAGTCACATACCGAGGCTTTGATAACCCTACCATAGGCTTCCCTGACTCCTGCAGTGGAGCGTGCTCTTTCTTCCTGTGCCAGGGTGTGCGAGGGAATTATAATGCAGCTGGACCCAAGAGGGTCTGACCTGGTCAGGACACTAGTGATAAGTTTTTAGGCTCTTTTTCAGCTGACTGTGCATTTTCTCTCTCTAACACAGGAAAATGTCTTGAACATGTGGTTTGACTAGTGAGTTACTGGAGAAAAGGGAGGCAGCGTCTCCATCTCTGACAGCATTTTGGAAGGCTTTACCTCTGTCCTAGGAAGGTTGAGGGCTGTGAACCCAGAGTGGAGAGAGACAAGCGCACTCAGTGAAGTGGGTAAACACAGGTTGGATTTAAGATGGAGCTCAATCCTCATCATTTCCTGGTAGCTATTTTAAGGAGTCTGCTTCGGGGCACGGGTGCGGTCACTGCACTCCCAGCCAGGCCTGTGCTGCTGGCCAAAGGGATGGTCTTACTCATGTTCTGCCCCACTTCACTTGTTTCCGCTCCATCCCATGCACAAGCACCGATGTTCTCATAGTGAGTCACATCYGGGACTTACAATCCTTTTGTGGGTTTTTTGGTTTTTTTTTTTTGGAGTGGGGGTGTGTGTTCAGCAAATTGTACTCTCCGCATGACTATTTCATTGCGGGAACAGGCAGACAGAAACAAAGGAGAGGGAGGAATGGCTAGGTCATCCCCACACTTTTGGTCAGCAGCATAGTTTTAAAATGACTGGGTAACCTTTGCACGGGGATATAACCGAAGGTATGGATTTTGTGGTGGGGAGGGACCCAGGCTTGTTGGTGGGTGCCACCCTTAGGTCCTGCCTTTGCTRATGTGTAGAGCTCTGTAAATGCAGGCAGTCCCGTATTGTCCAGGAGTAGCAACACATACCTCTGTGAACTTGCTGCAGTATGCAAGTGAAAAACTCCGCTTTTGATGTTACATATAAGATTTGCAGAAATTCCTGCACGATTGTGATTTTCTCTTGCAACAGCCTGGGATGCTGCTACAGCTTACTGTCGTCTACGTTCTCTCTTTCCTGGCTGTAGCTTTTGCCCGTGCTTTTATACCATGGGTCTAAGTGCTTTCTTACTGGAGTTTGGGAAGCGGGTCGTGTTTGTGGCCTGTGGGGGAATTAGGAGGACTATGGGTGAATATTCTGATAGTCCTTCTGGACTGAACATTTATTTCAGGGTTCTCTGCAACTGGTGGTTCTGAGGTTTAGGAGGGAACATAACTCTCTGCTGCTTACGTTTGCCAGGGGAATTCACAATTTAAAAAAACCAAAAAGCCTCAAAAAGGGGTAGTTGGGAAATTACAAAAAATAGTACAAAAATCCACTATTTAAAAAGCCAAACTCCTGAGGCAGACAGTTCCTTGCTATAAGCTAATCAGGAAGGGCTTTTCCACCCAGCTTCAGCAGGTGGAACATTAACATCTTAATGGTGATGTGGAAGCCTAACTACTGCTTGTGTAGACCTAATATATACATATATGCATTTCAAATAGGTGCTTGAAACCAAAAAAGATTATAATGATAGCATTAAAAATAAAAAGGGAACTAGGTTACAGAAGGTCTCTGGAATAACTAAGCCTTTGTCGTGGTTTAACCCCAGCCGGCAACTAAACACCATGCAGCTGCTTGCTCACCCCTCCCCCCCTCCTCCAGTAGGATGGGGGAGAGAATTGGGAGGGCACACGAAGGAAAACCCACAGGTTGAGATAAAAACAGTTTAATAATGGAAATAAAACAAAGTAGAACAATAATAACAACAATGATAATAACAACAATAACAGAATATACAAAACAGGTGATGCACAATGCAACTTCTCACCCCCCATGTGTTCTGAACGAACGGTGCAAGACCGAACCCCCAGAACCCCCTGGTTTTTATACTGAGCATGATGTCACATGGTATAGAATACCCCATTGGCCAGCTGGGTCAACCGCCCCGGCTATGCTCCCCCCCCAACTCCCCCTGCACCTGGCAGAGCATGGGAGGCTGAAAAGTCCTGGTGCAAGCACCACCCAGCAACAACCAAAGCATCAATGGGCCATCAACCTTCCTTTCATTACCGAACCCGAAACACAGCAYCCCCTCCAGCTACTGGGAAGAGAGTTAACTCTGTCCCAGCTGGAACCAGGACAGCCTTACATCAGCTCCAGGAAAACTAGTGAAGAAAATCAAGTCAGGTAGACAAATATAGTAATGAAGCATTTATTGCTGATAAATGGAATATTAAATTCCACTTACTCAGTCTGAACAGAACATGTGGATACCTTTAGCCTGCTTAAATGCTTAAAGAGTCAGAATTATTCAGGTGAATATTAAAACTTGAGTGCAGCACACTAGGTTGTATGGGTGACCTGTTACTCTGTGAGTGAAGTGTCTTGTCTTGCATGGGCTGCAATCCAAGCTCTGCATTCAGAGACGTGATTCAGTTAGCATGGAGTTCCAGGTTATGTGCATTAGCTGAGTCGTTGTCAAACATGAAAAAATCTGAAATGTTTTAGGTACTGCAAACCGGGCTAAGATTCATGGCTTGCTGTTTGCCGCAGGCCAAATCTGTGCATCCATGTTGTTGTCGTGGTTCAGCTGATGCGTGGTAGGCAGAACGCTTGACTGTGGCTCTGAGTGGGATGAGAAGGCTGCATAGGCAAAGGTGTCTGGCTGCTGGAGAAGTGGGAACAGAAGATGATGTAAACGAGATGAGGTGGTGGGTTTGCAGAAGAGGCTTTGCTCGCACAATGTTAGCTTCTCTTTATCAGTAACACTTTCATTATGTGATTTGTTTGGAAGGATAGAACACAACGACATGGCATAAGAAGGAATTTGGAGTGGGTTGAAGGAGATGCAGGAGCAGGTAGTGTGATGGTTTCTCTAGAGGCTACTGGAGGCCTTAGCATGGCACTACTTTGTTGTGTGAACTTTATCTTGGAATAATAGGCTACAATAAGGAGAGAGGGAGAAAGCAGAGAAACATCATTCTTATTTCTAGCCTTCTAAAAAGAGTGTATAAGAAAATGTTCGGCTGTTACTTCTCACTCTTTGCTCACAGCAGAGAAGTTAACTGCTGTGGAATGGGAAATCTGTCTCCGTATAAAATGAAGTAGAATAGAGGGGGAAGGGTTCCTTGGAAATTTAGAAATCATATGATGACACATGCTTTCTTTAGAAGCTCAAAGATACGTGGTGCAACTTATGCAACATTTCTGTATGATGTATAATTTCCTTGAAAAAAGGAAGCTGACAGCATTGCGTGGGAGCTTTCTTCACATTTTCACTAGAGCAGTGAAGTAGGGAAGTAAAAGTGTCTGATCCCTGGTTTTAAACAGGAGATGACTGTTATCCTGAGAGGATAACCTTTTCCCTGTCTTGCTCCTGGGAGCCCTGAGTRTCCTTGGGTAGGAACTCTTCAGCTCCTTGCTGCCAAGCCTTTGTTTCACCAGCCAGCAAGAAGAGAGTGTGCTGAAGAGGGCAGCGCTCCCCCATGCCTAGCAGAAGCTRTGGAGGGAAAATGTGTTTTCTTTTCAGCTCTGCTTTCCTCTGGTCTCATTTCTGGGCTTGAAGAAGAAACAATCTTGCCCTCATAACTCCAGCCTAGCTCTTACGACTAACTGAAAGAGRGCAAAGACATGGAGAGTTTACGTGCATCAACACCCAGACTTAGGARGTTATTAGTGGTTGGCTGAGCAGTGGTGGCTGTCCTTGCTCATGTTCTTAGTCCCCAGCAAATGGCTGCTTTCCTCCGAGTCGCATCACCTTGCTCTTTGTCAACAGCCACTGTGGCTTGGCTTATGCATGGTGACGTTAAACCTTCGTTGATTGTGTCTCTGAGCTGAAGTTACTGAGAGGTAGAATTTCACAGTGGGTAGATCAGGGAGGTTTTCTCCATGCTAGGAATACTATAGGTCTCTAGGCAGTGAGAGATGACTTTGTGAGGAAAACATACTTCTAGAAATTGTCTTTATGAAACAAAAGTCTCTAACAAGACTTGAAGCTTCATCAGATCAAAACAGTGTTTCATCTTGCCCAGCATCCTGCCTTCTTGTGGTCTCCAAACACAAATGTTGGAGCTCCTGGGTTCTTACCTTTTCTGGAAATTGTTAATCRAGATGGGTGGAAAGAGAAGCTCATACTGGAGCAGCAGGAGCAAGTGAGATGTTTGAGGCTGGCTGAACAGGACAGAAGACAAAGGCAGGCAGGTGGGTTGTTTTGAAAAGSTGTGGGAGTGATAGCTGAGCCCTCTCTGCCCTGTTTACTTTTCCAGTTCCTGTGCCTGGAAAAGGCCACAGCATAAGTGCAGGCAACAAGAAGTAGAAACTGTAATGGCACGAGAAGAGTACTTTCATGGGTAAATTRCAAACAAATCGGATAGTCCATGAGAAGTAAGGCATGGAGAAGACCTTCTGTGTGTGCAGTTCTGTACCCAAGCACACAGAAGTGTGCTTCCCATTGCTTGCCTTCGGTCTTCTGTCTGAGAAAGTCTTTCTGTGGTGTGGCACCAGGCAGAACAGCAGGAGGACACGTAGTATGCTGATGAGCATTGTTCTTTGCCGATGGGGAGCCTAATCTTTTTAATGACTGGCCTGGCTGACCTCCTGGCTGCTTTCATATGGAAAGGAGATAGGATGYGGAGCAAGATGGGATATAGTTTTCTGGACTCACATACAGTGAAGGGAAGTGACTTGTTGTTTTGATGTTATAAAGCTGTAGTATCAGCATTGATTTATGAACAGTAAGTGTTCATATGATGATGACATGAGAAGCAAGGGAAGCACAGAACAATATAGGGATTGTGGTGGGTTAATGACTTGATGCCATTTAGGAATCCCAAAAAAAAAAATCAAAACCAAAACAAACCCAAAATAGTAGCTGTCACTTGGGAGCAGTTGGCTTGAGGTGTAGGCTTCTGAAATATTTCTCTTTCAACATGCACAGTTACTGTTTAAAGGGAAGTTTTCCATGGTGCATATTGGAAATCTTGCCTTAATTTAAGACCTCATTTATATCTTAATCATGCCCTTCCTTCAACTTAGTAGTGAAAAGTTACCAGCTACCATGGATCGGAATCGAGTCCTTAATGCAAGTGTAACTTGAACTCAGCATTGACATGTTTTTGCCTATGTCTACATACATGTCTGCTGTGGCAGTAGTCTTGTGATTTTTTTAGAGCCATTCAGAGCTATTCAGAAGTAGGAGGTGACCGCTGAAGGCTGAAGCAGGGAGATGCTAATGGTTTACAGCATCCCTTCCCCACAGCAGAATTTGTTCTCATCTGTTAGATCAGTAGATTTTAWTTTTTTTTGCAAGTGTAGCTGTTTTTAATAAAAATTAGAGAAAATCTCCTGTCCCTCTTTTTTGTTGTTGTTTGTTTATTTATATTGACTATCTGGGCCTTTTTTAGCAGAACATGATTGATTCAAAACCGATAGCAGTTAAGGTTTCTGGACAGCTCCCATTTCTTGCTTGCAGCTCTGCTAGATCTCAGAGGTTGGGATGCTATTTCATATACATTGGCTGTGAAATGAACTTGCTTAAGTGCCATTTCCAAAGGACATCCCTAGTATCCCCATGATTATAGAGTAGGCACTTTGAGCCGAGTAGCAGTTTTGTGTCAGAAGTGTGCTTTTTCCTAACTCTGTGAATATTCATACTGGAAAAATTGCAGTTTATTTGCTTAGCAGGAGCTTCAGTCTGGGCATTCTGCAACAAGATGCTGAGATAGATTTTGCTGGTGACAACAATTCTTCATTTCAGCTTTTTCACCAGACCATGGGCAGGAGGCCTAATTCGAGTGAACAGAGGGAAAGTACTGAGGATAGAGGAGCCTTAGGACAGAGAAGAAGATCAGGACAATGATTCTACCTGGGACCAGAATGTGGAAACTGGATCCCTTTGTGGTGCCTGTCACATGATTGTGCAAACAGGCTGGGTTTGGGTAATTCTTAGCTGACACATACCTTGCTTTGCAACATTGTGATGTGCTTCTAACCTAAATTTGAATGTATCTGGTAGTGTATACAGCATTAGTCAAGCAATAATTTATAAAACAATTGTTGAAGTAACTTTTTTCTTTTTTTTCCCTGTAGCGTACATCCACTGTGAGGACGTGTTTGGCATCGTGGGAGAAAATTTTACTTTTCCAGTGAAAATAGACCAAAAAATAGTGGAAATTACTTGGACGAAAAACAAGGATAAAGTGGCTGAATGGGAAGGACAGAACGAAACAACCTATTTCACCTCCCTCCGTAACAGAGGCTTGCTTAACAAGGAGAATGGATGCTTGTCTATATTTAACTTGGAGAACAATGATGCTGGCACATACGTGTTAGACTATTTGGATTCTGTGAAAAAAAATTATGTCTTAACCTTCATACTTGCTGTGTTAGGTAAGTAGTGGAAGAACTGCATAAAGAATTTGCACCACTTTATTCACTTTAAGAAGGCTGGAAARGGGATTGTTTATTTGTCAGAGAAGCAAACAGAAACAGAGGGGGGCTGTTCTTTGGCTTTATTGTTAAATTGCTTAGGCACTTCAAACAGATTTTCAAAGGTGGCATCTAAGTTGTTTGCCCATCATTACTCACCTTGGAATGACTGCTAGAATGTGTGTAGATGGCACACTGTACTTTCAGGTAGGTAACCAAACTCCTTGAGCAAGCTGACCGCGTTTTCCCAGGCTTTATGTATCTACTAAAGATGCTCCTGTGGGATATTATGCGTACTTGAATATCTGTGGCATCATCCTGTGCAGATCTACGCAGCTTCACTAGTAGTCTTTGGGAAATATATTTGACCGGCGTTTGTATTAGTCCTGTTGACAATGAACCATGAGGAGTCTCAAACTAGGCACTGAAGAACCACAAACAGGGCCACTTCTAGAAATACATTTCTCTCTCACACACACGCATACATGCACACCTTACACATACACTTTTATCTATGCACTCTCCTGCTGCTTTTGTTGCTCCAGCCCTTGTCCTGTGCTAAAATTCAAGGCAGTTTATAACCAAGGTAATACAGAATGTTTTCTCTCCTTTTAGATCCCCCATCAGAACCTAAAATAAGTTGCAACATCAGTGATGATGACCTCGTGTTAAAATGTACAGCAGATTTCCAGAAGCCTCTGAATTACACTTGGAAGTTCAGTACCATACCAACCACGTACCAGACACAGGAAGTTTTCATCCCTAAGAAGAATGTTGGTCCTTCCACGGAAGCTGCATGTTACATTAAATTCTCTCAAATGGAAAAGAGCTCTGAAATCTCTTTGACTCAATGCTTTCCAGATGAAAAAGGTAATGAATGCGTCAGGTTGTATAAGCAAGTCGGAGAGGCTAGGCTGGGAAGCAGCATGGACTTTGACTGTAAGATTTCTACTGACTTCTCAGGAAGTTGAATTTAAAGAGTAAAAAGCATCAGAAGTGATTTGTCTGCTAAAAGCGTGTTTAAGGTTGGTGAAAGGTATGAGGTTGACAGTTGATCCCCCTGGAAAGATACTTTTTGCAGAGATCTCAACAGAATAAAACCTGCAGCTGTGACTTGAAATGAGTAATAATAGAGAGAGACACACACTTAGAAGATCTCTTCTGAACCTTCTGGCCTTGTGTAATTAATGCTAATGACTGTTGTACTCTTTGTACTGCTTTCCATGAACTGGAATGAAACTGTTCAGTCATTTCAAGTGAGTCATCTAGCAGCCATTAGATAAAATAATTTTTCATCTAACATGTGCATGAGTCAATGTGCATACTTCTTTTCTTCCTTCATAGACAGATATAAAAAGGAGAAAAGAGAGTTTTCCTGCTATTGCTTTGGGACAGCTTCAGCTGAACTTCAGGTCAGCTTGAGGCTTGCCGCTTTTTTTTTTTTTTTTAAACATAGGATGAGAACACGTTTGGAACCATCTGGTTTGTAGGGTATGTAAGGCAGTCCCTAACTGACAAAATTTCCCACTTCTATGCAAAAGTCATTTTCATGGTTAACCAGTATAGAATTCTTCCTCCTTCATTGGAATTATGTGTTAGAGACTTGTTAGAAATGAGGCATGTGGTGGGTCAACCTTGGCTGGCTGCCACGTGCCCGTCAAGCTGCTCTATCACTCTCCCACCTCAATTGGGTGGTGGGGAGAAAATACAACAAAAGCCTCGTGGGTTAATGACAGGGAGATCACGCAGCAGTTACCATCACGGGCAAAACAGATTCGACATGAGGAAAATTAATTTAATTTATTGCCAGTCAAAATCAGAGTAGGATAAAGAGAAACAAGAACAAATCTGAAACACCTTCCCCCCACTCCTCCCTTCTTCCCGGACTCAACTTCACTCCTGATCTCTCTACCTCCTCCCCCTAAGCAGCGCAGGGAGACGGGGAATGGGAGTTGTGGTCAGCTCATTATGTGTTGTCTCTGCTGCTCCTTCCTCCTCACTCTCTTCCCCTGCTCCAGTGTTGGGTCCCACCCAAGGGAGACAGTCCTCCATGAACTTCTCCAATGTGGGTCCTTGCCATGGGCAAGTTCTTCAAGAACTGCTCCAGCATGGGTCCTTTCCGTGGGTGCAGTCCTTCAGGAACAGAAGGGGTCACGAGTCCTGTGTCACGACCCGGCCTGATTGGACCAGGGGGTCCGAAATTCCCTCTGGCTAAATTAAGGTGAAACGACACCAAACGATCGGTTAAGTGTTTTTATCTAAGGCAGAAGCAAGCTGAACTGGGAAATCGTTTCAATAAACAACCTGAACTTAGAAAGCATAGTGATAGGCAATATGGGTTCTATTAAAGCATTTAGAAGAAGAAAAGGAAAGAAAGGAAAAGAGAGAAAGAGAGAGAGAGATATATCACCACCCTTGGATCCCGCGATGATSATGACGGGTGCAGCAATCCTCCGGTGGCAGGCGCGTGCTGGTTCCTTGGGTTGCTGTCCTTTTATAGTTGTCCCCTACCCCTCGGTTGCATCAGCCACGCAGTTTCTAGAACTGGGCAGAAGGAGGGGACCTAAGAGATGGCAGGCAATGGAAACGGGTCCCTGCGCGGCGTGCCAGGCGAATCCCCTCCCGGCCTCCCACACCTTCCTGGTTGCCCTTACAAAACAGATATGGGGCTCTGGAGCTTGAGGGCCAGGCAAATGCGGACACAGAGAAGGGTCTATCCAGGGAGTTGCCTGGGGTGAATCAGGCACCCCCATGCATTACAACTGCCTCTCTTAGGAAAAAAAGGAGGGTAACTGTCATGGGTGATTCCCTTCTGAGGGGAACGGAGGGCCCTATATGCCGACCAGACCCATCCCACAGGGAGGTCTGCTGTCTTCCAGGGGCCCGGGTTAGGGACATAACCAGGAAATTCCCCGATCTGGTACGGCCCTCTGACTACTACCCGCTGTTGGTCATGCAGGTAGGCAGCGACAAGGTTGCAGAGAGAAGTCCAAAAGCAATCAAGAGGGACTTCAGGGCMCTGGGGCGATCAATTGCGGGATCGGGAGCACAGGTGGTGTTTTCCTCAATCCTTTCAGTGGCGGGGAAGAACACTGAAAGGAACAGGAAAACGCAGCTGATTAACATGTGGCTCAGAGGCTGGTGCCACTGGTGGAACTTTGGTTTTTTTGACCACAGGGAGGTTTACAAGGCACCGGGCCTGTTGGCGACAGATGGAGTACATCTGTCTCAAAGGGGGAAAAGGATTCTCGCCCATGAGTTGGCGGGGCTCATTGAGAGGGCTTTAAACTAGGTATGAAGAGGGAAGGGGATAGAGCCACGCTCAGTAGAGATGAGCCTAGGGGTGGTGTGCCAATCTCGGGGGTGAGGTCGATAGCCCRGCTCAAGTGCATCTACACCAATGCACGCAGCATGGGCGGCAAACAGGAGGAGCTGGAAGCCATTGTGCAGCAGGACAGCTATGACTTGGTCACCATCATGGAAACATAGTGGGACGACTCTCATGACTGGAGTGCTGTGATGGATGGCTACAAGCTCTTCAGAAGGGACAGGCGAGGAAGGAGAGGCCGTGGGGTGGCTCTGTATGTCAGGGAGTGTTTCGATTGCACAGAGCTCGACGTTTGTGATGATCGGGTTGAGTGCTTATAGGTTAGGATGAGGGGGAAGGCCAGCGAGGCGGATATCCTKCTGGGAGTCTGTTATAGACCACCCAACCAGGATGAAGAGGCTGATCAAGTGTTCTACAAGCGGCTRGCAGAAGTCTCGCRATCGCTAGCCCTTGTCCTCGTGGGGGACTTCAACTTGCCCGACGTCTGCTGGAAATACAATATTGCAGAGAGGAAACAGTTGAGGAGGTTTCTGAAGCGTGTGGAAGACAACTTCCTGATGCAGCTGGTAAGCGAGCCTACCAGGGGAGGTGCCTCGCTCGACCTGCTGTTTACCAACAGAGAAGGACTGGTGGGAGGTGTGGTGGTCGGAGGCCGTCTGGGGCTCAGCGACCATGACATGATAGAATTCTCAATTCTTGGGGAAGTAAGGAGAGGGGTCAGCAAGACTGCTACCATGGATCTCCGGAGGGCAGACTTTGGCCTGTTCAGGACGCTGGTTGAGAGAGTCGCTTGGGAGGCGGTCCTGAAGGGCAAAGGGGTCCAGGAAGGCTGGATGTTCTTCAAGGAGGAAGTCTTAAAGGCGCAGGAGCAGGCCGTCCCCATGTGCCGCCAGAAGAGCTGGCAGGGAAGACGACCGGCYTGGCTGAACAAGGAGCTTTTCCTGGGACTCGGGGAAAAAAGGAGAGTCTACCGCTGTTGGAAGAAGGGGCGGGCGACTCAGGAATAGTACAGGGATCTCATTAGGTCATGCAGAGAGGAAATTAGAAAGGCAAAAGCCCAGCTGGAACTCAATCTGGCCACTGTCGTCAGGGACAACAAAAACTGTTTTTACAAATATATTAACGACAAAAACAGAGCCGAAGAGAATCTCCCTCCCTTATTGGATGCCGGGGGGAACATTGACGCTGAGGATGAGGAGAAGGCTAAGGTACTCAATGCCTTCTTTGCTTCAGTCGTTAATATTCACACCGGTTATCCTCAGGGTATTCAGCGCCCTGAGCTGGAAGATGGGGATGGGGAGCAGAATAAACCCCCCCATAATCAAAGAGGAAGAGGTTAACGACCTGCTACGCCAGTTGGACATACACAAGTCTATGGGGCCGGATGGGGTCCACCCGAGAGTACTGAGGGAGCTGGCGGAGGAGCTTGCCAAGCCGCTCTCCATCATTTATCACCGGTCCTGGTTAACGGGGGAGGTCCCGGACGACTGGAGGCTTGCCAATGTGATGCCCATCTACAAGAAGGGCCGGAGGGAGGATCCAGGGAACTACAGGCCTGTCAGCCTGACCTCGGTGCTGGGGAAGATCATGGAGAGGTTCATCTTGAGGGCGCTCACGAGGCAGGTGCGGGACAACCGGGGGATCGGACCCAGCCAGCATGGGTTCATGAAGGGCAGGTCCTGCCTGACCAACCTGATCTCCTTCTACAACCGGGTGACCTGCCCAGTGGATGAGGGGAAGCTGTGGATGTGGTCTACCTGGACTTTAGCAAAGCCTTTGACACTGTCTCCCACAGCATTCTCCTGGAGAAGCTGGTGGGTCATGGCTTGGACGGGTGTACTCTTAGCTGGGTAAAAAACTGGCTGGACGGCCGAGCCCAGAGAGTTGTGGTGAATGGAGTCAAATCTGGTTGGCGGCCGGTCACGAGCGGTGTTCCCCAGGGCTCAGTTTTGGGGCCAGTCTTGTTTAACATTTTTATCAATGAYCTGGATGAGGGGATCGAGTGCACCCTCAGTAAGTTTGCAGATGACACCAAGCTGGGCGGGAGTGTTGATCTGCCTGAGGGTAGGAAGGCTCTGCAGAGGGATCTGGACAGGCTGGATCGATGGGCCGAGGCCAATTGYATGAGGTTCAMSAAGGCCAAGTGCYGGGTCCTGCACTTGGGTCACAACAACCCCAGGCAACGCTCCAGGCTTGGGGAAGAGTGGCTGGAAAGCTGCCCGGTGGAAAAGGACCTGGGGGTGCTGGTCGACAGCYGGCTGAACATGAGCCGGCAGTGTGCCCAGGTGGYCAAGAAGGCCAATGGCATCCTGGCCTTTATCAGGAATAGTGTGACCAGCAGGAGCAGGGAGGTGATCGTGCCCCTGTACTCGGCACTGGTGAGGCCGCACCTCGAATCCTGTGTTCAGTTTTGGGCCCCTCACTACAAGAAGGACATTGAGGTGCTGGAGTGTGTCCAGAGAAGGGCGACGAGGCTGGTGAAGGGTCTGGAGCACAGGTCTTTGAGGAGCAGCTGAGGGAGCTGGGTTTGTTTGGCCTGGAGAAAAGGAGGCTGAGGGGAGACCTTATGGCTCTCTACAACTACCTGAAAGGAGGCTGTAGAGAGGTGGGTGTTGGTCTCTTCTCCCAAGTAACAAGCGATAGGACGAGAGGAAATGGCTTCAAGTTGCACCAGGGGAGGTTTAGATTGGATATTAGGAAGAATTTCTTCACCGAAAGTGTTGTCAAGCATTGGAACAGGCTGCCCAGGGAAGTGGTGCAGTCACCGTCACCRGAGGCGTTCAAAAAACGTGTGGATGTGGCACTTCAAGACATGGCTTAGTGGGCATGGTGGTGTTGGGTTGATGGTTGGACTCTATGATCTTAAAGGTCTTTTCCAACCTTAATGATTCTATGATTCTATGATTAATTTCTTGAGGCTACTTTTTTAAAAACCAAACAGCTATAAAACATACTCAGGGTTGTAATTCTACTGAAGTAGAAATACACAGTTGCTTTTTAACTAACCAATCATTATTTATTTTATTTTTTTAAAGAAGGCAGCTACTACCCAAGAAGAGGAGTTGGTCTTATTGCGGCTTTGGTTTTCTTAATTTCAGTTGTAGGAATCCTAGTATGGCTACACAGAAGAGGTATGTATAGCATTTCCTAATTGAGCTTAATGTGCTTCAAGATTATGCTGATCTAAGATTCTGTAGCATGTATGAAAGTTTCTGACTGTGGGATGTACTGTAAATACTGTAGCATAAACAAGTACAACTTAGGCAAAGGCTAATAGATTTGAAGAAGATAATATACTGAACTTTCTTGCACTCAGACACTGGCCTCTGTGTACTGGGAAGCACTGTAGTTTGTATKTGCATATTTCTCCTTCAGACTGGGTGCTTCATTTACTGTGTGTTTCTCCTTACCAAGTGTCTATGGCCTCTCCCATTCCTACTTGAGTGTGCTTTCACTGCCTTTTTTGACAGCATCATAAAGGTGCCCTCAAGATCAGATTTATTGTTGGAACARGCTCATACCAGGGCCTGCTGAATACCTTATGCTGAGTCTAATCTGACAACTCAATGTGCTCAACTGATACATAGGGACTTCTGTGCCTCCTGTCAGCCTGTATTGCCATCATGTTGGGGTTCTAGATTTCTTTTTTCATCCATCCCTACACTGAATTCGAGTATCTTTTTTGTAAATCTTACAGCCTATTTGGAAATGGTAATTGTAGGCTATCGCTCTGTATCTCTTGTTGCCACCTTTTTAGGTTAATATGTCAGATTGTATTCTGGCTTGAGGTGCACACCATCTCTTCTCTTTGTATTTGAGAGAGTCTAAACAGGAATACATTTCTTYATCCTATGAGTGCTCTGCATGGAAAATTCCTGTTGGCTTCCAGGTGGAGTTACCACTTGGGGGTGGCTGCAGGGTGAAGAGCATGGGATGCATCTCCTATCTGGGAAGGACTAATTGATGATATTCTGGAGGGGGGCTCTGATCAGAGCATACATAGATGTATATTGCGTGTGGACCTTATGATTTCCTGATCATTCTCCATTTAGTCTCTGCTGGCATGGAATCATAAAATAAACTATGTGGSAAGAAATCTCTGGAGGTTTCATCCAAYTTGCTGCTCAAAGCAGGACCAACTTCAAAGCTAGATCAAGTTTCTCACGCCTTGTCCAGTCAAACTTTGAGTAATTCCAAGGATGGAAATTCCCCAGCCTCTTTCAGCRTATGTTCAAGCGCTGAATCAACCTTGTGGGGAAGGATATTTTCCTTATTTCTGTTAGGGATTTSCCTTTTGGAACTTGCAGCCATTGCCTCCTGTCTTTTTGTTTTGTACTTCTGAGAGGAGTTTTCTTTGTTTTCTATGTAAGTTAGTTGTAGACTGCCATTAGCCATCCTCTTAGCCTTCTTTTTCTTCAGGCTCAACAAACCCAATTCTCTCAGCACYTCCTTGCACAGCTCCTACCCCCTAAACATCTTGGTGGACATTTGCTGGACTAGCTTCATAATGTCAGTGTTTTTTTCATGAATTGGGAGTCTAAAACTAGACACAGTACTCCACATGTGGTGTCACAAATACTGAATAGAGGAGAAGAATTACTGCTGTCGATGGGATGACTACACTTCTGCTGACACAACCCAGTATCTGGTAGGCTTCTACTGCAAGGGCACATTTCTGACTAATGTTCAACTCGTCGTCCACCAGGGCTTCCAGGTCCTTTTCTGCAGAGCTGTTTTCTAGCCAGGCAGAGCTCAGCCTGTAYGGCTCCGTGGGGTGATTTCAAGAAGTGCAGGACTTTAGGTTTGCCTTTGAACATCACGTCTTTTCTGCCAGCACATTCCYCCTGGTTGTTGAAGTCCCTCTGAGTGGCAGCCCTGCCCTCCAGCATATCCCCTACTCTCCTCAGTTTGATGTCATCTGCAGACTTTCTGAGGGTGCCTTCTGTGCCCTTGTCCATGTTGGTGATGTTGAACAACACCGTGCTTGGTATCAACACACGAAGAATGTCACTCATAACTGGCCATCAGTTAGACTTRAAACAATTCAACTACTTCCCTTGAAACAGTGAAGGTTTGGCCATGCTAGAAAATAAACTTGTTATACCTCAGTAGGATAAGCACTGCATAGGTATAATCAAACAGAAGATGTGATTTGGTGATTTAAGAACAAGACTCAGAGTCATGAACTGCTAAACTCTGCTTTAGATTTGGTTAGATGTGTTCTGACTTGTTGCAGGAGGCCTGTTTTGTTCATCATGCACTGATTGTCTTTGCCCCAAAACAATATTTCACCGTTTCTTCCTTCCCCAAGTCAAGTATTCGGTTGCATGTTCTCAGTGGATTTGGTTTTTTTTATTTGGGTTGGGGGAGTGGGGAATGGATAGAGGCTGTCAGCTAGTTTCCAAAGGCACAAAGCTTTATTTCCGAGTAATTTATCCAGGTATTCCATTTGTTTTGGTGCAGGTAGAACTACACTTGGAACAGGAAGAGCTGCTCAGACGAACAGTCCCTTGCGTGGCTCAGGTAAGAAAGCCAGAGTGTCATAGATGTGTGGAAATCAGACTATGGCTTTAATTTGGTCTAGGCTTGTAAATTTTTTGTCTGTGGCAGTATAGTCTTTCATTGGAGAGGTAAAGGAGTAAGCTTTCTTTCAGGCCTTAGTTGTTTTACAGAGTGTAGTTATTTTTTTGAGGTCATTAACATACTTTCTAAAATAAATAAATTTCGTTATAGGAGAACATGAGCTACTTTGCCCTGTGGACAACCAAGAGCAGCTTAACTCAGACAGAGGTAAGAAACCTGTATTGGGGTATAGATGTTTTTAAACATCTGCTGTTAGTTGGAGCAAGGAGTCTGATCTGCTCTTTCCTTTTTTGCAGTGTGTAAGCTTTTGAGTTGATTTTCAGTGTGTGCACATGCRGCCTCAGTCTCAGTTGAGGTCCAAYATTGGATAATCATAGGGACCTGCACTTAGTGGATGTGTTAGTGGGGCTGGCAGAACTGCTGACAGTGAACGGCCTGAGGTTTGCCTGGTGAGCAGCTCTCTTTGGAGGTGAATTCCGCTTCTGACAATGGAGAATGGGTGCTGGCCTCAGGATGAGGGCTGGAAAAGCACACACTATAGGGCAATCTGTCTGTTGGAGAACTTACTTTTTATCTGTTTGGTTAGGGCTGGTTTACATGCTGAAATGAGGTTAATATTTCTTCCATCTCTTTTAGTCTTACCTGCCTGTCCCATTTATATAAACTTCTTTCAGAAATTTGGTTGTTTATTTTTCTAAACCCAGTATTCATATCAAGTGCTTAGGGCTGGGCATGAATGTAATACCTTGCTCATTCATAGAATCATAGAATAGTTTGGGTTGGAAGGGACCTTTAAAGGTCACCTAGTCCAACCCCCCTGCCATGGGCAGGGACATCTTCAACTAGATCAGGTTGCTCAGAGCCCCGTCYAGCCTGACCTTGAATGTTCCCAGGGATGGGACATCTACCACCTCTCTGGGCAACGTGTGCCAGTGTTTCACCACCCTTAGCGTAAAAATTGTCTTCCTTATATCTAGTCTAAATCTACCTTCTTTTAGTTTAAAACCATTCCCCCTTGTCCTGTCGCAACAGGCCCTGCTAMAAAGTCTGTCCCCATCTTTCTTATAAGCCCCCTTTAAGTACTGAAAGGCTGCAATAAGGTCTCCCCGAAGCCTTCTCTTCTCCAGGCTGAATAACCCCAGGGGTTCCATGCCCTCTGATCATTTTCATGGCCCTCCTCTGGACCCGCTCCAACAGGTCCAGTTCTTTCTTGTCCTGAGGGCTCCAGAGCTGGACGCAGTATGTGCAGGTGGGGTCTCACTGGAGCCAAGTAGAGGGGCAGAATCACCTCCCTCGACCTGCAGCCCAGGATGCAGTTGGCTTTCTGGGCTGCGAGCACACATTGTCGGCTCATGTCCAGCTTTTCGTCCACCAGTACCCCCAAGTCCTTCTCAGCAGAGCTGCTTTCAATCTCTTCATCCCCCAGCCTGTACTGATACCAGGGGCTGCCCCGACCCAGGTGCAGGACCTTGCACTTGGCCTTGTTGAACCACRTGAGGTTCACACGGGCCCACTTCTCGAGCTTGTCCAGGTCCCTCTGGATGGCATCTCATCCCTCAGGCGTGTCGACCGCACCATTCAGCTTGGTGTCATCTGCAAACTTGCTGAGGGYGCGCTCGATCCCACTGTCTATGTCATTGATGAAGATATTAAACAGTACCGGTCCCAATATGGAACMCTGCGGGACACCACTTGTCACCGATCTCCATCTGGACATTGAGCCATTGACCACTATCCTCTGGATACCCATCCAACCAATTCCTCATCCACCTGACAATCTACCCATCAAATCCATGTCTCTCCAGTTTGGAGAGAAGGAGACTGAGGGGAGACCTTATCGCTCTCTACAACTACCTGAAAGGAGGCTGTAGAGAGGCGGGTGTTGKTCTCCCAAGTAACAAGTGATAGGACGAGAGGAAATGGCCTCAAGTTGCGCCAGGGGAGGTTTAGATTGGATATTAGGAAGAATTTCTTCACTGAAAGGGTTGTCAAGCACTGGAACAGGCTGCCCAGGGAAGTGGTGAAGTCACCATCACTGGAGGCGTTCAAAAAACGTGTGGATGTGGTGCTTCAGGACATGGTTTAGTGGGCATCGGTGTTGGGTTGATGGTTGGACTCGATGATCTTAAAGGTCTTTTCCAACCTTAATGATTCTATGAATCTCCTGCAGTGGGTGGCTCTTCATTCTCCCAGTCCCCTCCTTTGCCTTCTGTGGCTTGGGTGGTGATCCTCGAGCATGTGCTGGTGAAGACTGAGGCAAAAAAGTCATTGAGTACCTCAGCCTTCTCCATATCCCAGGTAACCAGCTCTCCTGGTTTTGTTCTGGAGAGGGCCCACATTTTCCCTAGTCTATCTTTTATCCCCAATGTACCTATAGAAGCTTTTCTTGTTGCCCTTGATGTCCCTGGCCAGATTGAATTCTACCAGGGCTTTAGCTTTCCTAACCTGGTCCCTGGCTGCTTGGACAATTTCTCTGTATTCCTCCCAGGSTACCTGTCTTTGCTTCCACCCTCTGTAGGCTTCCTCTTTGTGTTTGATGGCCAGTGTCCCCCATGGCAATTTCTTGCTGGCCTGTCTTGGAAATCGGGCAGCTAGCCTTTTTCTCTGTGCATTGAATTTGGCTTGGAAAGCTGGTGGTTCCGGTGGGTGGGGGTTGATGCTGTGCGTGAGGCAGTAGATTTAATGATGCCTGTTGAAGGTATTATCACATCAGACTGGCGTGCTGTTTACCTTGAGTAAGTTTGCTGTTACTTTACCTTGATCATATCTTGAAAATCCATCCAAGAATGGTGAAGACAGGCATGTTGCTAGTCTGATGTGCAGAACTCTGGTTCTTGCTTTTGGTGCATGACTCTGGTGCATGCTTACATTCTGTGGGTCAAGTTGCAATTGTCTTGTTTTCTTTCTCTAACCCCTTTCAGTTGTTTCAGGAAAAAAGCTKTTAGCAGCACCTTTTGATTCACTCTTACTCCATTTTGCAGGCCTGTCTTCTCCTTGTAATAGTCAAGATGAGGGGAGGAGACAGTGGAGGAACTTCTCACCTCTTTCCATTACCAGTCTGCTACCCACCCATGATTTCTTTATGTGATGCACTTCTGCAGGCAGTAGGAGATTCTCAGGGTTGTCTGCATTCCTGTCTTGCTGTCCAGATCTCCACTTGTGCTTCTGCTGTCCATTCTAATCCTGCTCCTTTTTTTTTTTTTTTTTTTTTTACTTTAATTTGCAGCAAGATTGCTCAGTTCTCTGGCTTGTGGGTCTGTGTGTTGGGGTGTTGGAATCATTCTGTATGGTGAGCAACTAGGGAAGGGGACAGCTCCTTTCACAAGGGTGAATGAGGCTAAAGTGTTCCAGCTTTAACATGTATGCCTCTTGTTACCAGGACCACTGTGGTCTGTTCTTATGAACCAAACTAAATCAGGCAGTCAAGCAGATTAGGGAGAGCAGGAGAAGACTCATACTTTGTTGTGGAGGTTACCAGACCAAATACTGTTTCAATGGGGAATGGCCAAAGCTCCTGCCGTCAGATACGAGCTCAGTGCCCTGTTGGAATGTTCTGGTGTTGAACTAACGGCGGCTTCATGTGGGATACTCGGTCTGGTATCTTACACAATCTGCTGGAGTTAGCAGAAGGCTGGAGCAGGATGTTTCTTGGATTGCAAACTACTGTGTCACCTTTGCAGAGATTTTCTGTATGTTTAATTTAATTTCTGAAGTTGTTCTTTAATTTCTGAAGTTTCTTAATGTTTTTATGGGTTTGGAGGTTAAAAAAACATGATGAGGTCCTTGGTGATGGGCCTGGAAAAGATGACAAAGGTAGAGAGGCAGTGCTATGAAAGCAGGGTTTTGGGTTTTTTTGTTGTTGGGTTTGTTTGGGGTTTTTTCCTCCCTTTCTACCCGCCCTGTCCCAGCATATCAAAGTCTTATGAGCTTTTTAGCAGGATTTTGGATAAAGAACTTGATTTTTCTTCTGATATTTTCATACATTTGTTAAAGCTGTGGTTCTAGCCCATGGTACAGAGATCACTGAAGTCTAGAGACTACGGATGGATTTGAAGGTGAAAAAAGGAGAAGGATGGGAAGAAAAAAAAAGAAAACCAACCAAAAAACCCTTCCTTTTGGTACTGCACTTAAACTTACTTTAGAATGGCCCATGTTCTTATTAGAGATTCTTTAAGGTCTGCAAAGAGAAAGGGTTTAACATCACAGTGTTAGTGCAACACATAGATGAAGTAAAAAAAGCAGATGTGGATTCTTAGCTGTCTCTGGCTTTTTATGGTAAATACATGCAGCTTTATCACCTTAAGTAAACCCACTTCAGAAAGATTTTGTAAAAGCTGTAGGCATAAATATAGATAATGTTGGTTATGGTCCAGGACCTTAAGTGATTGCTGGAGGGAAGTTGAAGTTTAAATTAATTGTGAGTCCTTCAATAAGGTGGCATAACATACTAGTTCTCAGGAATATCTGCTAAAAGTGTTATAATGAAACTGTCACTTTAAGGCTGAGTTGCATTTTGCAGACTATTGTGCTACCGCCCTATGCATTTCTAAAAAGGATTTCTGTTTGCTTGCAGCTGCATCTTCACAAGCTGTTGGTTATGGGAACGAAAAGCCTGAAGCAGGTAACAAGTGAGATGGTGCCTTAAAACAGCGGAACATGAAGGGGGGAATTAATTTTGCACGTGGCCTTTCGCAGTCCAAAACATATTAGCATGTTCTCAGTGCAGAGATTACCATTCCCCTGTCAGAAAGACCTGGATCCTTGTGTTTGTTAAACAGCACTGACCAAATACCTTCTTGGGGCTTCAGCTTCCCTCTTGATACGATGAGAATGATGTTGCATGCTGTGTTTGCGAATCACTTCACCATCTATGGAAAAAAGAACTAAGCATGTATGAGGGAACCCCTTTGAATAGTAAATAAGCAAATTACCCTTTTGTCTAATGTTACCTTTTATTTGCATGCAAAAGGGTGCAAGGATATTTTTATAGTGTGTCATCACAGGTAGATGGTCTTTGCTTTCTGCTGGAAAGAAACCCTCAAGCTGGACCTAAGATGATAAAATGCTGCGACTTCAAAGCTTTGTTTGTGTTGATGGCAAATAGATCTGAGCCTTCACACACCACTTTAGAGATGGGATGCTTACAAACTTGCAAAACGCTAATTTGGGAGATAAAGCAGGCTTCTTTCCTTAGGAAAGCACCATTTCTGGGTGCAGTATCTTCCACTTGCTTTAGGCTCTAGGGAAGTCTTTTGACTGCATTCATTAGGCAGCTAAGCAAAGCCCCAGTTTTGTTTTCTCAGTACAGCCAGTGTAAATTTCAAGGAAATTCTGGGACCTGTATTTTTTCTAGAAGTTCTTTTTACTCCAGAGGGATAGTGAAATATGAACATTATAGTTCAAGTCAGCAAAAAATGTTTTTTTTTCCCCAGGCTGTTGCACTGATGATTCATTCACTCACTAACTCTTCCACCATTTTCCACAAGTAGTTGATAATAAGGGGGTTGGAGAAGGCAGAAGTTTTTCCTGATTAAGGGAAAAATCACTGAYGACAATAAGGAAAAGGAAACCCAGAAGCCCCTGGGTTTTGCCGCTTATTCTTCCTGCATGAATTGTAATGGGCGTAGAACAGCTTTCCTCATCTGAAGAAATAGGGGTTGTGTAGCTGATGGCGAAGGTGTGGTGCGCTGTGGGATTGTCTTATCACTTGTGTAACTATTTCCACATACATAGACATGGATATAGGAGAATGAGGTTTATTTTATGCCTGTCTTATGGAAGAAAGGAGGGAAACCTAAAGTTCAGGCAAAAGAGAGTCAGGTCCACAGATAAAGATTGTCTGTTTGGACACTAGAGGAACAATATAAAATACTTTATTTTGTTGCAGTATAGAGTGGGAACATCAGGAAGGGGAGTCAGTGCGCCTTTGTGCAGTACACCCTGCAGTACCTAGGTAGCACGCAATCACTGCTCTACAGACGTTAAACAGCAGGCAAGGCTATGATGTTCTCTGWAATGTGTGTGCAAAGCAATTCTAAATAGGGCTTCTGCTGGTAGCACAGCAGTATGTAACAATTGCAGAGGAGAAGGTGTGCTGCTGAGCTCTGTACGGCGCAATGAYCCATGCTGGTGTGGGGAAGAAGCAATGGAGTGTGCTCCTGAGGGACTGTAGCTCTTCTCTGATCTCTTTTCAGACAAAGAATTGAASGAGGAGGACAGCGCCCTGAAAGACAAGCAGACAGTTAACAATGGTGGAAATCAGGAAGGTAAGTGCCTGTTCTATGGAGCAGTCAGTGCTAATGACCCAGTGGGCAAGCTGGCCAGGATCCCTTAGAGTTGAAGGCTCAGGGCAACTTCTGTGTAATGCTTCTCAATGGGGGGTTGTGGGGGACTGTGCCATGAATGCTGAATACCTGTCCTCTCTGCAGGAGTTTCAGGAGCAGAGTTAACCAGCTTTCAGGCCGTAGTCAAGAGCAGCTGTTTTGTGTTCTGCTAGGGCAGAGCGAATCTTGTGTTTTTACCACCCTTGGAAGTGGGTGGTATACAGGCTTGAAGGAGGTGTGTTCTGGAGATCAGTGGGGTTTAAAAAAAAAAAAAAAAAAAATCCCAGTCAGACTGAGATGAGAATACTGGTCAAGTGGCAGTCCCTGCCGAAGTGCTGGCTTCTGGTCTTCTGGTTAACGCTGCCTGTTGGGAGTTCTCTGCAAGGGGGCCTCCGGTCCCCAGTTGTGTGCACATGAAGCACTTAAGTGAGGAGTAAGAGTTGATGTGACCAAGAGGAAGCTTTGACAGCTTCTGTCTGGGTTTGGAGAGATTGCTACTCTGTGAAATGGAGTCAGGCTGTCTGTCATTGTCTCTGGTGGAAGACAGTACTCCATGTGTATCTGTCTTTAACCTCCCTGACATCTGCTGGGAAGGCCACACAGCAACTCAAGCAGTCAGGAAGACTTGTGGGCAGCGTYAGGGACAACTTCTTCACACAGGCTAYCGGATGCACCAGCAAGGGCTGATGTGCAGCTCTATCTGCTGCTCACTAACAGGGAAGGACTGGATGGGGATGTGGTCACAGACGGCTGCCTTGGCTGCAGTGACCAAGAAACAGCTCCAGATCCYGRGAGGAGTGAGGAAGGTAAGCATCAGAGTACAGGCCCTGCACTTTCAGAGAGCAAATTTCYGCTTTTTCAGGARGATGGTAGGCAGGATCTCATGGGAGACAGTTCCGAAGAGCAAAGGAGCTCAAGAGAGCCATCAGGCCTTTAAGGAGGACTTTCTCCAAGCACGAGCACAGGCCATCCCCATAGTCAGGAAAACAGGCAGGCAAATCAGAAGATCAGCTTGACTAAGCAGGGAGCTCCTGACAGGGCTCCAGTGCAAAAATTGCTTATACTAGATGTGGAGGTAGGGACAGGCTACAACAGAGGAATTTAGGAACACTGCCCAGGCAGGTGAGGATGGTGTCAGGAAAGCCCAAGGCTCAGGGAGGCTTGAAACCACTATGGGATGACCAGGACAATGAGATCAGCTTCTGCTGCTAGGTYATCTGTAAAAGMATAAASGAGGAAAATGTGGGCCTGTTGCTSAACAGGGGATTGATTTAGTGATATCTGATGCTGATGAAGTATAGGCTAGATGAGCAGACAGTGAGGTGGACTGAAAACTGAACATGTTTCTGGTCACAGGAGAAAGATGGTGACTGGGAGTAAGCAGGATGGTTTTACCAAGCGTAAATCACAGTTGACCAACTTGAAAACCTTTTTTGGATGAAATGACTAGATCTGTGGATGAGAGGAGAACAATAGGTGTCATATACCTTGATTTTAGCAAGGCTTTTTATGCACTGTCCCACAGCGTTGTTGGAGTTCTAAGTTAGGATGGCCTAGTCTGGATGAATGTCTATCTACATGGGTAGAAAACTTGCTATATTATCAGGCCTGCAGGTAGTGGTTCATGGGTTGTACACCACATGGATGCTGGTGGCAAGCGGAGTACTGCAGAGGTCTATTTTTTTTTTTGTGACAGAGAAAAAATGAGAGAACACAGTGTCGTTGAGTTTATAGATGACAGCAAAATGTGGATTGCAGTCAATCAGTATGAGGGCAGGGTTGTCATTCAGAGGGAGCTGGAGGGGAAGAGGCCTGTGTGAACCTCATGAAACTCTGCAGGGCCAATGCAGGGTCCTGCACCTGGATGGACCAACAGCTTGCACTGGTGCAGAATGGGACTGACTGCCGGGGGAGCAGCTCTGCCGAAAGGGACCTGGGAGTCCTTATGGACAGTACGCTATGAGTCAACAGTGCTCCCTAGCAGCAAAGGCAGCCGATAGCATCTTAGGCTGTTTTAAGGAGTGCTTAAGCCAGTACATTAAAGAAATGGTTATTTTCCATTACTTGGCACTTGTTAGATGATATGTAGAGTATTACATCTAGTTTGTGGCCCAGCCAGTACTGGAAAAGTGCTGGTGAATTTGAGCAAGTTCAGCAGAGTGCCACCAACGTGGTCAGGGGGTGGAGCACTATTCATCTGTGGAGACGCTGAAGAAACCGGGCTTGTTCAAGCYCAGAGAAGAGCAGGCATTCGCGGTACCTAAGAGCAGCTGCCAATACCTAAGAAGACCAAGCCAGGCTGTTTACTGAGGTGTATAGCAGGATATCAAGGCGATGGTCCCAAATTGAAGCAGGGGAGATTCTGTGTGGATATAAAAAAAAGATTTCTGCCTTCTAAGCATGACTAATCACTAGGACAGGCTGCATGGAGTCTCTACCCTTGGAGGTTTTTAAGACCTGACTGGAGAAATTCCTGAGCAACCTGCCTGGAAATGAATGTTGACCTTTCATTGAGGAGGAGGTTGGGTTAGAGACCTCCTGGATTTCCCCTGAGCAAACTTGAATGATTATTACAATTCTTATGAATTGTAGCTGGGTGACTCATCTCTAAGTAATAACTGATACCACTGTAAGTTAAGAAGTGGGATGTAGCTGTCCTGTGATCTCTTTTCAGAGCTCTCTACCAAGCAGAACAGCACCCTGAAGTCCAAGTGTGCAGTTGACCATGGTGTAACTGAGGGAGGTGAGTGCCTGTTCTGTGGTGGGGAGCTGTTTTGGGGGAAAGGTGTTAGCTTTCTGGTGTTAGCTGGTGGCAACATGTTGAGTTGTATCTAGTAACTCACGCTTATGCAATGGCCAGTACCTTGAAGCTGAGCAATGCAGGGGACTGTAGTTGTCTTCTGATCTCTCTTCAGACGCCTTTAAAAAGGAGAAGAGCAGCTTGCTGGCCAAGGATGCAGATGACCATGGCATAAATGAGGGAGGTAAGTGCCTGTGCTATGGAGCGGTCTTTGTTCGTTGTGACTTTTGCCTAACGCTTCTTGATGCGAAGTGATGGGTGGCACCATGGGCACTGAGTGCCTTCTGTGCTTGGCCTCTGCAGGGTCTGGAAGGGAGCATGAGGACAGTGTGGAGTTGGGTACGGAGGAGAGAGGGGAGGTGTTGCATGATGGCCCCATGGGGGCGGGGGATGTTGGTCAGGGCTATTACCAATGCCAAACAAATGGCCCAGCTCTCAGTCAGATTACTCTTGATTCATCTGGGCTGGGGAAGGGGAGTGTTGTGAGCTCCAGGATTGTCTGAGTATTGCCTGTTGTGCTTGCAGAAGTGACCCAGGATGCAGAAGGTGGAAACGGGGAGCACCTGAGCAACTCTCCCAGCTGCAGTGAAGAAGGTATGTGAGGGTGAAGGTCCCACTGTCTCAGGAGAGCGTGCAGACTGTCACAGAGGCTGGGAGTGGCAGTGCTGGGCCAGGCTGTGAATGACCCTGACCCCTTTTTTGCTCAAGTAGAAAACAGAGTGAGAATTAGGAGGGAAGTGTGTGTGTGGCGGGCACATGCATGTGTGATATATGCTAGGGAATCATGTGTTTGTGATGGAAGTATTAAGAAGACTGGCTAATTTAGCCAGTTTAAAGCTGTAGGATTAAACGTTACTAACATTCATTAATAACACACCTCTTGCTCATGCTTGCACTTTTACTTTATTCCATGCCTTAACAAGTGATAAAAGCTTATAGTGGCTGAGGTGTCAGTAAGGCAGTATGTTTTTGTGTCAGTAGATTTCTGAGCTGCAGTTCTACCTCATTAATTATGAATGCTGTTGAACATCATATCAAAGTAGAGAGATATTGTGGAACACTGAAGGTTTTTTTTTTATTGCTTAGGTGTGCAGCTGTGTTTTCTTTGGTCACAAAGAATGCGGAGTTTACTTAGTTTRTGTTTTTTCTTGTGGTTTGTTGTTGTTTTTTAAACCCACATGGACGTGGTTAAATAAACAGACCAATGGACCTGAGGACTGACACATGGAATGAGAAAACTGATTATTACTCTGTGTGGGAGAATAGTTGATCAACACTACMTCTTACGGATATTAGTGAAATTCAGGCTGCAAAGATGCAATGTTTCTCAACAATCGTTTCATATTCCATGAATTACTTAGAACCTTTACTCAGTCATCAGTTCTGTATGCTGCGTTTACTGTGGGGGCATAACAGGCCTCCATTTACGTATCTCCAAAGATGTTTTGCCCTCTCAATCTGTTTTCTATGGTATGTGTGCAGACCAGAGTATCTGTGAGATCGCRCAGCTGCTTCTTGGAGTACATCAACATGGAGAATATCAAAACTCAGATTAGTCCTGTCCCAAATCTGATAACAGAAGGATATAAGGGCTATTCTTTAATAAACTGCACAGGCAAGGGCTTACATTGGTCTGTCATCCACCCAGACCAGAATGCTGTTTCTGTAGAATTTTTCTAGAGTAGAGAAAGCCTGTGGAATGCTAACTGGTTTCACTCTTGTTACTAACTAGTTTCACACTGTGATTCCCAAGAAGTATTAAAGATCGTAGGTTTGTTGCTGAGATCGTAAGTCTTTAGTTTATAGTGAAAAGTCTTACTGAGACATCTAAATCTGGCAAAGAACACAAAAAGGTCAAGCCCTCACCAAGAGAACAATTACTACACTCTAAGTTTGGCTTCCAAAGCACCTGGTAGTATTGCAGAAAATCCTGCTGAACACTTATCTGTAGAAAATCCAAAGTTCCTGTCCTTGAAACAGGAAGGTTCCASACAGAATAGTTGAAGCTGTAGCATAGTGCTATATCTCAAAGTCTAGTCTTTGTGACAGCCGGGTGGTGGAGGTAGAAGTAATTTCCCCAACCTAGCAGATTCAGTGGCAGCATGGAGAAGCAAAATCAGCTGACATCAATAATACTGAATTTCTCAATTCGCAAGGAATATGGTTGAAGTGAATGACCTGCTTAGAAAGAATTTCACTGGAGTTGTGTAAGATTTTCAGAAGTAAAACTGTAGGCAAATATGTAATAAAACATTCTCATTGCTGGTGTGTCTGTGAAGCTTACACAGATTAAGATGATACTGAGGACTGTTGCTGAACTTTGAATCCATCTAATGAGGGCAATCAACTTATCTGGGTTTGAGAGACTTGCTTAATTTACCGTAATTCACGCATGCTTTACTCTGACTCTAGGGAGCTTTGTCTTTCCTGTGGATGGGTGAAAATTGTTCCATGTAGACTGTAATTTGTAGGATGGTTTGAGCCAATCTGGCCATTTMCTAGCACTAAAAGTGGAGGTCTTGCTCTTTGGACCAGCTCTGATGTTCATCACACCCCTCTGTGAGCCAGTTTAACTACCTCACGTAGCAGGAAACTGACTCAGCAGAAAAATCTGGGTGGWCTTCTGCTGGACTAATAGGTTAAATCTGATCATAAAGGGCTTTGATAAGCCCTGGGCTGACATACTGGAGGGGGTGAGATGCTGGTCAGCGGTGGATTCAAAGGGAGAAGGAAGGGCATGAGACAGGGAAAAGGGCTGGGGCRGGGGGGGATGCTGTTGCAGCGATAGCAGGACAGGCTGAGATGTGCATGTGAAATAAGTGTTGCATGAAGCTGTTACGTTCTCACACCATAAAGCTTTGCTGTGCTTTGAGCATGCTGTAAAACAGCTGTAGTTTAATGGAGAATGAGCCTGGTAGTAGAGGGCATGAGCTGGCTTCCCAGAGCTGAGGCCTTTGACAGTGCTGGCTGTTCTACGTAGAACGTAGCTAGTTTAAAAGTACTTGACAAATAAAACATCTGTGAAGAAACAAAGTTTTGGAGGGGTGTGAAATTAGGTCAGCTATAGCAAATAAACTGGGTGAGGGAAGAAAGGATGGATGGAAAAAATGATATKGCTATTTGTGAAATGAAAGGAGTGACCTCCTCACAGTCTACAACTGCCTCAAGGGGGAAGCGGAGGYGCTGATCTCCTCTCTCTGGTGACCAGTGATATGACATGAGGAAACGGGATGAAGCTGCGTCAGGGGTGGTTCACATTGGACGTTAGGAAAAGGTTCTTCACTGAGAGGGTGGTCGGTCACTGGAACAGGCTCCCTAGGGAAGTTCAAGCCTRTCAGAGTTCAAGGAGTGTCTGGATAACGCTCTTAGTCATATGGTTTAGCTTTAGGTAGTCCTGAGAGGAGCAAGGAGTTGGACTCTCAACTTGAGATATTCTATGATTCTATGAAAGGTTTTGTTTCCAAATTTATTAACTGAGTCACCAAAAATTACTTGTTTTGAAATTTTGAAATTTTTTACCTGACTTAAATGTTTAAAAAGAAAATTTAAAAAGCTTTYAGAAAATGTGTAGTATAAGCCAGTGTGTATGAAAGCATTTTTGTTTGGTAAGAAATGAAGTTTGCAGRTTGACTGAAAACAGTTTTCCTTTCCTCAAAAGAAAAGGAAAACTTGTTTTGTCTGTCATATAGCCCTTAGTTAAGTGGTGTAACTATGGGCATTTTATACTGCTTTCTGCTTTTTATGTTGTAGATCAGTGGTCTTCAAACTTTTTTGATTGTGCAACCAATCAGTAAAGTATTTTGAAGATACACACCCAATTTATGTATATTTATTTATAAATTATATACATGTGCTACCGTACTCAAGTATTATGTACATTATAAAACATGCACAAAAACAGAAATTAAAAAAGGATGAGATAAGGGTGAAGTAAACAGTATTTTAATTTTTTAATTTTATTAATGGTGCAAAAATATTTTCTTCCTGCACCGCAATGGATTGCCTTGCGCACACCCCACTTTGAATACCACGGATGCAGATAATTCATTTAAAGATTCTCAAAGTGCACAGGTATGTGGAAGCTAGTGGCACCTTACTGCTGCAGAGTTTTCTGTTCTGCCAGGTTTGATTCTGCTGTTGAATTACCAGCCAAGCAATCACATTCAGATATTTGCTGAAGACAATGTTAAAAAGAGGGAAAAAAAATCTCTGAATGTGAGAAAACATGGATGAGTGGAAGGGTGGGAGGGAGGGAGTTAGGACTGAGTGTAGGAAACCTGACTCTGTGATGCAGACAAAACTGCCAATGAAACTGTCATGAAACAAGGAAACAGACTTGAAACAGGGCTGTATAGCTGGAGAGGAAGCTGTGGTATCTTGTAATAATGAGTCAGATCCTGTTAGTTGCCAAGGAGTACTACTGAAGACCAAATCATAGAATCATAGAATCATTAAGATGGGAAAAGACCTGTAAGATCATCAAGTCTAATGGTCAACCCAACACCACCATGCCCACTAAACCATGTCCCAAAGTGCCACATCCACGTGTTTTTTGAAGGCCTCCAGTGGTAGTAACTCCACCACTTCCCTGGGCAGCCTRTTCCAATGCTTGACAACCCTTTCGGTGAAGAAATTCTTCCTAAGGTCCAATCTAAACCTCCCCTGGTGCAACTTGAGGCCACGTCCTCTCGTCCTATCGCTAGTTACTTGGGAGAAGAGACCAACACCCACCTCTCTACAGCCTCCTTTCAGGTAGTTGTAGAGAGCGATAAGGTCTCCCCTCAGCCTCCTTTTCTCCAGGCCAAACAACCCCAGCTCCCTCAGCCGCTCCTCATMAGACCTGTGCTCCAGACCCTTCACCAGCCTCGTCGCCCTTCTCTGGACACACTCCAGCACCTCAATGTCCTTCTTGTAGTGAGGGGCCCAAAACTGAACACAGTATTCGAGGTGCGGCCTCACCAGTGCCGAGTACAGGGGCACGATCACCTCCCTGCTCCTGCTGGCCACACTATTCCTGACACAGGCCAGGATGCCGTTGGCCTTCTTGGCCACCTGGGCACACTGCCGGCTCATGTTCAGCCGGCTGTCGACCAGCACCCCCAGGTCCTTTTCCGCCGGGCAGCTTTCCAGCCACTCTTCCCCAAGCCTGKAGCGTTGCCTGGGGTTGTYGTGACCCAAGTGCAGGACCCGGCAYTTGGCCTTSKTGAACCTCATGCAATTGGCCTCGGCCCATCGATCCAGCCTGTCCAGATCCCTCTGCAGAGCCTTCCTACCCTCAGGCAGATCAACACTSCCGCCCARCTTGGTGTCRTCTGCRAACTTACTRAGGGTGCACTCGATCCCCTYGTCCAGATCATTGATAAAAATGTTAAACAAGACGGGCCCCAAAACTGAGCCCTGGGGAACACCGCTCGTGACCGGCCGCCAACCGGATTTGACTCCGTTCACCACAACTCTCTGGGCTCGGCCGTCCAGCCAGTTTTTTACCCAGCGAAGAGTACACCCGTCCAAGCCATGACCCACCAGCTTCTCCAGGAGAATGCTGTGGGAGACAGTGTCAAAGGCTTTACTAAAGTCCAGCTAAACCACATCCACAGCCTTCCCCTYATTCACTGAGCGGGTCACCTGGTCGTAGAAGGAGATCAGGTTGGTCAGGCAGGACCTGCCCTTCATGAACCCATGCTGGCTGGGCCCCACCCCTTGGTTGTCCTGCACCTGCCTCGTGAACACCCTCAAGACGAACCGCTCCATGATCTTCCCCAGCACCGAGGTCAGGCTGACAGGCCTGTAGTTCCCCGGATCCTCCCTCCRGCCCTTCTTGTAGATGGGCGTCACATTGGCAAGCCTCCAGTYGTCCGGGACCTCCCCCGTTAACCAGGACCGGTGATAAATGATGGAGAGYGGCTTGGCAAGCTCCTCCGCCAGCTTCCTCAGTACTCTCGGGTGGATCCCATCCGGCCTCATAGACTTGTTTATGTCCAACTGGCGTAGCAGGTCGTTAACCTCTTCCTCTTCGATTATGGGGGGTTTATTCTGCTCCTCGTCCCCATCATCCAGCTCAGGGGGGTGAATACCCTGAGGATAACCGGTGTGAATATTAAAGACTGAAGCAAAGAAGGCATTAAGTACCTCCGCCTTTTCCTCATTGTTGGTGAAGTCAGTGTATTATGCATGGCCTACGCGACGTGCTGCTTTGCAAGGGCTACTTACTTGGCTAAACTGTGCTCCTACAACATGCTTAAAGGTTTAACATCTGAAATAGTTATGCTGTTACGTCATGTCAAGACATCAGATGTAGCTGTGCTTTCTTTGGTGCTGTTTGCGAGCTGTGTGGGGACAGAACATTTTGCATGTTCTGTGGGGAGTGTGAAACCTGATGGTTATCACCACAGCTATAAAATGAGAGGATAACACTAATTTCATATTCAGGCCCTGTCACTGCATAGACACAAGCAAATAGCAGCCCTCCCCCAGGCTGGCTTCTTGATCATGTTCCTTAGTCTTGTTGTCAAGCTGACATAAGTCAGCTGTAGGTAAAGCAGTAAACCTGCTTGGATTTTAAGGATACAAATAATAAAAATACTTCAGGCTTATCCAGGAACCGTGTGAGAACCAGGCTAGGGACATCGTTCTTTTTCTCATTGTCAACATAGATGAGTGCCATGTGTCAACATATGCTGCTCTCCTAGACTGTCTCCTGGCATCTTATCCTAGGTTGGAGTGATGCTGAGCTAGAGACTAGTGGAAGGGAGGGGTAGTGCTATCAAAATAGGAGCAAAGACTGAACGACACAGTGCCTTGGCACATCCAGTTGGTTCCCCTTATACTGTTGCTCTGCGTGCACCAAGACRGAAACACCGATGTAAGTGAGCCTTATGTATGCTTTATTGAAAATCAGCCTGGATGGAAGTTGATGCATGATGCATGTTGCATGCAGTGAGTTAGGTTGGGCAYGTAGTCTTGAACTTGCTGGATTCTAACTTCCTGCACTGTAACTTCCCTTTGCCTTCAGTTTCTTCGCTTGTCAAATAAGATCTCTATTTGCAATCCTCAAAAGACAAAACTCCAAAAGCACCTGGCATTACTGTGTGGAAGAAATAGCAGCAGCATCACATGCATGTGTAGTGCACAGCTGATACTAAGATTATAGACCTGAACCTTTGCATAAAAGTGGTGTCTTAAGTGCCTAGTTACATGATCCAAAGTCATGGAGTCAGAACAGCCTCACAGATTACGAGCTGCTTAGCAGGCAGCTGACAGTAGGTGATAAATGTTCTTAACCTGCTCCAGTTGCAGAGGAACGTGTCTAACCATAAACAGGTAATTTGGGTAAAACGGCTAGTGGCTATCAGATACCACGAGTCACGTAGCTGCTRTAATTGGATTGTTTTGGATCATGTGACAATGTCTTAATTCATCTTTACACTTTATTAGTATTTAAAGCCTGCAGTATTCTTGTATAAYTAGTTCAATTTCTAGAAGAGAAGACATAATAATTTACCTGTGTGCTTTTCTTCTTCTTTTGCTTCAGATCTTAAATCATAAGCAAATACTTGCTTTGTGGACCAAACAACAATGGAAGAGAAGCGGTAGAATTCAACAGTGAAGGAGCTGCTATCTTTTCTCTTGGAGGTTTTCCACCAGCACTGAAGTCATYCATAAAGAAATGCTTTGAAGACTAGCTGAGCTGTTTCCAGTGCATATTTTTCTTTTCTCAGACGGGACACTGAGRGTCACTGCATGAAGATAAATAGGCTGAATCATGGACAAAATCTTTTGTATTGTTTTGTATSTGGTTTTAACAAAGAGTGCTCTACTAACACAAAATGTAAGGGCTAAGGCCTTTTTTATAATTGGTATTTAGAGATTAGCAAAGTCATCCATTTGCAAGAACGTGGATAAATCAAAAACTGATCAGCTTTCTATGCAATTTTGGATCAGTATCTTTTTACAGTCAGAAGAAAAATGGTTCATCCTTCAGCAGTTCCAGATGGATGGAAGTTTGCATTTGCTAGTCTCAGTTCTCCAGCAGGAACTCAATGCCCCAGACAAATATTCTCCAAGATAGTTGTCTCCTGGAGTTGGCAGAAGACTGGCAAACTGATCATCTCCTGATRCTGGCTGACTTTGTAATAAAGCTACAATTCAGTTTGTTGTTGCGTTGGAACAAAGGTGCTGCTATTAGTGGTCCTTTGTTTTTTTTCCTTGAAGTTTTGATATTTTTTGCACTTTTAGGGTTCTTTTTTAAGTCTTAGCTTCTGCTTCACATTATTCTAAGAGAATGTCAACCTACCCATTTCTGAAGAACAACAGCATGWTTTTAGGTTGCTTGTGACTGGAAAGAAAACTTGAAAACTGAGGTCTTATATGCACTGAAGCTTAAAAATAATCAAAGAGAAAGAGTACCATGTATTAATGTTTTCAAAACATAAAGCTRTGGAGCATGTTTCATGACTTCTGCATGCTGGTTGTTAATGAAAGCTGAAAGCCATTTTAGTTGACTTTGAACTTGGTATGTGTAAAGRATGTTGAAGGTTTGACAAGGATAACCAGAGATCAGAAACTCCCCCTTCATCTTCATCTCTTGTTTCAACTTATGCCCATTATCTGTTGTTCTCCCACCAGGCACTGCCATGAAGAATGTGTCTCCATCTTCTCGATGATCAGCTTGTAGGTACAGGAAGGCTGCTGTTAGGTACCTTCCCAAAGCCTACTCTTCTCCAGGCTTGAACAAGCACAGTGCCTTCAGCTTCTCCTCACAGTGCAAGTGCTCTGACTGTCTTGGTAGCCCTCCACTGAACTTGCTCCAATTTTATTGATGTCTGTTTTCTTGAAGGGGTCCAAAACTGGATGCAGTATTCTGAAGGCAGTCTAACACGTGCTGAGTAGAGGGGGATCTCACTACCCTCAATCTACTGGCGAAGCTCCAGTTAATACAGCCCAGGATGCTGTTGGTTGCCTTTGCTGCCAGGGGACAACGTTGGATCATGTTCGGCTTGCTGCTTACCAAGATCCCCTGGCTTCTTTTCAGCAGAACTGCTTCCCTGCCRGCCAGACCCTAGCTTGTGTCGTTGCAAGTGGTTCAACCTTCCCAGAGCTTTACATTTGTCCTTTTTTAATTTTAACCTGTCTAGGTCTCTCTGACAGCCCAGCCCTTTAGCATGTTGACTGATTCTCCCCAATTTGGTGTCATCTGCAAACTTGACAAGACTGCACTTTATCCCTTCATCCAGACCATTAATGGAGATGTTAAATGGGACCAGTTTGAGCATACACCCTTGTAGTACTCCACTTGTCTCAGCCACCCAGGTAGAGTATGACCTGTTAGCCACTGCCATCTGAACCCAATCATGCAACCAGTTCATTACCTATCTATAGAATCACAGAATGGTTTGGGTTGGAAGGGACCATTAAAGATCATCTAGTCCAACACCCCTGCTGTGGGCAGGGACATCTTTCACCACATCAGGTTGCTAAAAACCCCATCCGACCTGACCTTGAACACTCCTAATGATGGGGCATCCACAACTTCTCTGGGCAACCTGTTCCAGCATCTCACCACTCTCATTGTAAAAAATGTCTTCCTTATGTCCAACCCAAATCTACCCTCTTTCAGTTTAAAACCATTGCCCCTTGTCCTGTCACTRCAGGCCTTGGTAAAAAGTCTTTCTCTGTCTTTCTTATAAGCCCCCTTTATGTATTGAAAGGCTGCGGTAAGTCTCCCCGAAGCCTTTTCTCCAGGCTGAACCACCCCAACTCTCTCAGCCTTCCTTCATAGGAGAGATATTCCAGCCCTCTGATCCATCTTCATAGCTCTCCTCTGGACCTGCTCTAACAGGTCCATCTCTTTCTTGTGCTGGGGACAGTACTCCAGGTGGAGTCTCACAAGAGTGGAGTCAAGGGAGAGAATCACCTCCYTTGACCTGCTGGCCATGCTTCTTTTGATGCAGCCCAGGATACAATTGGCTTTCTGGGCTGCAAACGCACATTGCCAGCTCATATCTAATTTTTTGTCCACCAGTACATCCCAGTCCTTTTCCACAGGGTCGCTCTCAAACAATTCATCCCCCACCCTGTATTAATATTGGGAATTGCCCTGACCCAGGTGCGGSACCTTGCATGTGGCCTTGTTGAACTTCATAAGGTGCCCATGGCCTCATTTTTCAAGCCTGTCAAGGTCCYTCTGGATGGCATCCTTTCCCTCAAGTGTATCAACTGCACCACTGATCACACCAAGATGCACTTGGTGACATCTGCAAACTTGCTGAGGGTGCACTCAATCCCACTATCTATGTAATTGGTGAAGATATTAAATAGTATTGGTCCCAGTGCGGACCCTTGAGGGACACCACTCAGTACTGATTTCCACATGGATATTGAGCCATTGACTAATTCTTTGGACGTGGCCATCCAGCCAATTCCTTATCCATCTGACAGTCCATCTAGTTCACCTGTTCAAGCCATAATGTTCTAACCTGGATACAGAAGTATTGTGGGAGATGGTGTCAAAGACTTGCTAAAGACAAGGTATGAAAATACTACTTTCCCCTCATCCATAAATYTAGTTATTTCATCATTATAGAAGGCAGTTGGGTTGGTTAGGCATGATTTACCCTTAGTTAAATGTATGCTGACTGTTCCCAACCACTTTCTCCTTCACGATCCCAGAAATGTGTCCCAAGAGGACCAGCTCCATGATTCTCCCAGGGATGAAAGTGAGGCTGACCAGCCTGTAGATCCCCAGGTTGACCTTTTGGTGCTTTTTAAAAATAAGTACACCTTTTTCTTTTTTCTAGTTGTCAGGGACTTCCCCAATCTCCATGACMTTTTAAAGGTGACAGCACTCACAGTGACATCAGCCAGCTCTCATAGCACCCTTGAATACATCTGGTCAAGTCCCATGGAYTGGTGTGGATCAAGTTTTCTCAAGTAATCCCTGACTTCTGGTAGTTTTTTTGAGCCCTTTGACTAAGCGCAGAGCCCATGAGACCTTGTTAATGAAGACTGAGGCAAGGAACACATCAGGTAACTAAGCCATCTCTGTCTGATGTCCTTRAATCACCCCCCCAATTCAGGAATGCACCCATATTTTCCTCCTTTATTCCTTTACAGTTAATGTAGCAGCAGATGCAGCTCTTGTTGCCCTTGATGTCCTTTGCAAGTCTAAATATAGCTGAGCCTTGACTTTCCTGACACCATCCTCACCTGCCCGGGCAGTGTTCCTAAATTCCTCCGTTGCAGCCTGTCCCTGCCTCCACATTTAGTATAAGCAATTTTTGCACTGGAGCCCTGTCAGGAGCTCCCTGCTTAGCCAAGCTGATCTTCTGATTTGCCTGCYTGTTTTCCTGACTGTGGGGATGGCCTGTGCTCGTGCTTGGAGAAAGTCCTCCTTAAAGGCCTGATGGCTCTCTTGAGCTCCTTTGCTCTTYGGAACTGTCTCCCATGAGATCCTGCCTACCATCYTCCTGAAAAAGCRGAAATTTGCTCTCTGAAAGTGCAGGGCCTGTACTCTGATGCTTACCTTCCTCACTCCTCYCRGGATCTGGAGCTGTTTCTTGGTCACTGCAGCCAAGGCAGCCGTCTGTGACCACATCCCCATCCAGTCCTTCCCTGTTAGTGAGCAGCAGATAGAGCTGCACATCAGCCCTTGCTGGTGCATCCGRTAGCCTGTGTGAAGAAGTTGTCCCTRACGCTGYCCACAAGTCTTCCTGACTGCTTGAGTTGCTGTGTGGCCTTCCCAGCAGATGTCAGAAGTTCCCCCATATGTACCAGAGTCTGTGAGTCAGAGTCTTCCTGGAGCTGTTTAGAGAAGCCTTTACCTCCTTCCTTACCCTCATCTGGTGGCCTGTAGCATGCTCCAGCCGTGTCATCATCCCCACTGGCCTTTCCTGGGATCCTGACCCACAAGCTCTCRGGCAGCCTGTCACCTGCTCTGTGTCAGAGCTCCATACATTCAAGCCATTCTTCCACAGAGAGGACAGCCTCTCTTCTCCTCCTCCCTCCATGACTTTCTTGTAGAGCTTCTACACATCCACTGCAGTGCTCCAGTCATGCAAGCTGGCTCACCATGTCTCCGTTATTCCAACAATGTTGTAGTTTTGTGAACTCAGGGAGAACTATAATTCTTCCTGCTTGCTTTYCATCGTGCATGTATTTGTGCATGTACCTTCATGCCTCCTTCTGCCAGGTTTTTTTGTTTTGTTTTTTTTTGCTTCTGAGGTCTATTTTGTTCCTGTCACCCTGTACCTTTTCCTTTGGACCCCTGTCCACTACTACTTAACTGTGGGTTGTGATCTCCGTTCCCATCATTCCCACTTCAGAGCTTTCCTCATGAGATTGGCCAGCCTGTTGACAAAGATTTGACATCAGACAGCTCCGTAGGATATTTAAGGTACTCCCGTGTGCTTCTTCTGGTAGTGAAACCTAACTAAGAGTTACWAACAGTCCCACTGGCAGGGAGGGAGTGAGCGAGCAGCTGTGTGGTGGTTGGCTGCCYGCTGGGTTAAACCACTACAGAAGGATCACAGGTAACTTAGGCCCGTGCCCTGTCCTGTTGTAGGAAGTACAGACCCTACAGAAAACTCGAGATCTTTCCTTATTGCTACACACATCATTTAGATGTTTACTTCCTCTCACACAATTTCTTCTGGTCTTYGCAGCTGCACTACAGGAGTGTTCAACAGGACCTTTTGTTAGAGCTAGACCATCTTACCTCTACTGCTGCCTGTAAATACTTGCTCATAATTTATTAAAAAAATACTTTGCTATGTCTTTTTGTAATATATACCTACACTTTTTATTTTTATTTAACCTTAAAAGTCAGTAACTGATCCCCAAAATAATCTTTAACCCGAAGTGATTTATATATATATATATATATATATATATATATATATTGAGGTCACAGCTCCTGAGCCAAGTGTCCTTCTCCATTGCACCTTCAACAGGTTTATCAGGATGATGCTGGCTACTTCTTAGTAACTTTTTAACAAGTTTCCACGCAAAGATGTCCTTTGTCATGTGTATTGTGGTAAGGGTAAACCTGTAGCTTGTTTTCCTGCTTGGACAAAGGCTTGCTTTCTGTTATTAATATGAGAAATAATGGTCCAGAAAATGATTGTTTGGAGGAGCTGGCTGAAATTGCTCCCAGAACTATACGAGTTCATCTAGTACACTGCATTCACCCTGTGCAATTTAATACTAAACAGCATGCAAAAGTCTCACATAGGGTGCGATTTTGAAAATTCCTTGACAGCTGATATCAGTGACTTTGTTTCCAAACCAAAAAGCAACAACCTTCAAAAATAGTAAGCAGTTGTGGTTAATTAACCACAGTTGCCAGAAGACTTCAGCATAATTCATGGAATTTTGGAGCTTTATCAGAAATAGAAAACCCCACTTATATGGCAGGCTGACAGAAGACCAAGAACTACAGGCTGTACAGCATCTCACTGCTTGCTTTCACCCATTCACTTTGCACAGCGTCTGCTGTGTGTGAGAAACTTCTGCCCACTGGTAGAAGTATAGAATTTGCAGTTTTCAAAGCAAGAGTGAACCTCAGGGCTTTTTTTTATTCATGTTGGTGTTTCTTTGGTTTTTATGGGTAGATTTTTTTTTTCCATAGGGATGTGAAGCTAGACATTTGGGAGAATAAATTGGCCTGACTTCCTGCCAGTTTCGGTGACAGCATTTGCAGTGCCATTCCCCATGTCCCTCTCTCCAAATGTCTCCTGCGCGGTAACTAAAGAAGAATAAATATTTTTTTTCTGTGAAAAATTTGTGTCCAATCTTATCTTGCAGTGAATCCAAAACGAGGCAGTTTTCAATAGCAAAGAGCAGAAGCTCACTTGAGGTGCAAACAGTTACTTCTGCTCATGTAYGACTTGAGTCCAGGAAACGCTGACTGTGTTCCAGGAGGCAAGCCTGCCCTCTGCCACCCCGGAGTCCCAGCTCGTGCCCACGTTGAGACCTGATTGTTGGTAATAACAGAAACTCACCGTGAGTAGAAGCTGCTGCTAAGTACTTGTGCTCACAAGACACATCCCAATTGATTCTTTGGTCCTGGCTCTCCTTTATACTAGCTTTAAGTTACGGAAGCAGTGCCTGCAGGAGATGTTGCTCCTCATTTATCCCAGTAAATAAATGAAATCAGAACTCGAGTGCTGGTGTAGATTTTACAGATTTTGGGCATCAAAACTCAAATCACAGTTATCCAGGCAGTTTTGTGTTGTGCTGACTTGCACAGGCTAGCGTTCAGTTGTTTGCAACCACCCTGTCCTGGATCTAGCTGTGCTGGTTGAAAAGTTACACCATCCTCACTTTATCGTTGGCTGTGCAACTGTTGGGAACGCTCTCTAATAGATTACTGTGTGAAAGCAGTCACGTGAGTTGAAAGAGCCTTCGTCGGTGCCCAAGAGCCAACTTCACATGGAGCTCCGCAGGCAGAGTTGTGAGGACTGGCTTCCAGGAGCGGGATTGCAGCAAAAGCTGGGGACAGCAGGAACACCAACAGGCGGCACGGTTGTCTTTTGAACAGACTTGTATCTATGCCTTAAAAGCAGGGGCTGATAACACTTGGCAGACTGCAAGGAGGTGATGCACACCCTATGTGGCACCCTGCTGCTGGAACACTGTGCTCCTCAAGCAGTAGCAGGTTAATTTACTAACACCCAAAGCAGCAAAGGGGAGGTGAGCTTGTGTGCTCCCACTGTGTCTGGGTGCAGTTTGAACTGTGGTGTAGGTACAAGGACACGAAACATTTGCTATGGAGCCTAATGAGCATGTGAACAAAATTCTGAGGAGCTTTGCCTTAAGGTTGACCTCAAGGGGACTTTCCTCCTGAAAGGGTAGTGAGTAGAGTTGACCATGGGGCACCATGTGGGCCACTGTGGCTTAACTAGTGCAGTCATGGGAGAAATCAGTGTATCCTATGCCCAAGTTTCTACTTTGTCAAGTTTTATATGACCCAAATATATAACTTAGGTATAATGCAGCTTCTGCTTCATCCCTGTTGGATATCTGAGGATGGGYCTGAGTCCCAAAACTTGTCAATTTTTTCTAGCAGTTAGAGAGACAAATTGTCTCTCTCTACTTAGAAAAATTCATTCCTAGCCTTACAAATCTCAAGTTTCCTTCCCATTTAGACTGTGTTTTCCTCTTCTTGCCATTCCTCTTCATTGGAGGATTCGGTGCTCTTGGAGTATGCGTTTTTGGTCCTTGTTTGGTTCCTGGGGGAGAGGGGGTTAAAAGGAGTGGAGAGTTGGACCCGGAAGATGGAACAGAAGGGAACTGAGCGATGAAGGGTAGGTGGAGGTAGGTGCAAATAAGGTCCAGAAATTCTGTGTACAGTATTGCAAAACAGAGTGGTTTCTTAGGGCTCCAAGGGTAAATTCATCCCAGAATCATCTCTTGAAATGCTTGCCTTATGCTGCAATAAGCTGTGTCTTGCAGTCCTGGCAACGGAGGGGCCATGCCTTTCCATTGATATCAGCATTTCCCTGCTAGTTCTGGTTGAGAATTACATATTCAGAGGTTTCACTTCCAGTTGCAAGTTCTCGGTTTTAAGAGTGTTAAGCTAACCTAAATAACTAATAATTACTAATAATTACTAATAACTAATTGAACTAAACTAATCAAGGAAAGTCCTTGGTAATGATAGCGTCTGTCACTCAAGCCAGAGGACTGTCTCAGGGAGACAACATTTGAAAAAGAGGTGAGAAGCTTTAGGTGCCAGGGTGGCAGCCTGAAGCTCCCCGTGTCCTGCTGGTGTTGCTCTGCCAGGGCAGGACTTGCCCAGGGGCAGGACCTGGCAGTGTGGGGGGGTTTTCCCAGGTTCCCTCTACTGTGTGGAGAGAGAGGGTTTTTAGGGAAGRTCCTTGATCTGGGGGGAGGGAAAAGGGCTCCTGAAGATGAATCACCTATGGATTAGCTGTTTTGCATTAAGAGCTGTAGGAGGCAGGTTGCTGCCCACTTATGCAGGCGAAGGGCACTTGGTGAGTGTGAGGGTGGCTTACCCTGTGGGATGCTTTGTTGCAGATGTTTTCAAGGGCCAGTAATTTTTTTTGTCTACAGGAATTAGAAATTGGCAAAGACATGCGACGTTTTTTATTATCTTTAGAACATCAGAAAGAGGGACTTGGAYCCTTGGAGGAAATGATCTCAGTAACATCATCGTGATTTGGGGTAAGGCAAGGCCAGCAGACAGGATGGGCCAAAGTTTGGATTTGAGAAGAAGAAAACTATAAGAAACTGGCTGTGGGACTTTGAGGTTGAAGGCYTTTATGGCTGAGGGCCAGCCCATGGGGGTGGGGGACTTGTTCCTTGTAAAAAGGTGTTGTGACCCAGGGATGCTGTGGATCACGTTTCCCATTACAYGTGGACTGCTGGCGTCCTGTGCTTGTGTGCTGGGCTCTGAGGACCCTTCTACTTCCCATCTCCACTGCTTTTCTTTTCCCCCTCAACAGCAGGAGGAGAAAAATTTTGCCAGGGCAGCAGAATTTTACCACTGAGGAGTGGAGCGGGTTCCATGAAGAGTTTTATTGCTCAATGTCCTTGCACAATTGCTAAATTACATCTGCTCTGAAGCGTGCCAGCGTCCTGAGAAAGGTTTCGCTGGCTTCCAGTGGGTGTGGRCCTGGTTGGTTCCTGCGATCAATCTAGTAGGGAAAAAGGTCACAGGAAATAATACCTAATTTGGGACCACTGTTATATGATCCCCAAATAAGTCAGTGCATGGAACGCAGCCAGACTATTTACTGTTCTTTGGMTCTGTCATGGCTCTGAATCATACGTTTTGCTCCACAGCGCCAGTTAAATATGAAAGTCCTCTGGTTCAACTCTGCAGGATGTCAACCAGAACTCATTTAATACGCTTTTTCTAATCACTATGGTATCACAGTGGTAACAAGTATATGGTGAATTGAAACATTGTAACCATAAGTAATGTGCTCCTTATTAATAATTATTTATTATCTGGTTGTTTTTCAATTCTCTATTTCCTGAGCCAAATAAATTATGACAGAAGTTCATTGTAGTGGCAGAATCAAACACTGAAATACTAGAGAATGCTGAATTCAAGATTTTGTGCACAATCTTCCCTTATTCACCCTATACTTAATGCATTCTGAAAATAGACTGGTATTTTCAGCAGATTTCTGTGGCTGGTAGTAAATGGATCCTCCTTCAACATTTCATTTGATTTTTTGCATTAACTTTGCGTGGCCCCCTGGCTTTCTCTTTTAGGCATAATCCAAGATACACTTTAGAGTAATTCACCTTCTTCCTGATGTTTTTGAGCTATAATGTTCACCCCATAGCATCTGACCGTTTCACAAATTTTCTACCCTCTAAGACAGATGGTGGTACGGTCCCCTTTTTACAGATGGGCAAACTGACACACAGTGAAATTATGACCAAGTCTGTCAGAGATGTTCACTGATTAGGGAGCATACATGGCTAAAAGTCTTGACTTTCCTGCATGCTTGCGTAGTCTTGGGGCCTTCATATGGTTAAGATAGAGCYCCGTCCACCTTCAGTTGCAGCCGCAAGCTACTAGCAAGATCTTTTGTTGCACGCATGGGGAACCAGGGAATGCACGAACAGCTTTAGCATGGCAATCCACTTGTGAATTCTGTTTGGGTGAAACTCCGTGTGTTTAGGCAGCAGAGAAGATGGGGTTCCCTGTGCTCTTGTCGTCCCCTTCTGCTAGAAAGAGTAACTGCATTCAGGAGAAAAGTTTATAAATTAGCTGTACAAGCTGGTGTTGTGACTTGTTAAGACCGATGTCTGGAAATCTTGTGCTTCATGTGTGAGCAAATGTTTATGTTCTGTATACGTGCATGAATGTGTGTGCATCTGTTCATACAGGGGAGGGAAGTATGCTGAAGAGGTAAATCACTAGCCTCTTAGTGCACTGGAGCTTTTAGAGTAGAAAGGATATAAGTTACTACAGTATTTGCTAGTAGACCGGTGCTTGTGCGGGACTGTGATCTGCCTGGGAGGTCTGTTTTCCCTAGGTGTAGCGGTCACCACTGAATTGTGCTGGAGTGGGTGTGGGGAGAGGGGTGCTTTCTTCTGCTGAAACAGTAGGATGGTTAAAATCTGTGCAGCTGCTGGCCCAACACAGACATTTGGCCAGTGTCTACCTGAAAAATGTATTCACCCGAATGTTTTTGTTTATGYGGAGCATGGGGGAGTTCAAACAGCAGTAGAGATAACATCCAGTTCTTCAGAAAGGCATTTAACAGCCTTACCGTGTTTTTATCTGCTGCCCACCTCCCACCTACATCTGCCCAGTTTATGCTGAGGATGTAAAATGTCARCCTGACAGTTCAAGTGTGGCAAAATAGCAAACAAATGTGAATAATGGGAAATCTCTAGCTGAGGCTGCCTAACATGGCACCACCTGCCATCAGTGAGAAAACATGGGTCTGTGAGTGTCCAAGAGAGAGTTTGCTGTACAGTTTCAGCCCCTGGAAGACCCATGAAGATGGATGCATCCCCTTGCCATTACTAGTCTTATCCATTTTAAACTCTTGCTTTAGGAGCAGGGGTGGGTGTGTGTGTGTGCATACGGATAGGTGTGTGTTGTTACCTAGAAGAGCTGTAGGCTCRGGGGGACGTAATGCCAATCTTCTGACAGAACTCTATTTTCCTTCCTACTGTAAATTCAGGAACTACATGATACACTACCTATTTTCTTTTGTTCATGTCTAAATTGTCTCCAGATCCTCAGGCTGAGGACAAAGTCCAGTATAATACATTGCTATACATCTGTGGAGGTGGCGTAAGAGTTCTACATTATATCTCTGAAGATCATTTCTCTGGGATTTCATCTTTTTTGTATTCATCATTTTGTGAGCATCCAAGACACTGCCTCTGTGACAAGAGCTGTTTCACCCATAGCATGATTTCTCTCTCCCTGCACCTCATAAGGACAGTGAAAGGACAGAGGTTTTGGCACCCGTTCCACCCAGTTTGCATAACAGTGGCATTATTGACATATCGAGCATGTCAATGCTCTGTATGTAAAAGGTACGTAAAATGTCAGACCTTTCAAAAGCTCTCAGTGATTTGAGGTGCCTTACATTCTTAGAATCCACCATGAGACAGGTTAAGGAGCTTTCTGGGATGACACTGTCCAGAATCTGAACTTTCACGGGGAGTTGCATTATCGGAACCGCATCAGTTACACCAAAGTAATAAAGTCATACATTACCTTGGGATTGGCTTAAAAATCATAAAACCTTAAAGAGTAAAGGAAGATGAGAAATGGCGGGGGGCTGGAGGTCTGATAGAAATAAATACCAGACTGATTCACAAAACGGGGACATCTTGTTTGCAGCGGGCGGGAACTTGGCTGCCAGCTCTCCGGCAGAAACTCGGTGGAGCTGGACATGCAGCTCTTCCCTAGAAACGTTTTCCTGAACTTGACTGCAAGTTCATCCTCTGTGGAAACATTTCCAAGCGCTTCTGGTATGACCGGCCAGCAGGCACCGCTCTAGCATCAGCAATTGCTTGGCTGCTGGGGCATCTGTTTGGGAAGCGCTCCTCCCAGTCCCTTCCAGCTCCCTKTTACACGGGAACGGTGTGGCTATAGCTCAAGGCACCACTTTGGCCTGAAAAGCTCAGRCACGGCCCGAGGGGGCTGTCAGCTGGGCAGAGAGTGTATTTACCTGCTTCCTAACACAGGGAAGGGGTTTCCACAAGGCTTGCGCTTGGTTACTGCAGGCAGTTCTTGGGCTTCTCCTGGATTTCAGTACACCTAGGTGTAGCAATGAAGTGTTACTGGCAGGTAGTCGGTCAGGAGGGAGGTAATTTTAATAGATTATTATTTAATGCTCTGCGCTTGGAGGTTTCTGGAGGAGCTACCTGAGTGGATTTTCAAAGAACTGCGAAAACAGATTTCCTAAGGAAAGGCTTTTACTTACTGAATTGGATTTTCACCCTCGGAACGCCCAGTGACTTGCAGCCAGGTGCCCTTGTACAAACACAGTTTGTGTACCCCTCAGCCACATCCAGACATGACCTGTTCCAGTGCGCTTCTTTCAATACAGCTGCAAACCCCCCTTCCCTCCACCCTCTGGTCGTACAGGTTTCGATCCCAGACTATTAAAGCAGTGCAAAACCTGCGTATTGCAGACTAGCTATAATTAAATGTCCCAGCCGCAGACGTAGTTTAAACAGGTACAGCTGGAACTGACTGAAATTTTTCTTTACTGCCTTCTGGGCTCAGACCAGAGCGGGGGTCCTGCTGCCTCCCTGGAACAGGTAGGGGAGGGAGCTGTAGGAAGAGGGCAGAGAAAGACTGTAAAAGGGACAGCTTTGTCAGCTGGAAACCCATTGAGTGACCTTTCTGCTCTCTGGACTGAAGTGGGACAATTTCCTCTGTGTGCTGACATTTGCTCCAGCCCTGTCCTTCTGCCGCTTTCTTCACCTCCGCTTCACTTTGTAATTGCCTTTTGCATTGTTGGTTTACCCCACCCATCCCCATGCTCCTTCCCTTCAGCATCTCCTCTCCAGGGATTCCTCTACATGAACCTGGCCAACACAGGAGTCATAAAAAGGACAGCCATTGCTCTGCTTTTGTTGCCCAGTCCTTCCCGTTCCTGTAGGTTGGGTCTGCCTTATTTGAGATCTCATGCCACTTACGGCTTCTGTTTGAGAAGAAGAAAAAGGTACGAGGATCCTTTTCTTTTTTCCTTTTCGTCTTCCCATGCAGATCTCCTGGGGTACTCAGAGTTTGACCTCTGCGGGTTCTCACACCCTGGCTGGAGTTGCGGGAGTGTCAACTCTTAAACAGCACATAATTTCTTACTGGTATTTTGTGCGTCACTGTGTTACTGTGTTTATGCAGTTGTCGCTTGCAAACAGCACTTTGTGAGTTTGACTCGATTTCCCCTCCCCTCTCCTCTCCTCTGCCCCGTTCTTGCTCTCGTCTTTCATTTGTTCCTGGTTTTGTCATGATCTAGGCTAGACAGACTGGAGACTTTTAGGCTCCCAAAGACCTGCATTGCTAATGTAAGAAAACAAGTGGAAAAACACTTAATCTTTTTCCCTTGGACTGAACTCCTACACGCTCCTTAATCTATTACAAAGGCACATAAAGGGCATAAGCGGCATTTCTTTCCCTTTGGCGGTCATCTTTAAGGAGGGGGGGGTGTGTGGAGGAGAGACAATTCAGTTGATAAAACAAGAAACCAGGAGGTAGGATTCCTGATTTCTGTTCTCGGAAATCTTCTGCCACTTGTTGGCTGTCTCACTCGGAGCTTGTCACTTAAATTTTGTGTCAAAGTTTAGCTAACTGTTAAAGAATAGCTGTTGCTACATTTTCTCAGGCTCTCGCCTGCAGGGGGTGATTACGGAAAAGGTAACATTTCCCTTAACGGCTGAGCTGCAGTCGATTTAATTTGCAATTTGTTACGAAATGGTAGGTATTGTTTTACCTCCCTTCATCCCCAGGCTGGGAGAATGGCACAGTGAGTTCCAGAGATAAATGGCGAGCCAAATAATTACAGGCCTGGCTCCTAGGGGTGGCTGGAGGATTAATGGCTTTTTGTACAGCACTTTGGAGATCCTTAGCTGAAATGTGCTTTTACCTCTGGGGCACTGCGGGCTGGAGGTGATGGGTACCCCCGGGCTCTGGCAGAGGTCAGCACTGGGAGGATATCAGATCTTTTGAAGCAGAGCTGCAGCTCCAGGGCTGTGGCCGGCCAGGCACAGGGGGGAGGTTTATGTTAGACCTGGCAAATGCTCCTATGTAGGATGGGAAGGTGGGAGGGAGAGCCTGTCTCTTCAGGCTGGTTCTTTTAAGCAGATGTGGCTGCATGGAAGAGAGACCTGAGGAGTAATACATCCAGCGAATGCTTCTCTAGCCGTCTTTCTATCAATCAACAGTGTCCCAGCTGGTAAGAAGAAGTCAGTGCTCAGCTGTGTCATGGATATAGGAAAAAAACAGCTTAAGTTGCCTCCTGATGCCAGCCAGAGCCTCCTTGGTCTTTTCCCCTCGGGAACCCATGAGTGACCTCCATAGGTTGCATTAAGCCAGAGCACTGAATTTCATAGAATCATAGAATCATTAAGGTTGGAAAAGACCTCTAAGATCATCGAGTCCAACCATCAACCCAGTACCCATGCCCACTAAACCATGTCCCGAAGCACCTCATCCACATGTTTTTTGAACACCTCCAGGGATGGTGACTCCACCACTTCCCTGGGCAGCCTGTTCCAATGCCTGACTACCCTTTCGGTGAAAAAATTTTTCCTAATATCCAATCTAAACCTCCCCTGGTGCAACTTGAGGCCATTTCCTCTCGTCCTATCGCTTGTTACTTGGGAGAAGAGACCAACACCCACCTCTCTACAGCCTCCTTTCAGGTAGTTGTAGAGAGCGATAAGGTCTCCCCTCAGCCTCCTCTTCTCCAGGCTAAACAACCCCAGCTCCCTCAGCCGCTCCTCATAAGACCTGTGCTCCAGACCCTTCACCAGCCTCGTTGTCCTTCTCTGGACACGCTCCAGCACCTCAATGTCCTTCTTGTAGTGAGGGGCCCATTTCAAGTGCTTTGGAGCTAATATGCTGCAAACGACCACAACTCCTCTAGGCTGGGACATTCACTGTCATTGTCACAAGTGAGGAAACTTTTCTGTCAGGTGCCTGCACAGTGTCAGAGTCCCAGCCTGGCTTTTACAGCCCTAGAAGGAAGTGCTGAGTGCATTGCTTTCTAATCTTGCCGGGGAGATTTTCAGAGGGGAGGCTGTGCTGTGGGAAGCCGTGTAAGATACGGATGGATCCAGCCAGCTTGCGCTTGTTTGACTCCATAAGCAGCCGCCAAGGGCCAGGCACTCGGGGAAAGTTCTCCCTGTCCCGTGGGAGGAGCACGTGCGTTTGGAAAGATCCTTGAGCACAGCAGCCACGGGTGGTGCAGAAGGGGAGAATTTCTCCCTGGGTCTCAGGAGTCCCTCGAGGTGGTGCAGGGAGCAAGCATCGTCCTAAGCAGCAGCCGGTGGTGCTCTGTGACAAGGCTCTCCTGGCACCGAGGTACAGGGACTCTCAGGGGACTGAATATGTCAGCAAGTGCAGTGACCATGGGGAAATGGGCCAGGTTAGGTTATGGCTGGGGAGTCTGCACTGTTCAGATGCAGTGAGTCCATCCCAAATCCTTTGCTACTCATCCCATACTGTGGGGGAAGGGAGAACAGCTTATCTCCTTCCCTCTGCAGCACAACATTTCAGGAGAACATCCAGCATCTCTGAGCTACAAAACATTCTCCTTTCTTTGTTGTCTTCCTGTAAGAGGCATGTTTTAACTTTCTGTCCGTTCAGTGCTCAGCCCACCACACAGCAGCAGCATGTCTATGGCCCTTAATCTGGTAGGACTGTGTTCCTTTGTGCTGAATGTCCCCTCCTTAGTATCTTCAACCCCCATTTTGGGTTTGGAGATGCCATCCATCCATGCCATAAGTTCCTATCTTGCTAAATCAGCACTCTCTGCAGTATGTCCAACATCTTCCTGCTAGAAAGCCTTTTAAAATGACTGCTGGTAATCAGGGACCTCACCAGTGTCAGTGTTGTCCATCTAGTTGGGGAGAATTTGCTGGGGAACAGACCTGTCATCTGATCTTTGTCAACTCTTTTTTTTCTCTTTGAAGCTTTGAATCCTGGTTACGGGTAATGCAGATAAAAGCGTCCATCCCCACCACCCCTGCCTCGGGAGAGCAGCTCACTGAAGAGGAATGAAAGGGCTATGGGAATGCTAAGCATCATTTTATTATTATGACCTTTAAGGAGACAGTGGGAGGATGGAGGAAGAACACAAGGAAGACACTAAGACAAGACCACACAGACAGCGCTTAAGGGGGGAGAGCAAACCCAAAGGGAGTTCAAGAGACAAAGAGATGGGAGGGGAGGAAAAGAGAGATGGAAACAGGAGACTGGGCAAGACTGGCAAGGAATGGCAGAGCCACCTTCTTCCAGTTTATCTGGGGAGTGGCAGGAGCAGACCTGGGGCTCTCCGTCCATGAAAAACAGGCTTCTGCGCACCATTCTCCCATTTTCCTGAAATCTCTGCTTTTGCTCCTCCAGGCAACCATTAATCTAATATTAAGCCCCTTAACCTCTCTAATTGCTCCCTTTCAGTGTCAGCTGGTTTCCTATTAACCTTTCAATCTCTCAGTAATGCAGTTACTTCTGACTCCAGCCAGCCCCGGCTCTAAAGCTTTACCTCCGGCAGTGAATTTTCCAAGCTTTCGCTTTTTTCCTCTTTCTTTTCGATAATGATTATTACTGCTGTTAAGGAGCCAGTTTGAACCAGCCTCTAAGTGCACAGGGCTGAACCAGTTGGAGTCTATAAATAGCCCTTCACTAACCTTGCACCTTATTTCATTAAGTTGATTGGCTTCCCTCTCTCCACTTCATTGCACTTCTGTCTCTCTCTACCCTCTCCATTATTGATGCTGGTTCTTTTGTTGCTGTCTGAGACACCTGCTTGTTGATAGCAGGGTTGATCACTCCTAGGTTTTTCTCTCCCGAACAAAATAATGTTGTTGCTGGGGAAGCATCTGTAGAGTTTCATAACAGAGGGAAAGCAGAGGGTGAGGCAGGCCTGAAACAGTAAGTCGGAAAATGTCCACACCGTGCAATAGGAAATTGCATAGCTGAGCAACAGTCACGGGGACAGAGTTTGCCGCCTATAGGCTGCGTTTCTCCTGTGACACCCAATGCGATTATACTCGAATGCAGCCCCCTGTGCAAATCCCRTTGTGCAATATGGAAGCCAAGGCGTCTGCCTAAGGACAAATGGCACCGCAGTTCAAATCGAGAGTGCTGGCCTAAAGCAGACATACGGATCCCAGGACGCAATGTGAACTGTCTSCTGCATCTGAGACAGGTCCTCTGGCGACTTCGACGTCATTAATCAGTATACTACTGCTGCTTGATCCYGTAACCTGGCAGAGCATAGTTTGCTTCACCGGTCATCGTCAAGTCACAGCTCAACAGTGTCTTCGTGCTGTTTCTCCTCGAACTCACCTGCTTCTTTTAGGGCTGATGCAGGTCCTGAGTTCTGCTCAACCCTGRTACCTCTCCCCAAGGCCTGCCAACTGCTCCTTTTTTTGTAGAATGCTATGAATGTTCGCAGTGAAGACTGAGTTGGAGCAGTTGCATGAGGTGAGATCTCTGGAGTCAGTGTAAATCACAGCTCAACATTACAAGGCTGGGTCTGAGTTGCACTTGCAAACCGCTTGTGTGCAGTGATGCAGGGTGGCAAAGCATCTGCYGGTGCTTCACAAGTACTAAGGGTGTTATTGCAGTACCGTAACAGGTTTTGTTTGATGGACCCAGCAACAGCAATGGCTTCTACAGGTGGGGAAGCACCATCTCATCACAGAAGAGCTGGGATCAGGGACGCAGTCATGCCTCTGTTTTGCTGTGTGCTGAGGGGCAAGTTCTTTCCCCATGGAGCTTCATTTTTCCCTGAAGAAAGAAGAGAGAGRCTCAGAGGAAGCTTTTCCAGTCCGTGCTTAGGCTGACGTTTACAGCCTATTGCTTCAGCTCAGAAGAAGGATTTGTGTGTCTAAAAGCTCCTCTGTTTTTTCTAGCTGTATCATTTGTCTAACACCAGCTGTTACCTTTCCCTGAGAGTCCTGCCTCAAAGTCAACAGCGACTTACCAAAATAATAGGAGCTATTCTCTTCCACTCTCTGTGTGGCTCTGTGTATCCCTACTTGCCCACTTACTGCTATTCCTTGTTGTTGGAGGGCAGATTCTGGCAGCAACGAGCCTTTGTCTTATTTTCTGGCAAACAACCTCGGTCTGCAACAGGGCAGGAAAGACAAACAGCGAAGAAATGAGAGCTGGTAAAACTGTGGTTAAAGGAGAAGGTTAATTTCTGGTGGCTTCTTTTTTAACCACCAACTTTAACAGGGGGGAAAGGTTTGTAAAAGCCCTGCATGTGTGGAAAGCTGCTCCCTCCCAGGGCAGCTGGCAGCTGGCACTCGCACCTCTTTAATAATACAGGTTCTCCAGGATGGCYGCGCACTCGCCTTCCATCACTCACAGCCCCCTTGTCTTCGTGTTTATCCTTTTAAATCCTCAGGCCTTGCCTTCGCTACCGTGCCTTTTGGGCGCCCAGGACCCACCGGGACGAAGGAGGCCCACCGGGTGCTGCAGCGGGGCCCCAAGGTGGTCCCTGGGGYAGTGCCTCCCTCCCGCCTGCCCCTCAGCCCTCACCATTTTGGTTGCTGTTAATCATGGAGGGAGCTCAGGAAACTCTTCACGTCATGGCTTTGGGTACCTCACAGTGAGTGGGTTGGCATCGGAGCCAGGCCCTGGCCATGCTTTCGAAGGGCTGGCTTCAAGCTTGGGATGTTGCCCCTCATTTGTGGGAGCAAGGGGGGCCCAGAGGCCTCTCTGGTCCCCGCTGAACCGTGGGGCAGCCGAGGAGGATTGGATGCTGCTTCCCCCTCCTGGGCCTGCCAACGGGTGGCATCTCAGGGCAGGCACCATCTCAGGGTTCTCCCTTTGGTCCTGAGATGGTGCCTCAGGGGGGTCTCYGGGGCCCGGCAGGGAAGAGGGTCTCCACAAGCTTTGTGGTCCGCCCATGAAGAAGGGTAGCCATCTTGCAGACCCCACCAGTGGGGACAGGCCCCGTAGGGACCGCTGCTGTGGCTGTGGATGGGGCGAAGCCCCTGAGGCYAGTCAGCACTCCCCTAACAGAACCTCAGCGGAGCGAGGGATGCAGCCTGGCCCCAGCGGAGGACTCGGGGGCTGAGAAGAACTGGGTACCGCTCTGAGAGCAGGGTTTAGCTCCTCAAGCACCTATGGTGGAGGTAGGAGAGGAAGAAAACTCCCCCAGGTTACACCAGGAGGTGCCCGCTGTAGATGCGAACGAGCTTTTACCTTAGCACAGTGATGTTTGCTCTCCCAGGAGGAGAAGCAGGTGTGGCAGTGGAGGGAAGGGTCAGGGATCGTAGCTGGTACCGCTCTCCTCCATGCTGCTCCCATGCCAGCAGGGTTTGGGGGCTGCTCAGAGCCCCTGCAACACTTCCTAGCCTGCCTGCCCTTCATGGAGGGTCCCATGCTGGGATGGGAGTGTTGATCTGCCTGAGGGTAGGAAGGCTCTGCAGAGGGATCTGGACAGGCTGGATCGATGGGCCGAGGCCAATTGCATGAGGTTCAACAAGGCCAAGTGCCGGGTCCTGCACTTGGGTCACAACAACCCCAGGCAGCGCTCCAGGCTTGGGGAAGAGTGGCTGGAAAGCTGCCTGGCAGAAAAGGACCTGGGGGTGCTGGTCGACAGCCGGCTGAACATGAGCCGGCAGTGTGCCCAGGTGGCCAAGAAGGCCAATGGCATCCTGGCGTGTGTCAGGAATAGTGTGGCCAGCAGGAGCAGGGAGGTGATCGTGCCCCTGTACTCGGCACTGGTGAGGCCGCACCTCGAATACTGTGTTCAGTTTTGGGCCCCTCACTACAAGAGGGACATTGAGGTGCTGGAGCGTGTCCAGAGAAGGGCGACGAGGCTGGTGAAGGGTCTAGAGAACAGGTCTTATGAGGAGTGGCTGAGGGAGCTGGGGTTGTTTGGCCTGGAGAAAAGGAGGCTGAGGGGAGACCTTATCGCTCTCTACAACTACCTGAAAGGWGGYYGTAGMGAGGTGGGTGTTGGTCTCTTCTCCCAAGTAACTAGYGATAGGACRAGAGGACGTGGCCTCAAGTTGCACCAGGGGAGGTTTAGATTGGACCTTAGGAAGAATTTCTTCACCGAAAGGGTTGTCAAGCATTGGAACAGGCTGCCCAGGGAAGTGGTGGAGTCACCATCCCTGGAGGCGTTCAAAAAACGTGTGGATGTGGCACTTTGGGACATGGTTTAGTGGGCATGGTGGTGTTGGGTTGATGGTTGGACTTGATGAYCTTAAAGRTCTTTTCCAACCTTAATGATTCTATGATTCTATTCTATGATTCTATGCTGCCTACGGGAAAGTCAAAGCCCATGGAGAGCCCATCTCACCYGCTGATGAGCACTTCGCCCTTCTGCAGCGGGTGCTGTGCTGTCCCTAGCTACCGGGAGAGAGGAGCAGGGCTGACCGGTGCCGGCAAGGCCTGGCAGGACGGTGTCACATAGTTGCAGAGTGGCACGGACTGCCTTGACACCTATCTCCCAGTCTTGCCTGCTGAAAACACTGCCTTGCAGTGAAGGCGATCCGGAGTCCTGGGTCAGTGGTGCAGAATACGTGTTAAGAGGGGAAGCCACCAGGAGATGTAACTCGAAGAAAAGCTAGCCCTGATTTTTTGATTTGCATTACGACAGGTGAGTGGTATCAGACCCTCCCTTAGCTACACCCCAGATGCCCATTTTCCCTGGCTTGTCTGGTCYGTCCTATCTATTCCCCTTCCCTGGGAAGCTTCCTAAATATTTACCCCAGTGATSAATCATATGACCCCACTGTGGCAATGTGATATGGCTTTAGCTGTGCTAATCAGCTTAGATTGGGCCCCTGACCCCTGTCATCTTATTTTAGGAAAAGCCTTTACACAGTGCCTGGCGAGGGCTGTTCAGTCCAGAGGATTTAAATCCAAAGTGAAAAATAGCAACACAGACTTCTGCTTTTTTATTTTGTAGCCAGAATTCAGTTTGCCATTACAGCTTCTGATTTGTCATTCCTCTAGGAGGATTTCAGCTTTGAATAATACACAAAGGTTTCAAYTGATTAGTAAAATATTTGACTCTTTTGACTGTTAACAAAAAAATACCCCAAATAGTAAATGTTGAGTGCTTTGACTGAAGCACTTAAGAGATGCTCAGTCATCCAAATGGACTTGGACACTGAATCACTTCCCTCCTTTCTCCTCTCAACTTTAAATGATGTCCTCTCAAGCAAAATAGTCTCTAGAGAAAAGAATAGCGTTTGGTGCAGGGGACTGGAAACATTCACCTTGAACCTCAGGGGGTTTTATGGGGGAGACACCAGAGGAGAGATGGGCCTAAAATATATTCTTGGAGAATATATTTTTTCTCCACAGAGAGACATCTCTACTTGGAAGCACCAGCAAAAGTCAGAGATGAATGAGCAGCCAAGAGCAGCCAAGACCCCAGCTCATCAGCTGGTCAGCCAGTGATGTGGGTGGGAGAAAATATGCTGATAGCTAAGTCTCTTTCCAAGGCTCCAGGAGGGTAGTGCGAGYCCCACAGACATTATAAGAAAATATGAACTACATTATGTCCGGAGGAGCTTGTTTTATTATAGAGACGAGTACTAAACAATCTTCTCTCCACTGCATAGTCTCTGAAAGGAACAGACTGGCTTTGTGAGGGAGAGACAGATGAGGGCAAATTAACTATACTGGGGTAGAAGAATAACTGGAAATATGTTRTTGTGTAAGAGGAGGGTCTGGCAGAAACTGAGCACCTTCCAAAGCCTGAGAACTACTACCAGTGACAACTTCTGTCATCAGCCCTGCAGGCGAACATCCAGTGTGTTGCCAGGCCAGGAAACATCTCCAGACCTGCCTGAGGGCTTTCCCAGCCCAGCCCAGCTGCTGTAGCAGCCTCTGCTCCCAAGCTTCTGGAGCACCATCYGGATGCAACAGGAGGATCTTCAGACTCCCTGGTTGCCACATCTCCAGCCCTTCCCCCTCTCTGTGAAGCGTGTCCTTGAGTGAGTTAATCATCTTGCTTTCTCAGCAGGTGAAAAGATCCTCCTTTTTTAGCATCCCAGGGGAGACATGGCAACTGCCCAGGCATAGTAGAAGACTTTGAACATCCTCAAGGTTTTGAACTTGTATTATCCTCTTGACACCCATGACTTGAATATAGTCTGGAACTGATTAACTCAGCTGCTTCGATCTCTGGAAGGGAATGTTCTTCCTGCAGTTAAATATTTACTCATCATTGCACATGGACCAGGCATTACAGAGSCTAGGGTTGCATTTGTATTTTCTCCCCATGAATTGAAAGAGAAAGGAGCATCCTCCAGTATTTCAGKGCTGCCACTTCCATCCTTCATGGTAGTCCAGTAATGCCCAATTCAACCTAGCTATCCTGTTAGCTTCAGCAGCGTTCCTAAACCCTATGGCCATGAGATCTTTAGGTYGTGCCATGGAGAGCCCACATCACACACCCAACAAATACCTCGGTTCCAAAGTACATCCTTAGAGAACAGCATGAATCGCGTTTCTGAAAATCACGTGTCTCTAGCACTTACAGGTATCTTTGCATGACATTACTTTGGGAGAGGTAGAGCTCTCCCCTCCCCAGCCTTCCACTGGCGGAAGGMATTTTGTGGTAAAAGTAATTGCTATCTTAGGCAGCACCAGAGTGAAGTGGTTAAAATGGGAGAATCTGAAGCATCAGCATGGGCTTTTAGAAACACTGGGATATCCCCATCTCCCCTCCAGGTCCTACCCACTGTAAATGCTGGTGTGTGTGCCTTTGACATGCCAATATAGCCAACTATCAATATAGCCAATCACCCCCTCCACTGCTGCCCAGCATCAGACTGGGAGTCGAGGATTTACACTGCATTCAGAGGAAGAAGAACAGACCGGGTTTCCGCGGCTGCTCTGGGGCACCAACTCCTTCCCTGCTATCAGAAAAAAAGCTGAAGAGCGCATGGAGGAAGTAATTGAGCTTACGGAGCATCCCCGACAGCCCTGTCCATGGGGACTGTCCTCCTGGCTGCTCCGTCCCGACTGTGGCAGGGCAGAGAGAGCTGCTTGCCAGCCCCCGGATGGGGTCTGGCCCCCAGGACACCAGCAGCTACTGGGTCTGTGGTGGGGAGAGAAGAGAGGCCGGGAGGTGTTTTGGCTCTGCGCAGGGCTGAGCAAACACAGCAGCTTTTGCCTGGGAATAGGTGCAGTCCCTGGCCACCGTGGTGAAGTCCCTGCTGCTCCTCCTGGCAGAGGGAGTCTCATGTTTCCTCGGGCTCAGGCAGGGACTCCTTTTTTTTTTTTTTCCCCATCTCTGTGGCACCCAGCTGTTAGCTCACCATTTCAGGCACCAATGACAACAACCAAAAAATAATATCGCTGTACTCAGTTAATCCATAGGAAAATCCCCACATTGGCACACAAAAGGTGGAGTTGGCGCTCACGCATTTTCCCCCAAGGGCCTTGGGCAATGGAAATTTTCTCAAGCTTCATTCACTAACGAAATAGATGAGCAGTTATGTAAGGTCACGTGAGGGAAGTGGTTGGGCTTTGGTCAATGAAAGAGTTAGTCACACATCATCGAGCTTGATGGGACTGGGAAGAAATGTGGAGCCACCCTTTGCTTGTTCAAGGACTGAAAAGGGAGAATTTTAGCCATAAATCCTCATTACCCCCTGAGCTTGGGCACCACTTTTACAGACTAGGCATTGCAGAAGGCATGTGGTGGTGCTAAGCAAAAGCAGGGGGTTGAGATCTGTTGAGATCCCCCCCACCTTCCCCTTCCCAGATCACTCATCCCTCCTCTGAAGGACTTAAGCAACCACCTGATGATTTTGGGGTGCAATTGTGCTGTTGTGCGTCCGCCCAGCCGGTCTGCTCTGGAAGCACTCAGGGGGTAAGTAAAAGAACATAGTATGATTCAGCGGTCTCAGGGCAGATAAAATCTGCATTAGGGCTCTCAGGAACCACTAGGACATTACTAGGGCATTTAGTTGGGGGAGCATTTTCAAGGATCTCTTTTGAAACGTGCCCGTTCCCAAAGTTTTTTCCTAGTTTGGAACTGTTGCCTCTCCAACTTTGAATCAAAGATGACACCCACCGTTTAGAATTTCCCTTGGACTGACTGCAGGAAGCAGAGAAGATGATAGGGCACTGATTGGGATCCACACTTCAGTACCCGGTTAGATGTGGTCTGGAATAATATTCTCCCACTTCTCAMTGGCTCTTGTCCTCTCTCCTGGGAGCCCAGCCAGCAGTCCTCCAGTCGCCTGAATTTGGGTTACCTTGGCCCTTGGCTTTTCTTAGCTTCTGCTTTGGGGCTTGCAGATCTGACTTTTAGACAATGACGTCTCGCAGAAGACAATCAAACCAGCTTCGTTTTCTCTCGTTTGCTCTAATCCCTGGATGCTGAATGACAGGCTTCCATCTGCTTGTGTACTTTCACCTTGCAGCCAATCCCTTGAAGGTCATTTCAGACTGTTGGACTAGCAGGCCAGCAAAGCTTGGCTGGCAGCCTCCGCGGGACGTGGAGCAGCAGTCACCTGGCACAAGCTATGAGCAGGACTCGTGGCCTGATGAGTGCAGAGGGCGGAGGAGGCCTAAAAAAGGGAACTCGTGTGGGGCAGGTAGGGAGGATGTGGGTGTCAGGGTGTATCCGAAGCGTTGTTTGATGCCTGTAGACTGGGAATAAGTGGGAATCGTGTATACCAAAGTCCCTCCCACGTTCACTGGTCTGCCCCGAGTGCTGAGGTGGTGAAACCCTGGAAACCTGCTRCGAGGAGGTGCTCACCCTGATGGCTTAGGGCATCCTAACCCACCTGGGAGGGGCTGCATTGCCGGGTGCAGATTCAGCCCGCAGTAAAAGCCCAGCTGCCTCCCCCAGCAGATGGTTTCCAGGAGGAGCCACATTCCTGACCGTGAGGAGCTGAAAGGACCGCGTCYGGGATATGCCTTAAAATAGACAGAGATATAGGAACAGAGTTCAGGTCCCAGGCAGCGTGGACGTGCTGGCATCTCAGGCGTTTGTTCACGAAGGCAAGTGCTGCTAAAACTACAGCTGCCTCAGCCTTGGCTGCAAGTGTCACTGGTAGCCCTCGGGTCATCTTCACTCAAGTAAAGGATTCTGGTTGAGATTTTTTTTCCCAGCCAAATTCCTTTCTGTTTTATTGTTTTCTTCTTCTCTAAAAGCCAGGCCGAGTGGGAAATAGATTCCCCCTCTCCCAAAGGTTTGAAGTATTGAGGAAAAATATGTATCTTGAATTGGCAGAAAACGTTAAAAACTTAAACTTTTCAAAGAATTTATATTTTGCTAGGGAAAAAAAGTTCTTTTTGAAACGTTTTATTTCAGTAACCTTAAAATGTTTTCTTCTGGTTTTTAACAACTAAGTGTTGTAAATCTGTGGCAAATTTTTTTTTTTTTTTTGCTTTAAAAATGTCTAAATGTTATGACATTTACAAAAGGGATCCCCTCAGCAATATTTCAAGCTGAGAAGTTTTCTTTGAAAGCAGCTCTTCCCCAGAAATGGTTTGGTTGTGAGGAACTGGCATTAAAATTTGAGAAAAAGTTTGCCGAAAGGTTTCCAGCAAATTCTCCTGAAACCTGTATCTTTGAGCTGTAAAGCCGCATCTGGCAGTTTGCAAACCAAGCAGTGACGAGTTGCAAGAGAGAGCTTTTTGATGGCAGCTGGAGAACTCGATGAGATGAATTTCTCTTGGCGCCCTTTCTTACTCTTGCTSCATAGTTTGGCTTTGCTCTTTGAAATGGTTGTTATACACACACCCCCCCCGCCCCCGTCAAAATAATACACCGCAGTGTCAGTCGTTTCTGTAAAATACTCAGAGCATGCAGAGCCTGCAGAGTTCAAATAGCTGTCGGGACAGTGCGCTGCAGGTAGGAAGAGCCAAGCACTGGCAGGTCAGGGCACAACATCGGTGAGCAGAAGAAGGAGAAATGAGGTTTTCCTTGCTGCCCACCTCCTGCTTAGCTCTCCAGCCGGCACAGCCTGACTGCCCCGTCTGCTGGAACGTGTGGCACCAGGCGACCGCGTGAGTTAATTATTAAACAAAATGGAGTCATTATTCCCTGTGCTACCACTGTTCCTCATATAAATCTGCTGCACGGTAGAAAAACGATCTTGTGCAATGAGAACAAAGAAACCTTTTCAGGATGAGCAGACTTTCCTCTGCTGGAGAGCTGTTCCCACTTCACCTCCCTGGAGCTAGAAGAGTGATGCACTTGGTCTCCATAAAGGTGGAGTTTGGGAAAGACAGATAAAAGTGATACAGAGACTCACGGCACTGATTTCCATGAATAATCTCCCCAGCTGTTAGCCTGGGTCCAGAGCCATTTCCTTATCAGAGAACACATTTCTACTGGCAACATTTCAGAGTCCAGAAGGAAATATTTTAAAGTTACCTTTGGCATTTCAAGGCTACCACAAATTCACTGAGCTTCCCTCACCCTCCAGATAAAATATTAACTCCTGGATGAGGTGCAGAGGCCGGCTGTCAAGCTGCAGTACAAATGAGGAGACAGACTCTGGGACAGAGATGGTGAGATAGCATCTAGTACTTTAAAATCCATCTGTGACTAGTTTCACCTGACAGACACACAGAAAAAACCAAAGGCTTACAGGCAGGCTCCACAGATGCCAGCCACCCAGGAAGGGGTCCCCTTCGCCAAAATATCTGGTCACCTTAGCTCTGGGAGGCGATAGCAGAGAACCAGTCTGGTTTCTCTGCTGTGAAGCCTCTCTGAAGCTCCTTCTTTCACACAGAGGGGGAAGGTTCTCTCCTCTGTGGCCACTAAACCTGGCAGGGGTGGGAGGTCCGGGAAGGGCATGTGCTGGGGCAGGAAGGRTGCATGGGCTGAGACCCCTGCAGAGCTCCGGCGTGCCCCCAGGCTGCAGGAGGGCCCTGGCTGAGGGGTAGGCAGCTGAGATGCTGGCAGTGGGGTGGGTCAGGTCAAGGGACTCAGGCGCTGGTCAGATGTTTGGCTCGTGTCCATAACGTGGCGTCCAGGTGCTTAAACTACTGTGCGGGGACAGATACCTGAGCCTCTGCCTTTCACCACCCGTCAGAGCAGCCCCATGGAGGCAGAGCACTGCAGGGTGGCTGGGAGGAAACAGATGGGCAACATTTCCCCGGGGATTTACTTCCTAAGGATCTGTGCTCCAAGTGCTTTGGCAGGCAGCCTCTGTACATGACACAGGCGTTATGCTCGCCCTGTCTTCACTGGCTGGTGCCAAGCTGAGTTGGTCCTTTGCTGCTCTTCTCGAAGGGGGCAGATGTCTTGTGGAAGGAGTCCCTCTCCTTTGCCACATGCTGTAATAGCCGGAAAACAGAAACACAGAGGTCCTGTGGCCTAGGGAAAGCCAAAAAGCAAGGTGACTGGCAAGGCTGGCCATGGGAACCAGGACTCCTGGCTCCTGGGAGCCAGCCGCTGGCTTATATTGCTTCCCTGAAAGTTGTTCAAAGGGACGATGCCCAGCACACGCTTGCTCCTGCTGGGCTCAGTCAGGTGTGTTTGTGGTGGCTCTTGCTTTACTTCAAGAGCTTACCTTGGCTCTTTCCCTTATTGCTTCACTGGCACCCTGTGGCTGTGGCCACCTTCCCCGCCTGTGACCCGCACGTGGCTGCCCAGCCTGCACTGTAGCCTCTTGGCTGTGATGTTGGACATCACCCCCTGTGCGGTGCTGGGTATTGCTGCACGCCCAACGCAGCCCCTTCGATGGGGCACCTGCTTCACTGAGGGCTCACGCCGCCAGAGCCACCCGGGGACGCAGATGCCGTGTGAGAGGTCTGTCGTAACTTGGAAAGAACGTTCAGTGGGCTGCTAAAGGAAAGGAAAGCTGGTGAGAAAAGGGATTGAAACCTGGCACTCCAGGGCCGTGTTGTCCATTTTATCACCGACTCTCCTGCGCTCTGCTCCCCCATCCCCTTACCCAGACAGCATCACAGGGAGATGGCATGAAGGGGCCCATATCTGCAAAGACTGGGGAAAGCCTGGATGTGAATAAAAGTCACAGCTGAAAGGYTGACCTGCTTCAGGGTCACTGCACTGTTTCATTCCTCACTGAAGCAAGCAAGGGCACATCTCCCTCCCTGTGGACAAAGCCCATMTCCGTGCCTGTGCTCTGAGTTGGCTGGATGTGAAATAGCTCCAGTTCAGGGGAGACAGAGCTGCACRAGACCCCTGGCTGAGTTGTTGCACCCTGCCTCTCTGTGTCCTTGGTCCGCATGCTTTCCTCTTCCATATGTTTACTGCTGGCATGAGCCRTAAGGGACCTTTCCTCTCTTTTTCCTCTCTGTTTCTCTCTGAGCAGCTCAGAGGCTGTGTGTGACCAACCGGCTCTGGRCAGGAGCTAACTGCAAAATGTGTTAAACGAATGTTGGTCCTCTATTTCCAAAATCGTCTGACCCAGAAAGCTACAAGTACACATGGCAAAATCCCCTCTGGTGCCTTCCTCACCRGGGTTTCTTGAGAGTTCAGCTGCCTGAGGAGACGGGAGCAGGATGGTCACTCTCAGGTCGTTCTGGACTGGCTCACAGTGACCCCCGGAGCTGCGCCTCTCCCCTCTCCTCCTGCCTCCCTGCTTGTCAGARCCTCAGTCTAACCCTTGCAGAGGAACAGACACCCCTCTGTAACCGGACAGCCTGTCTTGCCTGCCTGGGACCAGGACTTTGCAACTCAGTGCTTTGTGGACTCTCAGGATCTCCACTACTTCATGGCCAATAGGCATGCAAGCAGTTTCCCGGGACAGCTCTCCGTAAAATATTCAGCGTCCCAGCAGGAGCAGGGTGTCTCCAGTAYGTGTCATATCACTTAGGCTCAGCTTAGCCATAAGTCACTGTTTACAGATGGATTTTCTTTACTTAGAAATGCAAGTGAATCTGGTTCACGGATAGAGTTAAGTTACAAAGAAGATGATACATAAATGTCACGCAGAATTAGGATTACTCTCAACAGCAAGAAGTTCCTTCAGGTGCTCGGGATCTTGGCTAACTCACRAGGCTGACTGGTCTGTGCCCTAAACCAGGATTAAAATGCTGAGAGAGGTTCTACAGCTTYATCTTTCCTGCCTCTGGTGTTAAAGGTGACTGAGGAGATACCAGGGCTGTGGATACTGGCTCTGGGCAGCCAGCACCTTCCTTCTCCTAAAGGGGAATGGACAAGCCTTCTTCACTTGCCCCTTGCAAACCTTAGCTTCCTTAGCTGTTGTGGTGATGGAATTAAGTCATTTTGTCTTCCGTTCTTCCCAGAGAGCCTTTATTTATTGTTTCTACTTTACACCTTGACTGGATGTTATTCCTGAATTCAGATGTTAAAGCGTTTTCCCATGCCTGCAGCCTCCCTGTAACCGTGCAAGCTGCAGATTAGGAGCTACATATCACAGCAGGGGATCTGGCACAGCGTGCGTCTTTCTTCCTCTGCTTGGAAAGAGCGGGGACAAATATTAGTTTGAGATGAAAGTGAATGTCTTCACTTCGTTAGGAACAGGGCACTGATAATGACTCTGCCTCACATGCTTGGCTAGCCTTGTGCCATGCCCTGGGAGGCTGCCAAACTTGCGTTCAGCTGATCCCTTGCTATCTGCGAGGGAAGGCAGAGCCAATGCCCACTCAACGGGACTTTGTCCTCCTGATGGCAGGCAGCTTATGAAACGTCAGCCTTTGCGTGGTCTGGCATGGCAGAAAGGCTCCGGCCCTCACAATAGCGGCGTTCTCTGCGGACTCAGCTGGGAAAGGCTAGCACAAAGTTAAACCTGGGCGCAGGCAGGCTTAGAGCACTTCTCAGCAAGATCTCATCCGTTATTGGCAGTACCCAAGGCAATGACTGCGGGTTGGATGGGCTTTCCACAGCACGAGTGTGTGAACGATAGTGTGTGCACGCACATATGTCTATACTTGCATGCGTTTTCTGTACGTGTAGACTAAAAGCCACAGACTTTAAGAGCTGTTAATAATCATCCACCGTGTTTCATAGATTCTGTGTATGGGGGACAGGGCAGTGGGGGAGGCCAGTCCTGTCTTACAGAGGACCATACTATCCAGACACCGTGCCTTGGGCTGCTGCTATCACAGCGCTCCGTGTGTTGCTGCCACAGACCCTGTTTGCATGGAGCACATCTTTGACAATGCAATTAAGTCTTTCCTGTCCAGAGATGCTTTCAAACTGTGAGAAAATCCTGTTCTGGCTTCTGTAGTCCTTTCAGCGCGAGAGTTTAGCTGTTGCGTTGATGCCTTTGTGTTGGGATCTGCTGCCGGCAGGATCAGGTGCATCTTGTGAGCACACGTTGGCCCTATGGCTGTTTACAAGTAAGGGTTAGTGAGGAAGTGGGGCTCTGAAGAGTGTAGTCTTGCTCCTGCCAAGGTCTGAGCTGGGACTTACCCCTGAGCTTACTTTGTGCTAGCTGCTTGCAGAGGGAGCCCTGCCTGCGAACCTGACTGAGAGAGCAGGGACAGGGTGCTTGAGGGAGCTCTCTCTGGCTAGTAGGAAGGTAATTCACCGGCGTGGCTGCAGTTTCCAAAGGAGTATCTGCCCTTTTGTTGGAAATCAAACTAGCTGACACAGGCAAGGGGAAATGTTTGTTCAGTCTGAGATCAGAGGCTCTTGTTTTGAAAGCTCAGTTTTATCCTCAGCCCTAACTTCTCTCCATACAGCTTTAATCACTGGTCTGGGAACAGAGGATTTGAACCGTCTCCAGAGCTTTACAAGCAGATTTGGTGGCTCTCAGTAGTACTCTGTAAATAAGTCCCAGCAGGCAACTGTGTAAGTAAACAGCTTCTTTGCGAGCACCAGTGCCTTTCTCTGCAGGTTATGTTGTCTGGCGGAGGGTGCAACTGAAGGGCTCTGCTAGCTTTTGCAGGGACAGCCTAAGCACCTCACACAACAGGCAGGGACAATCTGCAACTACCAACTGGCAGTTTTACCACCCGCTTCGCTGCAGCTCAGCAAGAGCAGGATTTGTATCAGGGAGCCAGGAAACCAGCTGTGTTGCAGAAACAGCTGTGCCATGACATCATCTTTGTCCCTTGGTGCGTATGTGTTTCAACATAGGCTTTAATTACACAACCGTGAACTCACCTTACCTACAGGGCCAGGTTTCTTACAAAGCCATTTGTGCCTGCTGGAGGAAAGGCATGGTTTTATGACAAATGAGTGAGGGACATATTCTTTTAATGCTTCATGGTAGACTTCTAGAGCAGGGCATTCTGGTGCAACTGAGGGTAATATATGACCTGAGACCTTGTCAATATTTTCTTGAATATTTCCCTTAGAAAAATTACCTTTGTAGGACTGTTTGCATAGAATATTTCAGAAATTCTTTGTGTGCATATGCGTGTGGTTGAAAATTTAGAGAAAATGAATGCATTTGCCTTTTGAAGTGTTCATTCCCATTAAAAGGCTATTTTTGTCTAAAGTAATACCTGTTGTGTTTTTTTTTCCAGCTGGACAATATTGCCTAGCCCTTGGGGGCCTGATGCTATCAGGCAAGACTTAAATTATTGAACCACCAAGGATATAAATAAGTCCCGCTAAATGGTTTAGCTCAATGGCCTTTGCCCTTCCTGGGGGATGGAGCTCATCTTCCATCAATATGATTAGCAGAGGAGATATTGTGTATTGATTAATTGTCCAGACTCATTTCTCATTAGCCGGCAGTAGCCTGTGATGCATGACCTTTTCCACTGAAGTCAAAGCAGCACTTTTTACTCCCGAGTGGTTGGGTGCCCAGATCCCTCAAGCTCTTGAGGGCCCATGCTAACAGATTTGGTAGCTATCTCAGTGAGGGTCAACGACCCCCCCAGTCTCCTCCAGGATGCCTCTGGGGCAGAGCTGAAGCTGCCTGGCAGGTGGAGGGAAAATGCCCGGCTACTCCCTTGTCTCTCTGGGGGAAACCATCCCTAACGCGCCGACCTTCGCGAAAAAGCAGCACAAAATACAGCCCGGAGTGCAGGTGTGCACCGCGGCGCGCGCACAGCTCACGTGTTGGCCGGTGCATTGCTGAACGGGCTGCTTAATCACCCCGCCTGGGCATTGTCCGTAAATTGGCGTTTTCCTGCCGGTGCTGGAGCGCAGTCAGCTGGGCGTTGCTGCTTTCCCAGGGAGGAACTCGAAGTCCCACGGGCGAGGGAGTGCTGGCGCAGCTGGATGGGGCCCCAGCGTTTCCAGCACAACGTGTCCCCAGGCCTCCAGCCTCCAGAGCTGGCACCTCGTGCTGCCTATTGTGTGCGCGGCGGGGGTTTCAGCGCGAGTGTTAACCTGTTCTTGAGCTTCACAACAACACCCGGGCATTGCTGCCGCACTTGGATGGATACTGCTTTTTCCCAGCAGGGCCTGGCCCTGGGACAAGTGGGATAAGGAGGTGGCATTCGCGAGCTCTATTCCTGTCCCTGCCACACGGCGTGACCTTGAGCGAGGCCGACGGGAGGTGAGGGGAGACGGTGCCCTGAYGTTGCCGCCATCCTTTGCTGTCCCGTGGCAGTTTGCTTCTCAGCCCAGCAAGTGGGAGCATCATGTCACACGCCTCGGACAATGCAGTGTCCATCGTTTCTGCCTCCACCTGAGTTAATTGTCTAGGACCAGAGAGTCTAGGCAACATGGTCAGGTGGAGATACCTACAACAGAGACATATTATCCGAGTCCCCCACCCCACTGGCAGCWCTTTCTGTCACCATGATGTACAATGTGTGTAGTAGTAGCTGCCTACCTCCTGGGGAAGTGAGATTCCCAACTCAAACTTGTAACGGGAGCTGCTGTCTCGAGGTAGAGGCAGTTGCATGTACTGGCCTTGTACTGCTGCAGCCCACCCTTGCTGCTTTAAGTCAGCATGCCACTTCAGAGCTGGGATCAGGGTAAGGCTAAATTAGGATTACRGCTTCTGTGCTGATGAAATCTCACGGCCCTTTTTGGGAGTTCAGTTTTTGGGAGTTCAGGTTTTCAGTATGGAGAGGGATGCACTCAGGTCATCCCTACCGTACCTCCYGAGCAAACATCAGAGCAGAGCTTAACAGGCACGTTAGCAAGTTCTTCCCTGCTACTGCATCATTTGAAGTTCAAGAAAAAGCTTGTGGACCGGGAATGGGGAGGAAAAGCAAGAAGGAGAAAGGAAAAACTAAACCCAGCAGAGAATGAAAAGAGGAGATGGGGATGGCTCGAGGTTAGAGGCCAGGGAAGCATGAGTCCAGGAACTTGCAAAGGATGAGAGGCTGCAGGAGGAGCTKCAAAGGGCAAAGGGAAGGGACAAAATGAAGCTGAAGACCCCCAAGAGCACCACGAAAGAGAGGTCTGTGTGAGTGGGGACGCTTTAAGACAAATCATCACCCTGTTACAAAGGGGATCTGGAACTGAAAAGGAGCCTGACAGGAAGAGAGAATAATCCAGTGATTCCCTTCATGTTGAGACAAATGAGAAAGCCAGATTCCCACTGAAGTGGAAGCAGGATGACTGCAGATACTGCTCAAGGCACTTTACATACCTCAGTGAATCATGTCYTAAGAGAAGAAGGGCAAATCCATGGCCCAAACATTACAGATGGCTTGGGAATTGCTGTCAGCAATGTGTTGTCTCTTTGAAGGCATCCACAGAAAGAGGGCTCTCCGTGGCAGCTTGAGTGTACATGTGGAGGAACACAGCCTGCTGGGAGCGAGACGGCCGAGACAGGGTTTAGACTAAGACATGGGATTTTGTGTGGGCTTTTTAGCTGGGACTTGTGTGGTTTCCATGCCTGCTTTTGATGTGTAGTTGAAGGAAGAGCGTAGATATTAAGTGACTAAAGGAACATATGAGAGCAGAAGTGGAATACTAATTTGAGCAGGAAACTGATACTCCATCCACAATTATATAGCCAGTACATATTGGAAACTGGGAGAAAGAATGGAAGCACCTGAATGCTAAGACAAGGAGCTCATGAGCAATATAAAGGTGAAGCCAGAACTAGAGTATGAAACTGTGTATGTCAGAGCTTTTGGAGGCAGGATGGGCAGCTGGCACGGCTGGAGCACTGAGACTGAAAGGTTTGTGCTGCTCAAAAGAGCAAACAAAAGTGGGGTGTGTGGTAGTATTATCTGTTCATGGTATGGTTGAGTGTGAAGGAACAAGAAGCAGCAGATGTGATAAAACAGAATCTGTTTGGGTTTAAATCACCTTGAGGAAAGACAACTGTAGTTCTGCTGCAGGTGTCCAAGGTTGCATCAGGATATTGATGAAGGTCTCTAATGTTTTTAGAAAGATACGCAGTACCAAGGATTGTCATTACTACAGGTTTTAACTTCTTATGTGGAGAATAATTGCTACTAGCATAGGCTGGGCCCAGGTATTCCTGGATGCACTGGATGACATATTTCTTCACTAAAGAGGCAGCAAACTAATCAGAGCTGCTGTTGTGTTTGACCTGGTCTTGGTAGCCAGTGAGACATAACAGAACAATGTGGCAGAAGATAACTTTTAACCTTGACTGGGCACAGACTGATTCTGTTTAAATTAAATGGAAGAGTAAATATCATGGGGCCACAGCTAAGATTTTTCAGCCTCAAAACAGGAATGATCAGAGAAGCTATGGGACTGAAGTGATGAAGCAATTTCAGCTAGAAGTCACAAGTACTTGTATGTGGAAGACATTCAGGCTCAGCACTGCAAAAGCTAACTTGCTTTCCTGAGCAAGAGAGCGGAGGGAGAGCATATAGAAAAGGTGTCTCTCCCTGGAGAAAATTTTTCTTCAGTGAAAGATGGGAGTGATCAGCAAAGAAATCTACATTGCAGAGGTCATAAAGTTTAGAGAAAAAGACACATCAGTCGGCAGAAATCAAGGTGAGATAGACCTGGCAGGGGAAGTCATGAGTTGCCGAAAGTTCTCTGTAAAGGTAAAAAGAACTAGGCAAGAGATCAGACCTCTGTGCAGTGCAGCTAAAGTCAAGGTATGTCTCAGAAACCAAAAGTTTTGCCTCGCTTTGCAGGAAAGACGGTGTAGAAGAAGGGGATTACAAGTTRATGGTTACAAGTGCCTGGAAATAAAAACAATCCCATCAGAGGTGAAGGCAAAACTCACAAGGTTTATTCAGATCAGAAGGTTCTACATGAAGTACTACATCAAGTAGTAAATCCAATAGCATAGATGTTCAATTAACCTGTTTGACTGAAGGTTGGATGGGGACCACACAGTTGTGTAGTAACAACAATTTTACCTCAATTTAATTAAGGAACAAAAAAGGACTGTGGTTACTTACAGACCAGAGGGCTTAAAACAACTTTTATTTTTATCCTAGAACAAAGTTGGAATAATTAAACATATTGAAGTGCATAGATAATGGGACAAAATTCAACATGGCTGTATGAAAGGTACAGTATTTTTGATTTTTTTTATGCTTGAGGGGGGAGAATAGATCATTTTTTAAACATCGGTTATGCGGTATATGAAATGTATCTAGGTTTCACAGAAGGTGGTTGGGAAGTTGTAAAAGCAGGGGAGTATAGGGATTCACACTTGAACTGAAAAGTGGGTAACGAATTGCTTAATGAAGAGACCCTGAAACATAAAGTAGTAGGCAATTGCTAATGAAATTCCTTAGGGACTGCTTTTGTCACCAGTTAATTTCATATCTTCACTGATGACCTTGGAGAAAAAAATGTAAATGTTTGCTGCAGAGACAAAACAAGGAGGCATTGCCAGTACCGAGGAGGAGAGAAGTACCTTCCAGAAGATCTGGAAAAGGAGAGAGAACGTTGTAACAAGTGCAAAGGATGACACTAGAGTGATCTGGGGGAAAAGAGAGAGATGATGGTAGGAGTCTTTGCTTTTTTTAGCCTAGCGAAAGGAATGTCATGAGAGCATATGATTGCTGCCTATTAATACATCAGATGGGTAAATCCCAGTGAAAGAGAACTGCTATTTCAGCTAAAAGACTGAAGAGTACTGGCATGAGGACATATAGCATCACCTACTTAAAATAGAGGCTAGATACTAAGAGGTCATTTTAACCACAATAATGTAGAGGTTTCCTTCTAGCCACAAGTAAACTGTTTTCAGATGTGTGCCATAAAAAACAGCTCTGGAGACAAACTCTCTCTCTCTCCCTTGACCGATCTCAAATAAGCTTAAGCCCTTCCCCCTGCTCTGTTGTGGGAAACATTAGCTAAGCCATGCTGTAGGGAACTCRTAATTCTTGCTGCAGAAGGTCAACCCCCCCCAAATGTCATAGATTCAAGGGCATGTGTTTTTGCCCAGCTTCACCTGAGCTATGAACTACAGTCCCTGGTCCCATTGCTCCTGGCATCTGGATGCATGGGTGGCTGCTATTAGCATGAAGAAGAAATTTCTTTGCTGACCTCCCCAAAATGCACACATTTGGCACAACCTTTACCGTTGTGCACTCTCGGATACAGGTGGACATGTTACCACAGCTCCTCATGGGGCTCTGGACAGTAGCCCACGAGGTAAGGGAAATAAAGACATATGGGTTAAGCAAGATGTCTTGCACCACAAAGCATCTTTTATCTTCCCTTTTCATTTTTCTCCTGAACTTACCCTACATGTATGTGGAGTCACCTGGCCCATCCCTACTCTAAAAATCCAACAATCCAGGACCCAAACSCCAGGGGAGGGTCTGAGCTGTGTCCCTGGGCTGCCTGTGGAGGCCTCAGGACAGAGGCAGGTCTGTCCTCATATGTGTGTGCCAGTGCCTGCTAGGCTTCATGTGAGTCGTGTTGCCTGGCATCAGACACAGCTCAAAGGGGAAAAATTAGCTCCCGAGGAAGTGTAAGGAGAGCGGAGGAGAACATTAGTCATGAGCCCCTTGTTTTGACTGATGTGGTCAGCTCCACCTGTTTAACTTCCATTCAGAAATGTTCATCTTCTGTTCAAGGAAGGCCACTCCTTGTAGTTGCGCTACCCTGTAGAAATGTGACCTGGAGACACAACTTCCAAAGATAGATTTGGGATCACTTGACAGCAGGCATCTCCCAGTGGTGTGACCTGTGTGCAGACATGGTGGCCAGCATGTGATGTTCCTGCTGAGGTCTTTTCAYGTATCAAAACTATAGCGGAGGCTGTAGCACCTATGTTGGCTCCTCAATACGCTGCTGCTTGCTGCTTTCAGGGGTTAAAAATTATTTCCCTGTTTTCTGAAAGGGAGGCACTGAAACATCAACTTCAAATCTAATTTACTGTGCTGCTTTTGTCAGATTCCCTTGGGGGACAATGACACTTAGGATTTCTTGTAAAGCACTAGAAGATATCTGTCTGTCATTATCTCTGTGTACTGTTCTGCTTGTCCGTGCAAGATCCTTATTTTGCAGGTGGGTCTCTCTATATGTGAGTATTCTTGTATGTTAGGACCTGTGTGCATCAGGGCATGGACCCTATTTTGTGTCTCTGTGCAGGTTCATCCCTCTATACCAAGAACATGAGAAATGTAATGAAGGTGAAATTGTTTTGCCACCAAGTTAAAGAACACTAGAAACGTGGCTGGAATAATCCCGCCAGACTGATAGCTCAGAACAGAGCTATGCAGGGTGTGCTGACTGGGAATACCAGGATCACATCAAATGGGCTTGCAAGTGCACGCTCAGGTCTTCAGATAGTGCCCCACTGCGCGTGTTTTCCACGTACAACACACAGACACAGGGAGGGGAGACCTTCGCTGCCAGTCAGAGGATGGCTGAATGCGGGAAACGTCTTCCAGCCAAGTCCCTTGTCTGGAAGAGCTCTGCCACCTGCCACAATGTCCTGCAGATGATGGGGACAGCCGCTTGCCAGAGATCAGGGGCTGAGAGGCTGCCTCTTCTTGGAAAAGCATGCACCACAGGTTGGGATTTCACCAGCAGCAGTAACTTACCCCTTCTCAGGCACTGGCAAAAGCTTCTGAAGTCTTTTCTTCCACGTAGGGGGAGAAAGAGGTCACCCTGATCAACGCCGGCTAAGACTCACCAACACCACCTCCTTTTCCCCTGCGCTTATCTGCCCGGAGAGGTGAGAGAGCAGAGTGCCCAAGTGAACAAGTTTAGGAGGTGCTGAGGGTAACCAGAGGGATGAACCAGAAAGTGATATGAGCACCGTGCACACTCCTGGTCCTCTGTGGACCTGCTGGCTCAGGGCTTGTGATCTGCCTGTGGTTGTGCTGAGTACCAACGGGCTCCCAGGAGCACCCAGCTCCATCAAATGATCAGGAGATGAGCTTGTGATCTGCCTGTGGTTGTGCTGAGTACCAACGGGCTCCCAGGAGCACCCAGCTCCATCAAACGATCAGGGGATGAGCCTTCGCCTGTGGCCTCCACAGAGGGCACCCGAGCAGGAAAGGAGCACCTCCCAAGGGGCAGGGGTGGCGGTGGTCCTCATGGGAGCCAGCTAAGGCATGCCACCCATAGCCAATATAGTCTTAAAACATGCCCTGTTCCAACATGCCTATGAACAACTCGAGGGAGGTAAGGGAAAGAAGGGAGCCCTTTGTCACCACTCCAGAAACAAAGGCCGGTCTGTGAGACCRAGAGTAATACTGACCCAACCAGCATCAGCTGCCGTTGTTTCTTCCGTCACGCTGACAATGCACAGTTGCAGGGCTTCTTTCCCTGCGAGGAGAATGGGATTTAGTGATACCATAAGTTAGTCAAACAGCAGCCAAGATACCAATTCAAGACCCGTTCAATGGATGCAGCGTTTACTTTGTGTTGTTTTTCTCCCACTTCCTGTATTTTGCACCGAGACTCATTTCCTCTCTCTTTCTCTGTGGCATGAGCATCACAAATGCACACACACTTCCACTCCTCTCGCTTCCATCTACCTCCTATTTTGGAGGAAGCAGCTGCGCGTTTACATTGCTAGGGAGATCAAATGTTTTTGCCAACACCTCCCTTTTAGAGAGGCAAACAATGTTAACCACAGAAATTAGCGTCAGCGTGCACCAACGACGTCACGTCCACCCAAATGAGTGGGACAGTGTGTCGTGCTCCTTCGGGCTGCCTTTGCTGGAGGCTTGGGTAGACCCTGGACCAGGGTCTTCCAGTAAGTTTCCTCTGCAGTCAGGAGAGAGGCCGCAGCCGGTCCCTGCYGGGGGCTGGTCTCTTGGAGGAAGCAAGGCTGTGACGTTGGACGCTGGATGTACAGACGTTGAATGGGTCCCGAATGGCGTAGCTTGGCTGCTGGTTGACGACCTTTTGTTGTCGTTAGATAACCCTTGGAACAAGAGCCAGCCAGGAGCTCTGCATGCAGCAACTAGCCCAGATGAGCTGTCCCTGCCCTCGCCACCCACCCGCCCTCGGCGAAAGGGTGCCTTCCCCCATCTGTCGAAAAAGGCGGTCCTGGCCACGTGGGTCCCGGCAGGGACTCGCAGGGCCCCAGGCAGCTGGTGGGGTGAGGGAGAGAGGGGACAGGTCGCAGGGTCTTCTGACTGCCGGTGTCCTCGCACCGTGTGGCACCTGCAGCAGCGCACGCTTGGTGCCCAGAAGCAGCTGCTGAGCTACAGCTTCCCTCTTCTCTTGAGCTGTGATCCAGGTGCAAAGAGCACTCTCTAGAGTTTCCTTCTCCATCACAGATGTGCTTACCGTCTGCATGGTCAGGAGGAAGGCATGCAGTCTGGCTAGATTGTGTCTCTGTCTGCAAGTCACTCGCTTAACTGCTCCCGGTTGCTACATATTCCTGTAAAATCAGGACAGTTCTGGCTGACTATCTGAAGTGCTAGAGATTGGCCACAGATAGGGACACCAGCTGGTCTGTGTTCAGGTTGAGCTGGGAAACGTCTCAAGGATCTCCCTGGTGCGTCTTGTTCAAGTATTTAAGGGTAAACCCATGTCCAGATCTCAGCCAGGAAAAATCTTTGTTCTGGTCAGAAAGGGAAGAATTGTGGGGATGTGATTTGGTCCCCCAGGATTTCACCTGGCAGATCTAGTCCTGCTATTGCAAGGAGCTGGGAACTGGCAGTCCTGTGGCTTGCAGGCTTTTATATTGAAGGGTTTCCATGAGTTATAGGTGCTGGGAAGCATTTCCTGGGACTGAGAAGGGGCAGAGTTTGCATGTAATAAACAGAAAGGCACTTCCTTATTGACCACAGGCAGGCCCCTGTCCTGCAAATTAATACCTAAATTATTGAGTAATCTCTGATGATCGCACAGTGCCAGACATACAGAGGAAACATCAGAGCAGAAGGATGGAGCACTTAAAGCTCCACTGGAGCTCTGGGGCCCTGGGAAGCAGCAGAGGAAGGTCAAAGACTGTTTCACTCTGTGCCTGCACAAGGTGTGAAGAAATAAAAAAGCCTTGAGAAATAGTCCTATTTCTTATACCGGCTGGCTCTGATGTGCTTGATAGGTTTGGTAGTTTTAGGGGAGGAGAAAGGAAAAGAAGAGCATAGCCAACTCCCTTAGAGGAGACCAGCCCGTGGCTGGAACCGAAAACAAGGACTGCTGGAGAGCCAGAACTAACCCTGGCTGTGCCAAGCAACACAGCGCATCCCCTCCAAAAGCATGGCTGTGGCTGGGTGAATGGGGTCCTGAAACTGTTTGGAGAGCTGGGAATCCACAGCACCGCAAGAAGGAGAGTTGGGACCTGCAGAGCAAGGTGYGTGGGTCAAGGATGACTGCACACAGACCTGCGGGCCCTGGGCAAGCCATGCAAGCCATGAAAATATGAGCATGTCTGGCTGTAGCTGATATCTGATGCTATAATATGGTAATGCGTGGGACTGGCTACAGTTCAGTGGGTCTGTGGCAGAGCAGTCTGCACAGAAGAGATTCAGACTGGCGGCTGCTGATGCCTACCATTGTCARTACAATGGAGGAATGGACAAAATGGAAAATAATCCTGCTTATTTTGAAACAGACCCAAAGAAGGGCCTAAACTGTCTCAGAAATTTGCCACGGAGCTCATCTCCYGGATACTCTGCTATCACAGTTTCAACAACACTTCCATTGCAAAGCAGTGCAGAGCAACTAGTTATGTGAGAGTCTAGTGTCGCATGTGTAAATATAGACACAGATATATAGATTACAGAGATATATGTACGTCTGTGTATACATGTGTATGTTTGTATATGTATGGATATATACACACACTCACAGGCGACRTACATACAGKATACATATTATATATGTTATTATAYGTATGTTCCAATAAAGCACTTAATGAAGAGCATGTTTCTGCCTGCTGACATCACCTTCAACAGAAACCTGAAGAGAAAGACCCTGCTGCCCGAGACATGGGAGATCTGAAGCAGTACAAAAAGACAAGGAAGATGAAACAACAAACACCCCCCAAGATCTGAAGTTAGGGAGCAGGAAAGTGCTACAGCAGAACAAGATCCCTGAGCCCCACAGGGGCTATTAAACACCCAGGCGAGGAAAACCTCTGCTCCTGGTGGCAATTGCTGATGTCCTGGCAGAACCCTGCAAGTCTGAACAACGGCAGTGGGTGCTGCAGCAGCTCTCAGGCATTGCTTGCCAGGTGGGTTGTTCCGGCTGTTTATAGTGATGCCCTACATTAACGAACTCTGCTGTTCTCCCATTTTGATCTGAAAAGGAAGATGTGGGACTGGGCACGGTGCCTGCCACATATATCCCTGGTGGATCAGGCAAGCTGCAAGTTGTGCCGCTCAGAAAAAGGCAGACCTCTTGCAAAGACCCCGAGGCCCCGAGCAGCCCCAGGACTACCGACAGCCCCAGAGGGACACGCTCAGTGCCCCGGGGTGAGGGCCCTGCAAAATGGAACCCCTGGGGTGCGTAGTCGAGAGCAGAGCAGCCCAGGGTAGGTTGAAGCCAGGGCTGCCTGGCCAAAATTAACATGCTCCTTGTTGCCTAATCTGTGAGGACCCATCCCAGGGAGACCTGAAAAAGCCTCAAGCTGTTGTACCATGGGTGGAGGGCAGAGCAGCACCTTGCTTGCGTTGACAGTACCGTCATGTGTTACCCTCGGCAAGGATGTGCTTTTGTCACCGTTATCACTGGGGTGTGATCACTTACTGGAAAGCGTTATTATCCTGGAGCACRGAATCTAAAGGGAAGCAGTTGGATTGCATCTCCAGCTCCCCTGGCTTCGGCACACATAACTGAGCTCCCCAAATATTGCTTTAGCAGAGAGTTGGACACAGGGCAGAACAAGGAGGGCGTCTCTCTCATGCGGCGTGGTGACACCAAGCCCAGTTTCACGTCGTTCAGCATAAAGGAAGAACAGCAGCAAAAGCATCCTTGAGATTCAGCCAAAATCCGCTCGGGAGGGAGCTTCGGGTGCCACTTCTGCTGGGAGGTCAGGCTGGCGTGTACGAGGTCAGATTCCTGTCAGAGGCGGCTCCGTTGGCTGCAAGGCGATCCCCACGTTAAGCTTGAAATGGTGGTGGGCAGCTGGCCCACCTCCACCTCGGCCAGCACCGCCAAGACCACGGACACAGCGTCCTCATGGAAACCATAAAGCTGGGAGCATCCTTGAGCATGGGAGCATCCTCGAGCATGGGGATGGCTTTCCTTAGCGGGGAGGGAGGACAGGGGCATTCTCCTGCCACGGAGAGTTGAGGGGTCTGGAGCGAGGCACAGCCTCTCCCCGCTGCCGTGCYGGTCCCTGATGGCAGCCCTGCTCTGGCTGTGCCCTCCTGTCCCAGCTCCGAGCCTGAGCGCTGGCCGTGCTGGCCCTGCAATTTAAGGTTGGCTTGACCTGCAGGGAGCAATCAAAGAGTGTGTTCGATCTTAAAGAAAAGGGGGAGTGAGTCTGGAAGAGGAGGAAGAAGAGGTCAGAGTGGACCAGGAGAGTGGAGAAAGGATCTGGAACCTCAGTTCCTCACCTTCACGCAGCTCAGGGTGGGCCAGAGCCATAAATACCAGTGCAGGGCAGGAAAGAGGTTAAGTGAAGAAGAGTGGAAAAGGTAAAGCCACAAATACCCCCATATGAAGGCCAGGAAGGGAACAGTCTGCTTAGCTGCCTAGGACAGACGTTTATGATTTTTTCCGATGCAGTTCAGCAGTGTTATCCACTGTGAAAAATCATTGGCCGTGGAGATATCTGATAAGAACTGAGCTGGCATCAGCTGGGAGAACAAAATGTCAAGAATGCATCGGGCTGCACCCCCACTTTTACCAGCAGGCAGGACATCGGGCTGGGAATAGCAYGTTGCTCGCCCTTATCTCTAATTGTCCTGTCTGCCTAGCTTCTTTACTGCCTCCTAATGAGTGCAAATATGATGTTTTGAGATTTGATCTTCTCATAAGAACCCCTTCTCCTCCTACATCACACCCCCMGTCCCGTCCTGTGTTCCCCAATGCACAGCCTTGGCTGGTGATGGGAAGTTTAGGGAACTGGGAACGATGTGAGTACAGAGGAATACCTCTAATTTGGCTAGCTCTGCACTCCTAGGCCAAGGGTGACATAGTTTTCCCCACAGAGCTGCAAAAAGTTGCCATTTATAGCAAAATCTGTCTGCTCCCAAGTGCTTTACAATGAAGGAAAGCAAAAATCCCCTTTCTCACTTTTTTTTGGCAAGAAAGGGGATACGAGCTGTGGGGTGCCGAACAGCCTCAGCCTACACCACAACTGCCAAGGGTGCACTGGAGATGTCCCACCGGCTGTCAGGGACAGGCACCAGGAAGAGGAACACCTTCAAGAGGAACCAGCGGGCCGAGGCGGGACACACCATGCGCTCCCTTCTGCGGCTGCTGCGCGGCTCACGGGCTTTTCTTCTCCTGCCCGTGCCACGTCCCCTTCCGTCAAACCTACCCCTCCGACTGTGCCCTCCCGGGAGCGYGCGACTCCCGCCTCACCTCTGCGGGACTGGAGGGTTGTGTTCCCACCATACTTGGTCAGCACAGCGCAGAAACTCATCCCACGGACGCGTGAAGAGCTGTTTGTCTGACAGTGACACAACGCACGGCAGCTGAGGACACTTTTGTCCCTCAGCAAGGTGGGACAGGCCTTGCTAGGGTTGGATCACAGATGTTAGCCCGAAATTCAGAGGGACTGACCTCCCTTTTCCTGCTCAAAGCTTGGTATGAGTGAGGCTGTGAAAGAAAAGGCTTTTCTGTACTCCTTCCTTCCTCAAGCTTGACTCTAGCAGGGTGCCTTTCTCAAACCTGGCTTGGGAGGCTTTGCTTCCCCCCACCCCATCACATGGCCCCACAAGGCACATTCAGTTAATTTCTGTGAAACCTTGGGCAAAATACCTGCCTGTCCCTGTGTTTTTGATCCCCCTGTCCTTGGGGGCTGCTGCACCCTTCCCAGGCTGCTGCTGGAGGGTATCCAGAGCCAGCTCTCTGCTCTTCTTTAGGGCATGGCTGGGATGCTGAGCTGCTGGGGGTCAAGCCCCGTTGATACCCTGGGAGCAATAGCATTGCTCTGCTCTCCCTAGATAGCGGGACAAGGCTATTCAAGCCTGAAAGGTGGGCAGGCAAAAGAGTACTTATGTAGCTGTATTTATACAGCTGTAGCTGTAAGACATCTGTGGTCGTGTATTTAAGCAACTAGATCTTGCCTGAGTYTTCAGGTGTTAATATTCCACTGATGTGAGTGAGGACAGGGCAATCCTTAAGGATAACACGAACAGAAGTCCTCTTATAGCATGGTTGTTACATACCACATTGCGTTTTGGGGAGGTGGGTTCATGTGTGTTGGCGGAGGTTCCAGCAACCACGTGCGTGCAGCAGTGTGAGTGGAGACCCTCACGCGAGGGGCTAACTTGAGGATGAGGCACAGAGAGGAGGAAGAGATGCTCAGTGCTTCTTCCAAATTTGGTAGTAATTTGGGGATTTCACACAACCTCATTGATAAAATGAAACCAGCTACATCATGAGGGCATGAAAAGAGACCCGGCTGACACCAGAGCGAGTTCCTTGATGCCAGTAATGACACATGGGAGTTTAAGGATTTGGATGAGGTCAGACAGCTGATTACAAAAACGCACTGAAATCCAGAACGAAAAAGAGGAAGGCTCAGACAAACTGTAGCTATCTGACTGCTTCCAGAGGAGGTAGTGAGGATCCTGCCTCGACTGCTCTGTCTGTGACCAAAATAGATCTTCCCTAGCAGATCCTGAGGGTGCTTATCCCAGTATTAAGTTTTCTTTCCTATCATACCTTCATATTTCCAGGTGATCACACTGTTTCCATCAGCTTGTGCTGGATGCCAGCAGGGCAGCTGAGCCATTCCTGACCCCTGGTCTACAGTAATGAGAAGACTGCTTGAAGCCTGCAAGTGGTATCTCTTGCTTTGGGAGCAGTTCATCCAAGATGGTCAATTTTCACTGAGGAGGAGAAAGAAGGTCACTCGGAAATATTCTTCTYGCCAAGGAAAAACTCTCTTCGTTTCTATTTTAATCTCTCTGGGGATAAACCGCCTCCTAAAAAAACTGGGAGAGTGGAGACCTATGAGCGTGTGGGTGAGCACGTGTGAGAAAGAGGAGGCTGGGGACAACCACGTTTCAGACGGGCTGTTGCACTGATTTGCTTTTAGAAAGTATTTTTTAAAGGAAAAAAAAAAAAAAGGAACAGGAGAAAAGTGCCCGAATGATTAGCTGTAGTTACAACTGAAARCAACAGGAGAAAATAGCCTAACTGGTGAAAAAATCCAACTGCCTGCTAAGCCTCTTCCCCCTCTCCTCTGCCCGTGGGCCCAGCTTTGGGCGCTGGGGCAGCACCGAGCTGCAGGGAGACTCTTCCCAGCCGTTTCAGGTTGTAGCTTGGCGGTGTGGTAAACCTGACTGTAGGGCTCCCGACATCAGATCAAACACACCCCGGCCATGCCATACACAGGGCAGATGAGTACAAACTTGTTGGTTCAAAATCTTTTGTGAATCTTTGAGACTATAATTCTTGCACAGCCAGGCTTCATGCCTGTGCTGCTCTGTTTTTTTTCTGGATCAGGTGCTGCCTGTCCTTCCACACGTGGGACGAAGCCGTCACAAGCGCCGTGTGATGCTCTGGCTCATTCAACAGAAAGGCAGCCCTGCTACCCTGCCTCAGCCAGACCAGATTTATAGGGATGGGTAACGCAGGCGGCCATCGGTCGGATGCAAATGATCAGATCCTCACCACCTAATACGTATCACCAAATATACGGGTGGATAGACAGGTGGGTGTTGTACGAACGAAGGGCTTCAGGGGGTTATTTGAAAGCCAGGTTCACCGAGTGGCATCACAACTTAGCTGGGCAAGGGTCCACAACCAGAAGCTCCTTTGGCCAGTGCTGTTGCTGAGAAGTTGCGTGGAGCTGCATCCTCTGTAACGGCGCTTCTGTCGACTTCTTGGCCATCTCACCATGGGGCCCAGATCTGTTTAGTAGTGAAACCTGACAGTAGCATCCTACGTCCGGCAGGTATGAAGACCAAGCTAAATAACACTCAGTAGAAACCACACTTGTTAGGGAGAGAACGCGTGTTAGATTTCATCATTCACCTCGGGACTCATTCACCAAAGGCTGCTCCGTGCCTGTTAGTGCAGATGTCTATTTTTAACCCTGATTCCAGTCAGCTGTGGGTCCCAGTCCATGCATGTGACATGCTGTCAAGAACCTTTTTTTTTTTTCCCCCTTTAACATTTAAAAAATTACTGTGATTTTTTTCTGCTGGCTGTTCAACCTCCTTTCTGCAGCAGGACGGGGAGGAGCTGAGCTGCTCTGCCTGCAGAGAAGTTTCCCATTCCTCACGGCTGATGGTTTTCAAACCATCCCTCACTTTCTGGCTTGTTTCTGCACATCTGGGATCCAGTTTGGCAAGCACACTGGACATAGGGGTGCCGGCTGGGCAAGCCTCTCGGGGGTCACACCAACTTTCCCAGGCACGGGAACCAGAGTCCCGCGCTCCTTAGGAAGCCCAGCTTTTTACCAGCTACAGTAGGAAAGTTCCCGTGGCATTTCACTGGAGAGGTTTTTTTGGTATCTCTCTCCCGATCAGATCTCCCCTCCGGGCTGTTTGGACTGGCTGTTTGCCTGACAGCAGCACAAGCCTCCCGGAGGCAGATGGAATTTTTTGTGTACCGTGAAGGAAATTTGGGGCCTTTTAAAGTGAAAGGAAGCGTAGAAATACAAGATCCCATTGCTGTTGTTACCAGAGCTGGGCAAACTGGCCATATTTGCTTTCCAGCCTTCTGAACAGTCAGAAGGCTCAAAGGTTCGTGCAGGTGAAGATGTTACTGTGTTTGGGAAGCTGGATGAAAGAAGCAGGGAGACAGATGATCTCATGGGAGGAAAGACGAGTGTGATGAGAGGGATTTCTGTCCCTCCCTATGGGAAATAAAACTTTCCGTAGATACAGACCCTCTGCCATACTCTTCATCAGCAAAGCCCAGGGCTCCAGCGTCTCTCGGGGTGGCACATGGAGTAAGGGGGAGAGAGAATGAGGAGGGCTGTGGAGGCTGGAGGTGATGGAGAGGGAGGAGGAGAGGAGAAGAGGAACACAGCAACATCTGAAGCAAGTGCAGGTAGAGGAGGAGCCCCAAGCATCAGTGCCATTTGGGAGCTGATGGAGTATGAAGCTGTGAGTGGGAGCTATGGGAGGTCCCTGGGAGGTGTGTTCAAAGCCAGGCTCCCGGGGAGCCGATCTAAAAAGCTTTAGTGAATATGTTTGTTTATACATTTCCACCTAATTGGGGTTAATCTGCCTTGTATTTTGGCTAATCGGCTGGTTCAGAGGCCTAATAGGTTGGAGGGGGACGTTTTGCCCTCCTGCTGTTTTCAGGCCGAGGAGTCAGGGGAGAGCAATCACTGTGGAGGGGCTCAGAGCTGCCTGCTGTCAGGTCTGGCGGAAAAGTGCTTTATCCCTTGAGGAACGGTGCTGGGGAGCAGGTCCCTAGGAGGGACTAGTGCCTTTCTTCTCACTAATCGGTGGGTCTCGTGAAAACGAAGGATTACTGGGGAAAAAAACCCAGCAAGAGCCTGGCACTAAGCGAGGTAATTGCTCTGTAGGGGTCTGCTGAGGCTCCCAAATCCTGGTGGGCACCATCCCCGGCTGGCCCCATGCCCTGCCCTCACCCTTCTGCCTCGGTGCCCCACCTCCAGCAAAGGAGTTGCGTGGTTCGGGCACATGCCTCTGCTGTCCCTCTGTCCCCTGTGAACTTTGTCTTCTGGGAGCCCTTCTGCTCAGGGACTGTCCCTTCGCTGGCCAGGAGGGGGTGAGTCACGGGCACCTCATGCAAAGTCTTCCTTGTCGCTTTAGGTTAAAGGGGACGCTGTTGCCACCAGAAGCACATCCCGTCCTCCAGCCCCCCCCGGCTGTCCTGCAGCCCATGACTTGGTGGAAGAAGAGTCAGGAGGACGAGCTCAGCCGTGTGGCAAGAGCCCATTGCGCTAAGGGGAAGCTGGTGTAAATGCTGCCCCTCCTGCCAGACCCACGCATAAAGTGCTTTTTGGGGGGGCTGTGGCATAGCCATGGGACATGCCAGAGGTGGCTGTTCCACCACTTTGGACGTCCCAAGCTCAAGGCTTGCCAAGCAGATGTTCGCTCTAATGCCTTTGTGCTTGCAAGGTTGAGGATGGGTCTGACCCCTTCGATGTGACACGTGAGGTGGTTGCAATACCGGTCCCTAAAAAAGCTTTCATTCCTCTAGACAACCCTTGCAATGTTCATCCCACAAGTCTCTCAGAGGAGACAACACATAGAGGGTCTCAGAAAGCTCTCAGGTCCTGGACTGGAAAAAAAAGGGAGCCCAGTGCCTTATTCGGAGCCTGTAAGTTGCATGAAAAGGGGCAGAACAAAACCCGGGCTGCTTCCAGGGCCCCTTGCACATGCTCTCCCCGGCAAGGTGACAAAACCACAGGCAAAACAACGCCGGCGGTGCGATGACGCTCAGCCGACTGGCGACAGACACTCAAGGTCTAGCGTTGTTTAATCACGGCAGACGCGACCTTCCTGTTATTCAAAACCGTCCTTGCGCCAGCTTGCCCCCAGCCGCCCCGGCTGTCCGGCAGCCCGTGACTCAGCCCTGCCTCCCCTCCCTGCCGGGGGCTGCCGAGGGACCCAGCGGGGACCCTCCATGGGTTTGCCGACCCGCCAGTCCATCCCGGGGGGGATGGTGATGGTGCCTGCGTGCACGCAACCTCTCGCAAAAAGGGCTGCCCTCGAAGTCAAACTCATCCAGGCTGGGGAAGGAGTCTCTTGCCGAAGCCAAGGTCAGGGGAGAGAAGCAGCTCCAGCTTTTACCCGGTGCTGTTTGTGCAAGGCGCCCGCTGCTCATGCTTAGCCCGGCTGCCAAGCCCGTGGGGCGGTGATTAAACCTCCGCGCCTGGCACCGGTGCGGCAAATTCAGGTGGTTTCCAGTTGGGCTTTTTTCACCTCCCTTCTGCTGGCGAAGGCAGAGCGTGCTGCTGCCACAGCTGTGGCTGGCCCCGTGCCTCTGTGTGCCGTCGGGCGGCTAAGCTGGCTTCCCAAATAAAGCAGGAGGGYTGCCTGAGCCGGGCTTTGCAGGCGATGCCTCAGCCTGCAGGTGTGAGGGGCACGCGGCAGCTTTGTCAGGGGCACGCGGGAGAGCGGTGACCGGGTGCCACCATCACCCCTGAAGACACCCAGGGGCGGGTGCTGAGCCCCTCCGTCATGGGCCGCTGAGTCAAAGTCCCATCTCGCCACCCACCCACCTCTGCGYGGGGTGACCGAGTGAAGTGGAAATACCCTCCACCCTCCCACGGCTGGGAGGCCRCGCCGTGCTCTGGCAGAGACCAGCTGACGTTGTGTCCTCTGGTTCCCCAAGTCCAGCAGCAGCGATGGAGGTGGAAAGCGGCTTGGTTCAGCCATGACCACGGGCCAAGAGGTGGGGACGGTGCAGCCACGGCTGCTCCCACCCCTGCAGGCCTGAAGGGCCAAAAGGCCCTGGACACCTTTGCTGACTCGCTGCTCTTGCTCCCTGCATCTGGATTGCAAGCCAACAGCAAGCACAACACCTAGGTGCTCTCCATGCTGTGCCCAGTTCCATGTGGTGAGCCTGGGCTTGGTCACCTTCGTGACCATAAGTCTAGCTGATGGTCCATGCCTGCCGCTCTGGCTGGCACCGGGCTCTAGCCAGACCTGTCCCATCCACAGTAGCTTCAACACCAGGAACCAAAGGCCCCCACAAAGGTGGATCTGAGCCTTGGTCCCTCTGCGGCCGGGCTGAAGGGAAGCAGCGTGGACTTGGCACGTGAGCAAAGTTAGCGGACTCTTCTTCAGGAGCAACATCCACGACGTGAAATCACTGTCAATCTGTTCATTCATTCTTTGTGTAACTGATCCTGGCCGGGAAGCCTTTCTAAAGGCTTTAAGAACCTGGCACTGAGAGCTTGAACATCTCAGTGGCATGAAGTCCTTGGAGGAGGGGGACAGGCGAGTGCAAGCCTCGCAGCCCTGATACCGCTCTGCTCAGCACAGAGCGGTGCCGTACCTCTGCCTGTGGCCTGGCAGCGGCTACGCAGTCCCATGCAGTTGGTGCTGGCTCTATAAACACGAGCAGAACAGAGCAAATATTGTTACCATGGCGGTCTCAGCACTGGGAAAACTCTGCTGAAATGAACCTGCATTCAAATAGTCGTTCCACTTCCACACCGTGATGGGAAGGAAGAGGGAAGGAAGTTTTGCCTGGTCTTGTTCAGTTTCGTGACCTCCCAGGACCACCTCTCCAAAGTAGTATGAGGACCGTGTACAGGTCACTTATTACACAAACCTGTACCTTTTTTAGCCCAAACCTTGTACTCCACCTTTGGTGCCATTTAATAATTTCACTAATTACTAGGTACTGCTTAGTTTGTAAACATTGACCAACATCTAGGGCCAATATAAAACATCTTGTGTTGCCTTCACCACTACCGCGGCCCTGGTTACCTGCTCCCTTCCCCAAGCATCAGAGCCCAGTTTGCCCCAGTCACAGCTCCCTCAGTGCCTTATCTGGCAAGGATGTTAAAGCCGCCACAGTGGGGTGAAGCTTTCCTTTAACATTAGCCAATGCTTGCTCCAGGCTTGGCTTCAGAGTAGTTTTCTTTCAGATCGCAACATGGTGTTGGGTTGACGGTTGGCCATGATGATCTTAGAGGTCTTTTCCAACCTTAATGATTCTATGATTCTAGACTGTCGAGYGACAGCACAAAATGCAAGAGACGCTCCTGGACTGGTGTGAGATGTCCAAGTGAGGACATCCCGAGACGCTCCCGAGCAGCAAGCATAGCCAAGAAGCRTTCCTGCAGGACACGGCTTGGAACTGGCTGCAAAGGAGCCTCAGCCACACTACAGCACAAGGACAGCCTCGCGAGGAACGGCGTGGGCCTGCAGGGCACAGGTTCAGCTCTGGCACAGGTGCTCAGAGGTCTGGGACCCCCCATCCTCCCTGCAAATATTCAGATCTCAGCTCAACAAGGCCATCAGCAACCTGACCATGCTTTGYAAATGGCTGTGCTTTGAGCAGGCGGCTAGACCTTCAGGGGTCCCTTCTTACCTACATCTTTTATTCTAGCAAGGGGCCCACTGCTAAGGCTGTCTAAAGCCGAAACGCCAGGGGGGAAGAACAGACTCCTTTTTTGKTTTTTTTTGCCTGCATCAGACAAAGCAAGGCTGATTTTGCAACTTCATGGCAGTGGGACTCTGAGGAAGTCTCAGGCACTAGTCAGAAAGTTCAAGCAAGTGTCACGCCTGGGTGGAACAAGTGTCATTTCTGCATCACTGCTCCAWCATCATCAGATCCAGTAAAATTCATCCCACCTTCTTCCCTTAGTGGAATTCATCTCCCCTTCCTAGCTAGGATCACCTCAAGCCCAATTGCATCAATTCAGCTGTTAGCATAGGCAGACGCCAACAATTGGAAGACTTTATCATTATTTTTTTAATGATYTCCAACTGGGGGTTCCATATTAGTGTCCAAGACAAGTTAAAAGAGTTGCCACCCCTAGTACTCTCTGATATTTGGGTTTATATTGTTCAATACATGAGAGAAGGGACCTGGCTTTAAAATAACACCTAAAAAAAAAAAAAAGCAACGAGGAAGGAGGGATGACAACATGGAGTTTTAACTGCAGATCCTTTCAGTGCTGTGGTTTAGAGTGATCCTTTGCAGAGGTAGACACATAYGTAAGAGGGGCACAAACCAGCAGTTCAGGAATAGGACCAAGGGCCTGAAGCATCTCCAKGTGGCTTTAGCACAACAGCACTAGGAGCATGAAGTTCGGACTTCATGGTGACTGTCCACATGCCAAAGGTCAGCTCACTTCTGAGAACTGAGTGGAAGAACATACAAGCATTAAACAGTAAATCAAAACATATGGAAAATGGCTAGATATCCAGAGGGAAGCAGCATGACCCACTTCAGCCCACAGAACCAACTTGGAGCCCAGACAACAGCAATGCCTTCCTCCCAAGTGGAAGATGTAGGATCCTGCACCCATGATCAGCCTCTGCCCTCACTCCACAGCAGGCACCAGCCAGTATCAGGATAGGGCCACACTGGAGAAGTGTGTGTGTGTGCAGAGGACACTAGGAAATGCTATCCCTTGGCTTGGCAAAGCAAGCAGGAAAATCAGTGTCCAAATTTTGAGAACAAGGCTGCTTGGATCYAAGTGCCATTCAGCAGAAGCCTGTTCTCATTCTGAACCCAGCAAGCAAGTCACAGCCTCTTAAAGCAGGCCAGAGCAGACATCCAGCCACAAGCTCTTCTCTCCACCCCGTGCTACATTTGCAGAAAGTGGCCAAAATGCATAGTTAGAGGCCAGCAAGCTTCCTGAGCTTTAGGCTTTGAAATGTGAGTGCTTCCAAGCAGTTTAAGGTGTTAGGTACTGAGCTACAGMGTGTGATGCGCCAAGGCTTTTAAAAACTGCGTATGCTGTTGTCTCCAGGTCAAGCAGCTCTGCTTCCCTGCTACAAAAATGGGAAGCCAGGGGCTAAGCCATGCTGTCACCACCACACCCTAAGCGGGGAGGGGAGGCTGCCCTGAACCAGTTTTTGCCTTGAGAAAAACATCCACCTAAGACCRTGTGGGGGCATCCTCTTATAATCCATCTTTATTCGTAAAAATCCACATATAAAATCTTCGGTTTCCTTTTACAAAAACAAAAAGGCACATAAAACTACTCAAACTTTCATCCCCATGGACTGATGGTTGGACATTCCCCCCACCCCAACCTCCCCCTTGCTTTCTCCTCCAGTCCATGCTTCTTCACGTTTCCTTTAGTTTCAGGTCACTCCTGCCCAGGCACAGTTCTGCAGTTGCAAAGATGAAGTATGCACACAGGGGAGACGGTGGAGAGGTGGTATGGGCTGTGCGTGGAATGTTTTACAGGTGCTTTTTAGTAGTAGGTCTCTCTTTCCACCCAACCTAAAGGAAAAGGAAGGAGAAAGCAGAGTTAGTCTTAAGGCAGACCAAGTATGAGGTTCACGAGAGCTCCTTTTAGGCTCTGAAAACTTGCACAGTAGCACCTGAGCTGGTAAGTGACCCATCACAACAGAAAAATATTGCCAAACTGTCGATGTGCTGCAGCTTTCAGGCCCTGTTTCAGCTTTCTAGAACTACCCAAGCATTAATCAGTCTTCTCCAWCTACTTCAGTGCATTGGTACTTTCATATACTGCAGGAGAATGCAGGGAGAGGGACAGAGAAAGCCCTTAATTTGAACTAACTGCACTACTAATGTTGAGGAAGGGAAACCACAGCAAGATACACCCCTGCGTAGTGCTCGGCACTGGGGGTCCCTGAGCATTGTCAGAGCTTCTACAGAGCTCAGCAGCCTGAAGAGGTGGGGAAGGAAACACACAGATTAACAGCATATTCTTACCACCAGGGTTGCGTCTGATAATGAGCTTTCTGACTTCATCGTACAGGAATATGAGCAGGGAGTATGGGAAAGCACAGAACCACCAGGTCGGCCTGTTTGGGAGAGGAGACAGTGAGAACACAGGCGGCAGAGATGCTCTTTGCCTAGCAGAGCTCTGACTTGATGGCAGAGAAGAGTGCAGGAAGGCTGGCGTGTCCCAGCTTGCCAGTGCGSCAGCTCCCACAAGGCTGCGGTTCAGCCAAGAATCCTCCAAGCCAAGAGTTACCACCAAGTTTTCTGCTGCAATAGGTTAATCCACTTTTGGATATTAATTCCAACACGAGGTGTGTCATAGCGCCTTTGTTCAACTCTGTACCAGCACCTCCCCGCCTATTAATCTAGCACTATTTCCTCTAAGTACACATAACCTTTGTGCCCACAGCCTTGCTCACTTGAACGGCATTGGTTTCCCTTATGATTTACACGTGCCAACATCTAGCTGCTGCAGGCATTGGGCAGGTGCCAGCTTTCTTGTTAGGAAATGCTCACACTTCAGCACCAAACTCCAGACAACGCTTCTGAGCGGCATGCAAGATATACCAGGATTTTTTTGCCACGAAAATTTCATGGCACTTAAGCCAGAGGACTGTTCGAAGTTTGAGACTAAACCCTGCCATGAAGTGTTGCAATGCTGTTGGGCAACGCTTAAGATGTTGGCACCTTCCCAACCGTTAGGGAAGTTACTATACACCAACTGGTCATCTGTACCTAAGTAGCATCTTTCAAAAGGCTTTACTACTTGTACTATTTTCTTTGGAAGGTAGAAAAAGGCACAAGATGTCATCACCAGTTCTTTAGTAAAAGAAGAGTCACCTGGCCTATGTTTTAGAGCAATTCAACCGGCTTTCTTTAGAGGTGCAGTCCCCTATCCATAAAAATACCCCATGCAAGTAAGTACAAGAGCAGCTGCACTACAGCACACTGGTACAACTGAAGTTGTGTTGCTAATTTTTAGTGGGTCACTGAACTGCAGGCTCCCCACAAACAGTAAAGCAAAGCAAACATCAAAGGATCACTTGCGCCCTCCAGCCTGAGCTCTTCTGGGTTAAGACTAGATTTTATGCTCCACAAGCTCACAACTACTTTCATCCATCTCCCCACCCAAGCACTATTGGTCTGTGGTACAGTCTGCTGCACAAAAACCATGATGCAACTTACTTGAGAGGGTACATCCTTAGAGCAACATCCATCCCAGGGCAGTAGGAGAGGAAGGCAGCCAGAGCAGTCTCCTCAAAGAGACCAAATATTAAGATCTTGTTCCTAGTAAAAATAGGAAAGCAGTCAGGGACAAAGTACTTTCACAGATGACATCCTAAACAACACCTAGTTGCCACATGGTAGTGAATGGGAACAGGCATTCTGGTCTAGCCCAGAAGTCCATCAGGTGGGGACTATCAGGCCATCCAAGCTGATGGCACAGTTGTCACAAGGGTCTTTTATGTCTCTAGACAGAGATATTCCAGTTCACAACTACGTCAACCAGCGATTGCTTTCATCACAAATTTGGAGGGAGGCTGGGGGGTTCATGCCACCAGATCTCTTGAGACTCAGCTGCTCTGCTGCTGCACAAGGCTGTGTGCTGGAGTATGTCACTGTCCTTCGAGGTGGGCTAGCTCCCACAGACAGTGCCAGCAGAAGTCAGCGTTTCACTTTGTCTCAGCCTGACAACTGTAGCAGGTACTACAAGAAAGAGCACCCAGTCCCTCTTTTATCTACTACCAAGGCACCAGACTGTTCATGACTTATGCCAAGATGCCCAGACACTGCTGTGACGAAGAACCAGAATGCCATGTGCTGGAGAATACACAGAGTCCAATTCTAAATCCTCCATGGACAGCTTGACTTACTTCATCCCCTGTTGGAAGACTGAGTTTCTTCGGGTCTTACAAATGATCAAGTCTGCCCACTGCACAACCACAATGCTGACGAAGAAGGCTGTATGGCAAGTGAACTCCACTATTTTCCTCTGTTCGTAGGTCTAGGAAGCAGACAAAGGCAGAGAGCATTCGTTCAGACATGCTGCCTTTGGTCTCTGGTGCTCACACCAAGTTCAACAGGAGTTAGTATTCTGGCTGGCAGCCTCTAAGCTGTGCCTCAAAACTTACCCATTGCTGCCCATAGCTGTCCTCCACATCGTTAATCCATCGGTCATCCCACTGAACTCTGATCCCTAGCAAGCCAGAAGGCCAGAACCCATTCTCTGCCATAATTACGAAATAGGTGAAGAAACCTCCAAGGGCCTGGATCATACCTAAACAGATAAGAAAGGATGATAAAACTGATGAAGGTACTGTGCAGTGCAATTTTAACAGAAAGCAGTTTGCAGGAGACCCCCAACCACCTAAAAAATTACTCCTTGTGGGGCTCAGTCTCCCAAGCAGCAGCTATGGAAATAGTTCACATTAACATCAAACTCAGCTGCAACCCTTTTGCTGAGCGGCTTCTGCTCCCAACTTTGTACAGAGTTACTTCTGTTCTGCCCTGTGCTGTGATGGCACAGTACTCAAGGACACAAGATAAAACTCCCTTTGTATTCTCATTAAGCCTTGCCCACCCCCAACCCTTGCAACATACAGTCAAGAAGGTTCCCAAGGTCTGCTGCAATTAAGCGTGAGCTCCCGTCCTGTGAGCTGGGCACGTCTCTGTAGCTGCCTTTAATCAAGGCTCCTAATACTGTGTGTTTAGGGATACGCTGGAGAGAATCCTTTACTTCTAATTAAACTAACAATGGGATCTATGTTCTTGCTGAACAAGTTTGAACCAGAAGAGAGCTGGTTGTCAGCCAGTTCCTTTACAGCGCTATGCAATTAAACAAAATTACTGTTAAAGCGGTTCAATGGATCAAGCTGCACAAGCCACCGCTATGTGCCATGGGGGCAGAATCATGGCAAGTTCTTAACAGCCTGAGGTTCTGGTTTACATATCCCAAACCTCAACCCTACCAAAATAAGCAGAACAGTCACTGACTCAGGATGGTATATAACCCCCGCTACCACTGAGTTCAAATCAGTCCCAGAGAAGACAGACCAGCTTACCAATCTGCCCATAGGCCATGCTGATCAGCCGTTCATTCACCAGCTTGTCTGTTTTCGGATTTCTGGGCTGCCTCTTCATGATGTCACTCTCTGCTTGCTCGTATGCCAGGGAGATAGCAGGGACCTTTGGAGGTGGTAGGACCACTGTTAGAATCATTTCAATTTTCCACCGTGTATAGCCTTCCATGCCCTGCGTTTTCAGCCTGAGAAACAGCACTGCCCAAAAGCCCCAGCTGTAGTATTTGGGAAGGACCTTACCCCCCTCTCCCCATCCCCAGTTTGTCTTTACATGGAACTGAAGGATCCTCAGACTCAGAGGGCCATGAGACAAGAGAGTATGAATTAAGCGAGTATCAAATGATCACTTATTTTAAATCAGAACACTAGAGAAAACGGTATTTAAACATTTTCCTTCCACCTATCCTTTCTTTAGGGTACCTAAGAACACCCACAGTTCTTCTTGAGACAAAAAAACAAAGACAATCACCATGTCAGTGCCCAAATCAATGCAGAGGATGGTGACTGTTCCCAGTGGAAGGGGTATGTTCGCAATGATGAAGATCAGGAACGGCGTGATTTCAGGAATGTTACTGGTCAAGGTGTAAGCAATAGACTTCTTCAGGTTATCAAAGATCAGACGCCCTGGGGCAAGGAAGAGAGAACAATATAACTCTCACTTATCAGCAAAAGGCAGCCAAGTAGCTCATAGGCAGCTTCAGTGCAGCAAATTGAAGAGTTCTCTTGCACGTAAGGGTGAGACTGTGTGCCCCATGCACGGCACCACCTATACAGAGTAGTATTTTTGGTCACAGCAATCAGGGTTCACTGCCCACAGCAGTAGGACACTAAGCCCTGGTTTCTGAAGATCATCAAGAGCCCCTGGAGGTACCCTCTGTTCTGCTCCGTTTGAGAGCTATTGCTCCATCAGGGAGGAAAGTGTGTCAGACTCAGCTAGCAAAGATGACTGCCAGCGTTAGGCAAAAAGTTAGCTTTTGTTACTCAGCTGCTTCCTACTGTTACCTATCCCAAAGGGTCATGCAGGTCCCATGGAAAGGGAGACAACTTTGAGGGGAGGAGGAAAGTGCCACCCTCCTTGAAGACACTTCTCATGGAGACAAGCTCAAATAAAGGAGCACCCTCCAGACACCTCTATTTCAGAGGGAATCAGTAAGTAACATTGCTGAAGCATGCCACTTCGCCACCACTGCACACAAGTTATAAACTCACCTTCTTCAACCCCAGTGACAATGGAGGCAAAGTTATCATCCAGCAGAATCATGTCAGCTGCCTGCTTGGAGACGTCTGAGCCAGCAATACCCATAGCAACACCAATGTCAGCCTTCTTCAGGGCTGGGGAATCATTCACACCATCACCTGTGACTGCTACAATGGCACCCTAGTCACAAAAAGAGAGGGACAGAAAGACTGAAATCATCACGTAAGATGTTTTGGGCAGAAGAGATTTCTCCTATCTTTCAGGATATGAAGTATAAAAAACTATTTCACTTTGCTGTAAAGAGACCTCAGTTTCTCCTTGTCCTCCCCTCACCCCTTTCCCCATTGTGATCAGGCTTAGAGAACCATGCTGCTCTCTCCAAAGGAGATGTTGGACAATATATAAACATGTTGAATCCTCCTCTCCCAAGCACCTCCAGAGCATTTAGGAATTAAGTGTGTTAACAAACACCTGAGGATCAGAAGAAAGCCTCAGTACAAACCGAAGATGTTTTCCTGCAAGACCCTTATATTTATGTATTGTAGAGTCACCTGACATCAGCAGCTGAAGGCTACTGAGAGACTGAGATCTAGTGTGGCCCTTTACCTGAGGGCACTGAGAAGACTAAGTCCTGCCACTTTAGGAGGCAGAACTGCTTGGTAGTTTCTAATATATGTCTGGTGATTTCTCCAATATGAAATCCTTGGACTCCCTCTCTTTACCTGTCGCTGACAGCCTTCCACAATTATAAGCTTCTGTTGAGGCGATGTCCTGGCAAACACAATTTCTGTATGATGCCTCAAGATGTCATCCAGTTGCTCACTAGTCATGTCCTTCAAATCTGAGCCATGAACAACACAAGCTTTGGCATCCCTGCAATCAAGAGACAATATACTGTTTTACTTCATGAGTTAAACTAAGTTTCTCATTAGTTGTATTTGCCCCATAAAGCTATGGCTCTTCAGTGCTCTACAGAAAGACCAACTCCTGCTGTGACTAAATACTAATCCAGGCAGCCTCTGCACAGAAGTTTGATGCTCCAAGTTTAAAGGTAGATGGGGAACACAAAGAAAAAGACAACAAGACAGTGCCAAGCAACAGACAGAAAGCCCCACAAGGAGACTAATTCTTTCTATGGCTTTTTAAAATACAGCTCTTGGCCTCTCTTCAAGAGAGGAACTTCTGGCTCAGGCAGTTAGCTTCCAACATCACAAGAGATGCTGTGGTCTTCTGCAGGCAATCCTTTTTGCAACAGACTCATGATCTACATGTGGCTCTTCACAGAGAGAGCTCACGCTATGCCAGTTCAGACTATTTTACACTCTTCAGCAACAAAAGCATGCAATGTTATATTTAGACCGGTTTGGTACCCTGCATGCTACAGCAAAATACCACCTCTCTAACCCAGCATACCATCCCTTATAGGTCTAGGAGATTATCCACACAGCTCACGACATCACCCAGTTTAGACAGGGAAATTCCTTCCCCACCCTTACAGCCAGCTGCTGACCTGCTCAGCCACACAGCCCAGCGATCCCCAGCCCGCATTGCTAGGTTGTGAAGTTACCCTCAAAAAAAAAAAAAAAAAAAAAAAAAAAAGAGAGAAGAATTCAGCCACAATACTTGTCTTCCCCAAGCAATTCATTCCACAGGGTGTCTCTATTCACAGTTCATAAGCTACATGGCTACCCTCCAGCCCAAACACAGGCTGGGTCAAGCTAAGCAATGCAGACAGCCCAGCCATTCTGCAAACAGCCCGCTTATGCCAAAGCACATTTTCTGAGGATGCCTCAGTTCTGCACTAGGCTATGAAGGCAAACATTAACCCCTAAGAGGAAGGAATTCCATTTTCACATTTATTCTGCTTGTAGCTCCTGACTAGTGTCAATTCCTCTACCCAGTCCAAGTCCTGCTCCCTTTGCCCACCTGCAATCAGACCCAGAAGAGAGTCTGAGAGCAAAAGGGACAGAACTGGGCTTTGGGTGATCAAGTTTAAAGAAAAGAGCTGAAATGCCACCTAAAAACTGTTTAACTGTTTTAACTGTTTATGTTCAGTAGCCCATTCAGTCTGGATTGTGACTAACAAACTAGGTGTTTTCTTTTTACCAGAGTTTTCCCCGTGAACCTGTAAATTATCTTACTAAATAAGCTTGACAATGTATATGTTTGTGGGCAAAGCTAGACCTAGCCTCTATTTAAAGATCTGGAATCACAGGAGTATGCGGTTCTGGGCTCTACAGCAGCATTGCTCAAAACAGTCCCCAAACAGCCACCTCCCTCCCCCATGCCACTTTGGATAATTTTTCCTGCCTGCTACATTGGGCCAGTACAYGGTGCTTGTGCAGTGACATGAACCAGGCAGGGCAAACACTCAACTCAGGGGGAAAAAAAGTTAGCCCCTAAAAGACTCCACCTAGCCAGCTGTTTCTTTCCCCCAGTGTAGGGACAGACCATCAGGACAGGCAGCTACGGGGCAGAGAAAGGTCGGAAGAAACTACCCGAGTTTCCTGATTAGGGCTTAGTCCTAACTACTTCCCATGCATAAGAGACACGCACATTCAAGACAGCCTTGTGTATTCCTCACATAACTCATGATACACATTGAAGAGCTACAACATGCTGGGCTAAGCAGATGCTAAGCTTTTCATGTCTAGGGAGAGATGCTGAGAGATTATCCAAGGCAAGGAGAGAGGCAAAAGCTTAATTCTTTGAAATGTTCTGGCCTTCCCCACCAGTCAGTACCTAGGGTTGACCTGGCTGACAGGAATGTTGAGTCGAGCAGCAATATCTTCTACTGTTTCATTGCCCTCAGAGATGATGCCGACACCCTTGGCAATGGCTTTGGCTGTGATCGGATGATCTCCAGTAACCATGATAACCTGAAACGCAAACAGACTGTCGTGAGAGCTTTGCCTGTACTGCAGAGCAACACTGCCCAAGAGGCAGGGTCCCTTGAGACTGAARAGGCCACGTGGCTTTTGTTCTACTAGCGAGCCCTGGCACAGAGCAAGCCTGAAGTACAGGCAGTAACCTGTTACCAGTATGCAAGGGATTGAGTTGGATGGAAGACAAGAGCCAAATCACACGCTCTGGGACACCATGCCATCAGCACCTGCTAGTGCCCTAGCAGTTTGGAGTCCAACTCATTTTTCAGTTCATTAACATAGAATCACTTGTATTTAACTCAGAAATGAAGCCTGAAGCAGTACTCGTTAAATCCTGATCGATACTTCTCTTCACTCACTCACATTACAGCAAACACASAGAGTAAGGCAAGCCTTTTATATCCACAGGTATAGAGCAAGGCTATTTTCAACCCAGGAATAAACTACCTTGATCCCAGCGCTTCTGCATTTGCCRACAGCATCTGGCACAGCAGCACGAGGAGGGTCAATCATAGACATCAGTCCCACAAAGCAGAGTTTGTCTACAGGGAAGTTCACCTCGTCCGTATCAAACTGGAAGCCTTCAGGGAACTGATCATCAGGCAGAGCCAAGTGACAGAATCCTGTAACACATCAAACCCATGTTCACTCTGTTCCTACATGTCAGGAGGCAGAGAGCGCGAACGCTTATTGCTTSTGCAAACAGCTACGCAAGAATAACAGGGCAGCGTCAGAGGTTTAGCCAGGGCTATTGAGGCAGGAGTCATGCTCATATTCTGATAACTAACAGCTGTTGCTAGGTACCCAGACACAGCTTGGTTCACATGCAGTGGAGCAAATCTAATACCATGTGGCCCCAYGGAGACTGAAGGTCCCAAACGCTTCACTTCATTTTGATCTAGGCAAACCAGCTGACAGGCAAGACAAGACCCTGCGGGCTGCCTTTTAGATTAAAGGCTGAAGGCAGGACTGTTCTTATATGAATTGCTGAAGTGACCTTGACTCCACACGATGGTTACACTGCAGGAACAGAGTACAACCCTCCCCTTAACCCGCGGGGACTCTGCACAGGAGCATGAASGACATATCTTTTCCAATTCACCAAGGCTGCTTTTCCTTACCTAACACTCTCTCCCCGAGGCCTCCCAACTCAAGGTAGGCATTCTGAAAAGCATCTTTCATTTCCTCATCCAGTGGTTGCTCTTTGCCATGAATAAGAATGCTGCTGCAGCGATCCAAGATCCTCTCTGGAGCTCCCTTCATCACCAGCAAGTAACGGGATTCTGATGGATTTGCATTTTTGTGGATAGACAGCTAGGGTGGAAGAAATGAAACCGTTTTATAGACACGTACTATGAAAGTCACGAGTAATCACCACGAGCTTCACACAGCAGCTCTCCCTCAAGAGGACACACGCTTACCTGGTACTTATTGGTAGAGTTAAATGGTATTTCCACCACTTTGGAATACCTTTCTCTCATCTCCTTGACAGAACCACAGCACAATTCAATGCATTTCAGAAGTGCAGACTCAGAGGCGTCTCCCGCCACTGCTCTCTGAGGAAAGAGACAACTATCAAAGCATACATCCCAGTGGACTCACCACAGAAGACTAGATATTTTAAAAAGGAAAAAAAAAAAAAAGTGTATTCACCTCAGCCCAGTCCCAGCTTCTACATAACATGATATTAGACCAAAGAATAAATAATTCAGTTATCTAGTACTGACAAATACTGCGTTTCAGAATGCCAGGCCTCCCAGCCTGAGAGAGCAGGAGCCTTCTGGTGCCARAGTCAAGAAGCCCTTTTAAAGGGCAGAGAGAGTCAGATAACCAGGTGCAGCCAGAGAAAGAGAGGCTGGAGGGTAAACTCTTGAGATGAACTGCTGCAAGTTGCTTGCCATGAAGAACAGCAGATGCAAGATGAAGACTGGTGACATGCACACAGAAACATTTGCATGTGCTCTCCCACCCCAATATAAGATCAGCTTATGAAGCCTCTGGCAGAGAAGATTTAATCTGTCCATGCTTCCTCCTCCATAATGTTAACACTAGAAGAAATTGTAGATGGGGGTTCTCAGCCCTGGAGATCTGTGTGTGCTCAATGTCCTGCTTGAGTTTCCTTCGCTGCAATTTAAACCAGGTATTTCTTGCCCTTCTGGACTTTTTCTCCATGAGAATTTTTTTTCATTTTTATACTGCTCTTTGGTATCTGAAGACTTTTCAAAACTCCCCCCTCCCAAGTCTTCCCTAGATAGGMAGAATTCCAGCTCTTTATCTTGGGTCTAAAAATCATGACCTGAAGTTACAGTCAGAGGAGTGCTAGGGAAAAATAGTTTGTTCCATCACTTCTATTAGGACAGCATCAGAACACCCTTGGGAAGAAGTTTACTAAGCAACATRACTAATATTTGACAGATATAAGCACTCTACAGTTAATTTCAGCCCTGGCTGGGTCACAGTTCAGAAKCAGGAATCTGAATTGATGTTATGCTGGCATTTGCACCAGCGCTGAACCAGCAAAAGCTTAAAAAGCCAAGACTTGCCAGTAAGAACAGACTGGCTAAAGACAAACAGTCTCCCACAACTGCTGCTCCCCCAGGTCTGGTGTCTACTTCTTCCCAGCTCCCAGAACCGGGTGTTTGTAGCTTTTAAGTGTACAAATGCCAGAGATGGCAATTCTTGGAACAGCCAGACATTGGGAAAGGCCTAGAAAAGCTTTCTGGTCTTTCCTAGCCCTGTCTGAAGTATCTGACCTCCCAAATAGACTGTAGATGCTAGTGGATGGCAGGGAGTCTGCCGCAGGAAATGYGTCTTCCCAGTCCCATCTCCTCTGCCCATAGCACATCTCCTGTAAGAGTGCTAGACTGCAGAAAAGATTAGGAGTGGCAGATATCTCTACTTTGCAGGTTCCTGTGACCCACAGGACATAATCTTACTACCATTACGGGAGGGTGGGGGTGGCGAACAGAACAGACATCTCTTTTAGGAACTCACCTTAAGAATTGGTACATTTTCCTGGCCGGCCTGAAACACAGCACGGTTGCAGAGACCTGCAACTCTGGACAAAGCACTCCAAGTAGCCGAGCTCTTGTCAAAGGAAGCACCTGAAAGCAGAGAAAGAAGGTCAAAAAGCCCCACCCCCAAAAAAAAAAAAAAAAAAAAAAAAAAATCACATCATCCCAAAATCCCACAGGTTTAAGAGCAAGAAGCCTTTACCTCAGAAATAGGAAACATTTAGAACCTGTTAGCACCCTACATCTCTTTCAATCCTCCTCCCTTCCCATGTATTTGATAAGCAGCTGATTATTTTAAGACCCGGGGTGAAATAGCAACAGTGCAAGACAACACCTCGGCTTTCAAGATTCCAGTAATGGCTGCATCCAGCAGCAGCAGAGGCCATGCTGACAAAGCCAAGGGMTTCTGGACAGATAACGTTCTTTCAGAGGGGCTTGAGGAAGGGATGCTGGGTTCCACCTCCAGGTTGTCTCACTTTATCCATCACCCAGTAACTGGATGAAATAGCTCCCAAAGGAACAATGCTTAAATAAAGAAAGATACTGCTTCTGCCATGCTGGCTCTAAGTTGGCTTCAAGGGAGATGAACTGAACAGACAGTTAACTGATAAACCAATGTACTTTCCATGAAGTGAAATCTTCTAGGTTTATTTCTACTGCCAAGCCAACTGTTGCCAGGCCAAAACAGAGTGCTTMCAAATAACACTTTATTTATAGCTTGTTACTTTGCACTAGTGTTAAAGACAAAAAAGYTGCTTTACTGTTCTTGAAGTGGTTCAGACAAGCACAATGTTTTGGAGTGGTTGGTGGCAGGGAGCAGCAGCACGACTGGAAAAAGTTTATGCTAATAATATGTTGCAAGCACAACATTTCACAAGGTAGATGACAGCTAGGAAACTCCTGAATTTGGTTGTACTAAACAGTTCTGGAGAGATAAGTACCTCTCAATTGCACAGCACACCGAGATTTCAGATTCTTATCAATATCTAAAAGAAACTTCCTGCTGAAGTCTTACAGTCACTTCACTCATTGCTACCACTCTGCAAACACATCCAGGGTGTTCTGGGAAAACCCCTGTTCAAGGGCAGCCATCTAGTTCAACACAGCAAATTTCCAYTTAGTCTCAAGTAATTTATTATCAGGGTCAACCCCTGTGCTGTCCACACTTTCAGCAGACTTAAGATGGGGCAATTTCATCAGATGCATTTTGGCAAAAATAAACAGGTACTCTGAAGTACAGAACAGCAAGTATTTCTACGTACAGGACAAACATAAGGGGCTGAACATTCAAGAGGCTCAAATTCCAATGGAGTAATTCTGGGCAAAAGCAGCCTATACAGAGTTTAAGGATTAAATAGAACTGTGGTACGGTGCAAAGCTTTCTGTGTGTCGCCTCAAGTCTTTTAATGCTCACCGTAGATTGTATGTTAGAAGTCCTTGCACTGTGAACTTCACTTGGACTAGAGAGCTAGAAACACGGGTTCTTAGAAGTACAGGTGTATAGGAGGCCCCAGAAAAAGCCATTTTTTAGTGAGATGCCTTGAGCGCAAAGAGATGGTCTTACCACTCTGGTTCTCTGTAGTATCAGCCTCGTGGATCTGATTGTCAAACCACATGTGCGCAACCGTCATGCGATTCTGTGTCAGAGTGCCTGTTTTGTCAGAACAGATAGTGGATGTGGAGCCCAGGGTTTCCACAGCTTCCAGGTTCTTCACCAAGCAGTTCTTACGAGCCATACGCTTGGCTGTTAGTGTCAGACATACCTGGAGACGAGGAAGAAGATGACACGTTAGGCGTGCTTGTGCACTGATACACTGCTAACCAACTCACTGTGGGCATGGAATGACAACCAGCTTACATGCCCTGCAGCAGTTCCCTAACCCCATGCTCACCCTGCCAGTGCAAAATAAACAGCGACACTTAGGCCCAGCTGCTAGATTTAAATGACATTTTCCTCACCACAAAACGTCCAGAAAAGGACTCGCAAGGCTTCAGTCTCCTGCTTCTCAGTGTATTAGGAAGGAAATAACATGCCYTGGACTAACATTTTAGTTAAAGTTGCAGTTCCCTAATCATAGGAACTCTCAAAATAGGTGGAGGCAGGCCACATACAAGAAGGCCCGAAACAGCTCTGGTGATAGGGCTGCAACTTACTGGTGTAAGAAGTGAGCAGCCCCAGTTACCCTTTCTTGCCAGAGGCTCTTAATCTGGTTCCAGCTCCCAACTGTTCATTCCCCRGCTCAGTTGCTGCTCTGCTTCCTAAGGCTGCATGTGTCCTCTAGCCGTGTCCACCACCACCCTCTACACAGCTGAGCACACCWAGATACTCTCACCATCTCTTTGGGAAACCAAACTTAAAGAATCTCTGCCAGGTCCCAGATCAAAAGCTGGGACTAGAGTGAAGCTTGCTAGATGCTCTGCCAGCCCTTCAGGGTTGGAAGGGCTGGTGTGCATGTGGGTGTAGAAACCATGAACCGTTGTAACAGGAAGGCCCCTTCTTGCCACAGAAAAAGGCAAGACAAGTCTAGAACTCCTAGTCTTGCTCACTTCAATTCTACAATGCCAAGCCTCTGTGCAGGTCTAGCTTAGGGACCCATCTTCATTAGAAAAACAGCTGCAGAACTTGACATTGATTCAGGTAACTGGTCTGACTACACCGAATTTATAAAAATCTAGCCCTATACACCCACCACACAGAGTACCTTCCATTACTTTGATGTTTACCTCTGTGAATGCACGCTGAGCATGAAGTACTCCACTTCCTTAAGAACCATATATGTAACTCATTCAATCTTTTTTCCCACTTCACTCACCGTGACTGTTGCAAGCAGCCCCTCAGGGACATTGGCAACAATGATCCCGATGAGGAAGATTACAGCCTCCAGCCATGTGTACTCAAGGATGAGTGAAAGGATGAAGAAGGAGACACCCAGGAACACAGCCACTCCAGTGATGAGGTGGATAAAGTGCTCGATCTCCATGGCAATTGGAGTTTTCCCCCCTTCCAGTCCAGAAGCCAGACTGGCAATACGGCCCATCACAGTGCGATCCCCAGTGCTAATGACAATGCCACGGGCAGTGCCTAGAAGAGAGACAGGTTTTAGAAAACAAAACCCCTTCCTAAAACACGTTAAACTGAGTTTTTTCAGCCTGTCCTAGAGTTTAGCAAGCTTTGCCCAAGATAATGCAAGTAGGCATTCCAACGGCCAAAGTCTTCCACTGCAGCTTTTCTTACTCTCTAGCAGCATGAGAAATAAATGGAGATATGTGCTGCACAAGATTCCCATGTGACTCCCAAGCTGTATGCCCTCCCTCTTCCACCCCAGGGAATCAAGTGCCAATTGCACTGGGAATGAGGAAGCCATTTTCAAGAAGTAGACAGTGTGCTCTTCCCTCCTTTAAGGGGAGGCCCATTTTCTCTCCCCGACGCTCTTGAGAAAGATCAAGAATATCCCTCAGTACTGCAGGGTGGTTGTTCTTTTTTTTTGGAAGGGGGGGGGAGTGGAGGGGAAGGGAGAAGGGGGAAGCGCAAGGGGCAGTTTGCTGCTCAGAATCTGTCAGAGGACACAATAGGAGTCGGGCAGAATTTTCCACCATCACTGAACAGTTACAAACCCTGTGGTATGGAAAAGATGCTCTGGGCTTCAGCACAGAGTACCGACCACTGTACTCTGAGCTGCAACAGGAAGTTCTGCCAGAGCTGTTTGAAATTCCTGCTTTCTGCAGCAGCTGTATTATTTCTTATAGCTCTGCCTAACCATCTTGGTTCACATGATGTTATCTGCACTTTAACACTGCTGTAATAAGGCAGTCATGCTCGAAGACACACCACATAGCTACTCCTCTAGGAGGAGCAAGGAAAAAAAAAGTTGGTGCTGTGGAGTCTTCTTTGCCCATTGTACAGTATTGCAGTTGGAACGGGCAAAGCCTTTGCTGGGAACTTCCAGCCTGCTCTTGCATGGTAGGAGTAGGCTACCAACTAATACACTGAACTCACACAGTGTTTGCACTGCTTACCTATGCAGTTCAACCCCTAGCATTGTTAATACTTTAGGGAAGTAGGAGAGTCACATACCTTCCACACAGTTGGTGGAAAAGAAGGCAATGTTCCTGGTCTCCAGTGGGTTCTCATTGGAGAAGTCTGGAGACCTGGTCTGAGGCTCTGATTCACCAGTAAGTGAGGAGTTATCCACCTACACAGAAGAGGGTACTTCATCATACACAAGCAGGCAGATGCCTTCAGCAATGAAAGCAGATAAAACACTAGGCATTCCCCACCTCTCTCTTCCACTCCACCACCCATTCACAGCATAGAAGACATTCTTTGAAACCAGACTAATTCATCATCCTTCATAATGAAGTTTTCAGACAGCCTGTCACTGCTGTACCTTGCAACCATGTGCAGATATGATCCGAAGGTCAGCTGGAATTCTGTCTCCTCCTTTTACCTCCACTAGATCTCCAACTACAACGCCTTCAGCATTTATGCTGAGCTTCTCACCGTTTCTGACTACAAGAGCTTGCTGAAAAACAAAGAAACAACCTGTGTCAAAAGCAACTCTTAAGAAGGGGTTTAAGAAATCTGAGTATCTTAACATAGTTGTGCTATGGTTCTACAAGGTTTCTACTTGTACCAAGATGTTTATCTCCAATACATATGCTATTTAAGGAAAATAGCTATTTTTGTTTTCTTGATATTAAAGTTCCTTGTTGCCAAGGTGACAGTAAGATGGTTAGGTATGATACAGACCCTGTCTGTAAAGGAATCTGAGTTTTAGTGCTTATCACACCAGTTTTTGCCCTGGACTATTAGCATAGTTACTTGGAGCATAAAGAGGAGGGAGTCTCATAGACCCCYCAACATTAAGAGCTAGTAACCCCCACTAACAGCTTGGCACAAGAGACATCTTGTCTGCTAAAGGCCAACACATACCATTCACAGCCAGGCCTTTTGCAATTGAAGCCCATGTTTAAAACAGTTAATAAYCTTGAGCAAGCTACAGCTTGGCAGATCTCAAGGAAATGAGGTATTCYGTACCTGAGGCACCATGTTCTTGAAGGACTCCATGATCTTGGAACTTTTTGCTTCTTGGTAGTAAGAGAAACAGCCAGTAATGATAACCACAGCTGCCAACACAACACCCAGGTACAGCTACAAGGAGCAGAGAAAGTGAGTCAGAGGACAATCTGCCTGAAAGATTTCCAGTTTGTCCAGATAAATTGCTTGGTATTTAAGTGCCCCATTACAAAGCATGGAGGTACTTTGCAGTCTTTGTACATTTTGTACACAAAGGCCGTCCACAAGCTAGTGTTGTTAACACAACATGAAGGAAGTCRGCTGTTCACTTCATTACGTGGAAGCACTCCAAGATGTGTTAAGCTTACCCACTGAATTTCCCGTGCTTATAGGAAAAGCTTCTGGACTGAATGCTTAGAGGAAGTTAATCTGCTTTGAGCCAAACAGGCTGCTCAGCCTGCCTTTGAGGTGAAACAGACATTTTTACTTACATTATCCTTGTTGGGCTCCTCCTCCATCACACTTTGTATGCCGTAAGCCAGAAAACATAGAATAGCACCAATCCACAGTAGGAGCGAGAATCCTCCAAAGAGCTGCCGACAGAACTTGACCCATTCAGGAGTGGTGGGTGGGGGCGTGAGGGTATTTGGGCCATCACGAGCCAAAATCTCAGCTGCACGTGCAGGAGTCAAACCCTAGAAGAGAGGTTCCTTTTATAGGCACTGTGGCAAGACCGACTGGGGAAGGTGGCTCTGAATTTGTTCACGTTCTGCTCGAAAAGGCAAGCAGAGTCCTGCCACAGCGATAAGGAAATGCCAACAGGTAATGGAGATCTCCACAGCTGCCAGGGCTCTGCAACACAAGTGCAGGATGTGAAAGCTGAATGCCAAAAGAAGAGCTACAGGATGTTGGATGCTACTTGAGGAGCCTGCAGCCGTGGGGCTACAAACACTTAAGGCATGGCAAGAAGGCTACAGCAGCAGACTTTGAGCTCTGAGGAACAACCCTGTGCAATCTATCCTATCAAATTATGGAACAAGTGAAAGCTGGGGGCCATAAAGATGATGACACTTTGGATTGGCCTTCCACGAAGTTCAGCTTTCAGAAGCCAAGGTCTTTGACAGAAATATGCAAATCTCTGTGCTGTTACAGAGTAAGAGAAGACTTGTTGCTATATGCAATCATGCAAAAAACACATTAAGCAAAGCAAAYAAGAGCAAAGGTGCAAAGCCACTGCAGTGCTTCTGCACTAGCCTTTGAGGTTAGCTAAGRCATTTGCACACCTCTTACTATAAAAGGGTAAAATTTTAACTGCTACTAGCCATCATTAAGTTTCTGGGCATGTGCTAGCTCACTAGACTACATCTGCAACATAATAAACATTTGCCTTTATTACAAGCTCCTCGGGAAAAAAAAATAAATTCAAGAATCAACTTGACCTTGAAACAATTCAGAGACAGATAACAGTGACTTTGTTTCTAACAAAGTCACTAAAGTATTGCAGCCAGGCTGTACAGTGGGAGGACGAAGAGAAGTATTTGTGAGCTCAACAATTCTCCCAAAGCCTGGGAAACTTAACTGGAGGAGGGGAGATTAAACAAAAAAGAAAAAAAAAAACCAAAACCACAGACCACCCAGATCTCCCTTTGTGAAATGCTCTGAGCCAAGACTGTTCCTTTTCAGATCATGGCAAGGAGGGAGGGAAAGTCTACCTACCCGACTCAAGTCTGTTCCATATTTACGATGAAGTTCRTCAAGGCTCAGCTTGTGGTCATCCTGAAAGACAAGAAATGGTTGAAGGGGGAAGAGATCACAGTCCCCGCASGCTGATCAGCAAGAGCTCAGCAATTCCACCTCCAACCCCAGGTCTCCTATCTGTAACAGTTCAGTGAAATAGCAAGACTCRAGCTCATCTTCTCTGTGAAGAGAATGTCAATCTCATTCCACAACTCAAAGCAGTCTCATCTTTAGCATTCTTGTGACTATTTGGGTACGACATGACAGCTTTTTAAACAAACTCTGATTATATCTCAGTGAAGTCTTTATGCTTCCAGCAGTTTCTGTGAAGCCTCAGTGTTGGTTTTTTTTTTGGGGGGGGGGGG
>JASVER010000050.1:3705216-3765818 GCA_030449065.1 Oceanodroma leucorhoa | reverse complement strand
GGGGAAAGGAAAGGAAGGTAGGAATGTACAAAAGATTAACCCTGTAATTTCACATATTTTTAATTAATGCTGCCAGCTTAATCAGTGTTTCTTCCCCCAAAGGGAGGAGGGAGCAGATGCTTTAATTTAGCATTTCTACTGAACACAAAATCTCACCTTAGAGCAAGTTTTAGTATCCCCTCTCCCTAACAGAGGGGGCCAAAAACATGAAAGCCCAGACTCAAATCCACAGCTCAGGAACAAAACCTGTATCCACATCAAGGAGAGCAGATCTAAGCTGGATGATGTGCACAGACAGATGTATAGCATCATCCAGCATTTACAGATGGGGATGGGAGACACTCCCCACAGCCTCAAACATGATTAGAAGGAATAATAATAATACTGAGGTCAGTCTGAGCAAAGGCCAGCAGTAAATGGAGCTGTAGAGACTCAACTCCTCAGCTGGAATGAAAACAGCAGTCTCACTCACATGACAGCACAATAAAGCCTGCAATGCTGCTATCCAGACAGCGTTTGCCTGGGTGAGGAAATGCAGCTACACTGTGCTATGGGTAATGCAGGCAAGCGGAGACTTAGGCTCCATGTCAAGTGCCTTTTGAGAATTGATGTTTTCAGGGCTACTGCGTGATCATCTTGACGCTGAAACACTTGCAGCATGTCTGGCTTGGAGACAAAAGGGACCAGAAGGGAGATCAGTGCCTTCAATCACACCATGCTGTCAGCACACCAGCTCTTTTCATCACATGAAGCACAGGGGTTTGGGGCAGTGAATATTCTTAAAGCTGCTCTTTCCATGCCCTACACTTACCATCGAGACTTCCTTTTTAAGTTCATCCATGTCCCTCTCCTTCTTCCCCTTTTTCTTTGCGCCATGCTCTGATGTAGCAGTAGGCTCATACTTGTCTCTTCCAGCCTGCAAGAGAAGACAAGTRCCGTAAGAAACACCTTACAGTCAACTTCTACAGCAGTAGACGTGAACTATGCACACRAGACTGCCAGGCAGACAAAATGATTATGGTTTATTAAAGTTATACCACTTCAATAAATAAAAAAAATGAGCTAGGGAGCAGACAAGTCTGCTCAACAGCATCCCCGATACACAGATTACAGCCAGACATTGTGCAAGTCTAGCTAGGAGGAAAGCAAGCTACATGCTATTCAGTCAGTCTTAATGTGTGAGCCCCAGCTCAAGCTGCAAAGTGATGAAGAGCAGAAGAAACCAATTCCTGAGTGCATACGTATGTTCCCTTCAAGGCATTAACTCCTCCTCCCCCCTCTGTCTTCCACATCCTCTGGCAAGGAGCAGCCTATCAACCGAAGATAAAGGAGAGGAGGTATCTCTAACTGGTCGAATTTGGGGGATAAGCTCCACCACTTTCATTCTCAGTTTGGCACTCTAGCTGGCTGGTTACGCAACAGAAATCTGCTTTCAATTTATGGCAGTTTGACCAGCGAGAATGGTATACAAAGCAGTACTACACTTTTGCAGATTTGATCTGTGCTCAGTCCTGCTTACACTTTACAGAGCAGATGATTTGCTTAAAGCCTCTTTATTCAGATGGATTTTCGTTCACTTTCATTATGGTTAATTCTACATGAAATCACGCAGAGATTTAGATCTTGTCATAATGGGGTAAACAAGCATCTGAGGACAAAGAAATCATGAAGTAGCACATCTGAACATCACTTGAAAGACAAAAAAAAAAGTACAGAAGAGCTACAGGGAGAAACAATCCCAAACTGCAAGAAGCTTGGACACCCTGTAAGGTACCAAAACCAGGCACCAGTACAGCCTCGCAGTGCAGTTCCTCCATTAAGTACTCCACACATTTTGACTCTCACAAGCCTCCCAGAGCAGCTTTTCCCTCCCTTCTCTTCTACATGTGACCTATTACACCCCTGCCAAGTTTTATGTGATGACATTTTCACCCAATAAGATCCCCGAGAAGTATTTTGAGACAAAACAGCAGTTAGTGGCACCAGAGTCACACCGTTAAGATTAAGAAAAGGTTTCAAAGGCGTCGCCTTGCTTGATCTTTGTGTGAGCACCTCAAATCACAAACTGGATTCCTGAGTGTGATCTGGACACAGAAACTATTGTTAGGATCCAAGAACTGTCCTGTTGAGCAGCAAGCACAGGAAATTTTTATTATTTACTCCAAGAGAAGTAGAAACCAAAACCAAAAGTGAAACTACACGCAAAAAAGGAAAAAATCATGACTTTTCTAAAAGAATCCGTCAGTCACATCTAGACAAGGGTTTTTATTGTTCTGAGAAAGTTCTGTGCACACCACTCTGCAGCCATAGCCATACATTTCACATGCACAGAAGCCCCCTCTTACCCTGTTCAGTAAAGGCAGGCTTTGCATCCCCCATATCCTTGCATGCAGCTACAGAGCTGTGCAGTGGRAACAGTTTTTAATAAGTGGAGCGGAGCCGAGCTGTTTGCTTCCTCGCTTCCAGGAAAAGGACACAGAACTACAGACTATCAGCATTCCTGACATTCTCTCCCCTGCACCTAAACTCCCATTTCACTTCTTAAAAAAGCAAAAGCCACAGAACTTAAAACAGCATGGTCCTCGCATTCCAGCATCACAAGAACTTGCCACAGGGCAATTCACAGAAAGTCACCATGAAGCATCTCTTTCTCCTTCAGCCTCTGAAGGAAACAACTTTGTTTTCTGCTAAAGGTCTAGCAGACAAGTCCAAACACAGTCCTGCACAAAACACATGCTTCTTGATTACTGCTTGAGATGAAAAATGATTTCTAACAAAGGTGAAGGAGCTGGTGCCTTGACTAGCAGGCCATCCTTCAGCTTCACCCCTTCTTCCCAGAAAAGCCTGGCAAGCTCTTGCAGGCTCTAGAAGCCTCCTGGWTCTTTGAAACTTCCATGAGAAGTACAGTTACTTAGCTAGCAGCAGTGAACAGCCCAGGAATATGAGAGTGTTTAGYTCTTTCAGCTGCAGAGACAACCTACAAGTGGGCAAACATGAAAAGGCTCACTGCTCTTGTTCAAGCATGATTTGCTTAAAAAAACTGAACAAAACCCCAGCCATCAGTTGCAGCCAGGACAGAATGYGGCTAGAGTTACTCATTTCTTTAAGCATCCAAGTATTTGGGTCTTAACTGAGTCCACCTTACCAAGGAGCTCAGAGTTCCTCAGTTAAAAAAAAAAAAGAAAAAAAGCACTGTATCTTCCTTTCTGTTGCTTTAGTACCACATCGCACCCACACAGAAAAGGTAAGTCAGTAGCATCAGTTTCAGCTCTTGCTACAGGAACATTTCATGCAGAGTCTGAACTTCCCGCTCCATCATTCAAATTTGAACTTGACATATAGATCAAAGTCCTGCCCCAGTTCTCTGCCTTCAGGGCCGTYGCCTCTCTTCTGTTCAAGGAAGGCTTGCGTTGGCTGGGCTGCAAGGGGACAAGGGGTCATCCCACCCCTCAGCACTGTAGGATTTCCCTGCTCTCCCCTCCTTTTCCTGCCATACAACGAGAAGGTGGCCTACGGTACTCCGGATCCACATCTTATTGAGAATTAATCACATGGCCTGAACACAAAGGAAGGTCTGTCTCATCAGAAATGTCACCCCTGTTACTTGACTTAGCCTAGGAACTCTGACTCATCAAAACTGCCACAGAAAAAACAACACAGCTTTTTTTTTTTTTTTTCCATGCAAGATTTTTTTTTCCATTGGCTTAAGCACAACATTTGTACATAGCAGTGTAAGAAGTTTTATACAGCCCCCAGAATATCCTATTGTCTTTCAGATACAGCTTATGCTTTTCCGCTCTGGACTAATTGAGCCATTCATGGCTGATGTTCTCAACACAAGCCATGATTGACCAGGAAATGGGAGGGGTGCAAATCAGCAGACAAGCTCAGAAGTACCCTAATTCTAACATCACCTAATCCAAKAAGAAATGTCAAGTAAGAGCCAAAATAAATTACACCATCTCTGGAGGCCTGGTCTGTTCTAGTACTTATGTCATTATAATCAACTGCGTGGAGAAAACAGAAAAGTTACTGTCCTGCTGCCTCATGACACAGTCTTCAGTAAATATATTAACCAGATGAGTCATGATACGGACTATGCCTATTGGACTGGAAACACCGCTCCATGACCCCACATAATCTTAGCAAGGGATGCAAATGCCTTCTCTGGATCCTTCTTACTCCCTCCCAAGAGCTGTGTTCAATCTCCTATATTTAATGAAAAGTCTAATCAACTGCATCAATTGAACAGACTCWCAGCATCCAGTACAGTACAAAGCAGTTTTTACTCAACAGTTAGTAACTGCTCATTGTGAGCAGACCGCTGCTTCCCAAATTAYGGGAGGACAAGCCCTCCTGCCATGACAAGGAATCTAAACCTTGCAGGGGTTTTCACCATCAGGGTAAAAACAGGACTACCCACACACCTTAAGTCTTCTCTGGATATTAGGACARACATCTCTACTTCTCGTGGAGCTGCTTGAAGACCCAAGTGCAGAGCTGGCTTTCCAAATGCCACCGCTGCACAGCTGAGCAGCCCTTCCTGGTTTTTCAGTGCCGTGGCAACTATGGAGTGTCATCTCCCACACTTCTTTGCCTGGAATATTAGTGCATCTTTACCATCAATCCAGAAATCTCTAGTAGTTGTCAAGCACATGAAGATGAGTGGACTGGACACAGTTCTCCTCTAGAGGAGCTGGTGACTTCAGYAACCCCTTGAAAAGGCCTGGGTGAAGCATGACCTTCTGCAGTTTTCAGCACGTCGGGATCCTACTGGGTCGTGGGATTACAAACTGCAGGTACAGGGCACTTGGCAGAGACCCTTCGTCCTGTTACACCGCTTTTGCAAAAGTGTGCGTTGACTAGGCCCAGGGTTTTCTTTGGCAAAAGTAATATCCTCTAGCCATAGTAACAAAGAGTGGGAATGAAAAAGATGGGGAAGGAGGGAGAGTAATATATTAAGATTTCTTAATTGCACCAGATGATTGCTTTGATTTGCATAATTTCCCCTCAGTTGGTCCATTATGCAATAAGCTTTCCTAGTTYCTGACAGGAAGAAAACCTTTAAGTGTGTTTCAGGCAATGGCACTGACCTCCAGAAGCAACTCAAAGCACGCACTAACAACTGTGTGCTACACATATGCAGCAAGGGAGACGGAGTGAAGCACGCCGCTGTCTGCAGACAGCTTCCAGGCAGCTCTGAACAGAAATGAAAACCCATCTACTTTCCTCCACCACGCACACCCCCTTGGATAATCTGCTTTTTGGGCTGAACGACATACCCAGGCAGCTTGYGGCCCTCCCCTCGTCTCATTACCATTTAAAGTAAAACAGATGCTCTGCTCAGCTTCTCCTCACAGACGAAAAGACAAGGAACTTGCTCTCTCATGCTTACACGCTTACTTTCTCTTCCATCCCGTGCTCCCATGGGGAAGAGGCTTCCTTTTCGGGCACCCTAACTTGGGGCAGGCACATGCTGTTCAGTGTTGCAACCACACACTGCCTTTTTCACAGCCTTGCTYTCTCATATCCCCGTTTTTCAGGGGGTCCCCAATTACCGCATGTGTTCTCACTACTAAACAAAAAAAAAAAAAATCTTGTGACTTGCTACCAGAAAGCCTGAGGCAGCTGTACACTGTTGGATTATCCCTCATGTCGGTGCTTCAGTTTCAGGCCAATTGTTTTATTATCCATGCAACGTATGAAATCTGAAATAGAAGCAAGACAGCTAACAGCTTTCTATATTAGAAAGTGTTTGCATGTCCCATTAGTCCAGCCAAGGCAGCCTAAGCCCCCAAAGCCTTCTGCACTGCAGTGATACATACACACACAACTCTAAGGCTGCTTTGACGATTTAAGCATCCAGAAGACTGTAACACCACCAAACACCCCCTCAATGTTTTATCTCTTAGATGACCTCATATTGTGCAGGCTGCCTGTTGCCCACCCGACTGAAAAACATCACGCTGGGCTGCCGAGCACCAAAGGGGCTTCACGGAGGAAAAAAACGGACAAAAAATTTCCCAAAACCCCCTCCATACACTCCTCAACCCCCTTTTCTGAGTAACTGTCYGTTCAGCCGTGTTCTTGCAGCTCCCCTACTATTCATGAGGTTATGTCAACATTGCCACCATTGTACCGCACCGACGAGGACAATGCAAAGTCAAGTCAGTGTCTGAACAGCGCTTGGGAAGCACGGAACACCTGGAGGCAGGGACAAYGCTACCACCTCTGTGTCCCAAGGCCCCGCATCGTCATGCTCTCCTCCAGAAGCRGAAAAATTTGGGTATTTTCCAGGCGTGAGTCTAAAACAAGAGTAAATAAAAGTCTACACACCCCCAACTATACAAGATACACAGGGAAGTATTTGGAGGGAAGAAAACCAAACACCCAAACAACAATAAAACCCAGAAACTGGTCTTTACTTTTTCAACATAAAATAAGATCAGAACAACCCAAGAGGCGTTTCTGCTCCACACATGGGCGTTTGATCACAACATCTAACTTCAAGAAGCCTTAACTCCTGTTTGCAAGAGCGTTCAAGTACACCTTTTTTTTTTTTTTTAGTTAAAAGATCTGAATTAAGGACTTCTCCCCCTCGTGGGCTATAAGGTAGAAAGAACGCTGGTACAGGGCAGAAACCACTGCCGGGCCTTCCGAGAGGCTTTTATCACCCCATTTAAGAGGGACAGACACGATGAAGTCAGGGGCGATCATCTCCCTCCTGCCGTCAAGTCCCATCACGCCCTCACTGCTACCAATAGGCAAATTAGCCCCAACAGTCCTGACAACTCCCCTTCCCCGCCCCCCCCGGGCCCTCGTGTCTCAAGAAGTCTGAAGTACTCCTACGAGAGAGGGGAGCAGCCACGCTCCGCTCCAAAAGGGCATCAGATAACACCCGCCCCGGGGGCTGCCGGCCCCACACGCCCGGGGGCGGGAGGCCCCTTGTCGGGGGGGACTCGGCGTCAAGGGGAGGGCGGAGGGGTTTGGGCCACCCCCCCCACCCGGGCTCACCGGCACAGGGCTCCCCCTCCGCGGCCATGTCTGCGGCCGGGCCCGCGGGGAGAGGCCGCCGGCGCCTCGCTCCACCGTCCGTGTGTGTGTGGGTCTCCCCCCMCCCCCCCCCSCCAGCCCGTTACTTCCTCTCCCGCCCGTTGCTCGGGGACAGGCGGCACCAGCGCCGCCCTCCAACGGCCGTTACCGCCCGCCCCGGCCCCGCCGCCCTCACACACGACGTGGCCGCCGCCACCGCCCCAGCCCGGCACAGACAAAGCGGAGTCCCGCCCGCCCCAGCCAGGAGGGGAAGGGGGGACCGGCCACGCTCCGGCTCCTTGAATTTCCCACTCCCGGCCGCACGCCCACGCCCCGGCCATGCGCTCCGCCCCAGCCCGCCCGCCCGGGCCCYGCCGCTCACCCCCTTGCCCATGGTGCCGGGCGGTTGCGTGCGGGTCAGGCGGCTGGGGGCGAGGAGCGGGGCTCAGCGGCGCCACGTGTCCCGGCCGGCGGCAGGTGCGGAACAATAGCAGCGCCCCGGCCCGCCGCTCGCCTTCTTCCTCCTCCTCCTCCTCCTCCTCCCTCCGCGGTTCCTCTCCTTCGCCTCGCCCCCCTCTGCCCCCGCCCGGCTCGGCGCTGCTCCTCTCTGTCACCGCAGCCGCCCGCAGCTCCCAGAGCCGCCGGCTTCCCGCCGCATAAAGAACCCTCGCCACACCGCCCCGCCCCGCCCCGGSCCGCCGCACCGCCCCTCCGAGGCGGTGGGCAGGCGGGGACGGGAGGGGGCGGGAGCGGGTGCCCGCGGGCTCGGCGCCGGGTGCACCTCGGGGCTCACCTCGGCTGCCCCAGCCGCGCCTCGCCGGGCTGAGGGGAGGCAGGTCGGGGCGCGGGGGCTCCTTCCGCCCTCCCCGGGGGCGAGGCCGCCGCGGGGCGCCGGGCCGGGCCCCAGCGCCGCCGCCATGCCGGGCCGCGCCGGGCGCCGCGCCTCCCCGCCGCTGCCCCCCTGAGGGTTTGGCGGTTTATCCCTCGTGACCGCCGCCCACGGTCACGGCGGGAGCTCGCCCCGCCGTCGCGGACGCCTGAAGTCTCGGGGTGCCCCGTGGGTTTCCCGTGGGTCTTGCCCAGCCCCTCGCAGAGGGGCCCAAGACCCTTCCACCCAAACCTGAGCCTGTGCCACTGCGGGGGGGGCTGCGTGGGGGAGCTGTGAGGGGCAGGCGTGGGTGGCATGGTGCCCGCAATGCTTCAAACCCGAGGCTGAAGCGCACTCCGTACACTGGGAGATGTGCGTATACTTGCCAGAAACCGCTTTAAAGCGGGGCGATCCTGACACGCGGAGATCTCGTGAAGGACTCGGTGAAGAGTTAAAGAGCATCTTTCYGTGCCCTCTGCTGCTCAGGGAGCCTGGCTAGGGGACCGTCATCCTTCCCTTACCCTTCAAATTCTGGGAAAGACAGACACAGAAGTTGTGACTGTGTGTTTGATCACTTTGCTTTCTACTTCTCTCTAGATTCTCTGGCAAAGAAAATCGGCTCCTGCTCTTCTTCGTCCTGGACGGCTTATTAGAACTTCCAGGACCCTGTATGAGCTTGGAAATGAGAAAGTGTTTCAGTAGCCTCTTCCCCGCAGGAGGCTTCACCTGCCGAGGGCCCCAAAAATTAGCTGGGAACTTTCTTGCAGAAGAGGAAGGTAGTTATGGCACTTCCCTGCTAAGCAGGGCTTGAAACTCCCYTCCACAGGGGAAGAGAACTGAATTCAAGCCTTAAATGTCCTTGTCAAGAGCTTGCTCATCAAACTGCCCACAGACCCATGTATGTAAGGGGAAGGGATGCCASTACAACCATCACAGTCTTTTAAAAGGTGGTGGAGGCACCACACCGTTGGTGGAGCTTGGTCCTGTCACTGTGCCCTAGACCTGCTTTTAGAGCTTCCGATGGATCTGGCGCCTGTGGACATGGAGGATGCTCCATCTTTGGGATTCCAGCTGGACTTAAAAATGGTTCAATACGCTCAGTACTGAGGTGCTTACTGCAACTGAACAYAGTGGACTTTAAAGTAAAAACCAGCACTGAGCTCAGATGCAATTTTAGACAGCAGGCCAGCATTTCAGAGACACTTGTTTAGTCTTCTTCATAAGCTCCATTTTGTGCCTCTAATGGTCTTTATTGGATCTGGCACTGTGTTGACAGACTTGGAGACTGAAGCTTGCAGTTCACCTAGAAAATACATGGTACCTGGGCAGCCATCTCCCTCCCAAGCTGCACCGTCTTGACCCCGAGGCAGCGCTCTCAGTTAGCTCTCATTACTCATCTTTGAGGTTTTCTTTTAAGACTTCCCATGAAAGGCCTGGCTCTTGCCAGTGGGCGGGGAGAAGGGGATAGGCATTAGGAATTGGGTAGAAATTTCAGAGCCTGAAATAATTTCATTTTCACTCCTTAAGAGCAATCCACCATACCAAACTTGGGTTTCTTTCTATGTGGCAGTGAAGCATCACCAATAGGACATTAAAAGAAGACCTCCAGACAACTTCTGAGCCATGTTTCCCCTTGAAGTGCCACCTAAACAGTGTAGTTCAGTTGGCACACTATCAGTTTGATCCATCTTTTGCCTCGGGATAGTTGACACGTTGCCATTTCTTCACAACATGGAACCGTAGTGTGCAACTGTGGTGCCATAAACTCAGACCTAGTGTCTCTTTCAGGAGACAGTTTAAATCATTACTGTCAATGATTTAAACAGAGAGCAAATCCATATGGATCAAAGGAAATGTTACGTCAAACCAGGCAGGGAGGGTAGAGTACTTGTGTTCTCCTCCTGTAATAGGTATCAGAGAGATTAGTTTAAGAAAAATCATGAGAGCTTTGTTTTCAGTATCTACAAGCAACTACAAACTCTTTTTGATACCTTGGCAGGGCAACTGAGAGAAGCAGAGATAACATACAGGGAACTTCACTCCTGCCAGCGAGTCAGATCCAAATCAGGTTTTAATACCTGAAAATTCCTGCTCTTTGGCTCATGTGTCCCTGTCCCGGGAGTAACCGTGAATCGTTATTTTGCAGATTTGCAGCAATACGTTATTTTTCCCTTCGGACCGCTCACTGTTTGTGGTGCCGTTGTGGGCTGCTGAACAGCAGTTGAATTCCAGGGGTAGGTAGCACGGGATGGGATGAAAGGAGAAGGGTGGGCCTTAGGTAAACAGTGCAGGGCGTTAGGTGAATGCCTGCTGCTGTGGACATCACACGACCCTTCTGCAGCGTTTTTTACTTTTGAGAAGCTGAGAGTGCTATACAGCAGGGAGTTTTGTTATGGCCATTTTAGGGAGGGGGAAACAGCYACAGAGCAGGAAGGCAGGCATGCAGAAAACCTTCAGCAGGTTCTAGGTAAGAGTCCAAGGGTCTGAAAGCCCTTTGCTCTTGCTGCTAGATATGACAGCTTCTGCTCAGGCGTATTCCTGCTTCCAGTAACAGACTGCCTGTAGCTTGACACAGAGAAGCGAATCTTCTTTAGCCCTTTCCAACTGCCACAGCCTAGAGCTGCATTTCTTGAGAAAACTGGAATGTYGGATCCCAGCAGTGGATACCACCCAGGATAGGAAAGAATGTCATCTTCCACCTGGTTTTTCCTTCTGTGACATCTCCCACGTCCACCAGCATTTTGCGGGTGTTGCAACAAGAGCCACAGTTTGGCTTTCACCTTGAAAACCACAGCCGCTTCTTCAGTGGCAATGAATACGTACACATTGGGGCAGCTTGCCTSTGGGCAATACAACACCCTTCACAGCAGAGGCTCCCACTTACTCAGCAAAAAAAAGAATGGAGCTGGACCCAAATAAGCTGTTTTCCCTCATCACTTGTACCTTATCTCAAGAGTCTCCAGAGGAATGGGGTTACCTACAGCAGACTAAAGCAGGTAACAAAAGCGGCAGCAGTGCAGGTAAAGCGAGATGTGCTCCACCATGAGGTCTCTGCCGATGTGGTTCAGAAAGGCAGTCAAAAGGGATTCGTGCTTTTTGAAGGGTAATCCCCTTAAGAGGGGACCCAGAGAAGACAAGGTGATTGTATGTAACTGTATTTCTATCGACCTTCCAGCTGTAATTACAGGTCTCACACCCGCTGCTGTCTTGTCCCTTGCCTTTAATGAGATCACTTTAAGAGGTAAGGCTGTGACTCGATTAAATGGGGGGGGAAACAATATCTAACTATGGGGTGAGCAAAGATCAAGATCCACTACACCCGGTCAGGCTTGGCTAAGCTTCTTCCTGCGCTTTTTTCCTCCCCCTGGCTGAGGGATACAAACATTTTGCATTTTTGACAGTTTTGCATTTTTCTGAAGCCTTTCAAAGTCAGTCATTCAAATACTGTGGCAAAAACATGACAAAAGACTCCTCAAAGGCCCTGTGAAAATTAGGGCTCCAGCCTTTGCCACTGCACATAAACGGCATTACCTTCCTTCAGAGCGATGGTGTTGCAGGCTGCAGAGGCGAAGGGCAGAAATATGCAGCATTCCCGTCATTTCGAGTGCCTCAGTGCTATGCCTGTACAAAATTCCTGGGCCCTTGGCACTTCCGTAGGTGGGAACTTCAGCTGCTCAGCTTTTCTCAAGAGTAAGCTCAAAGTGCCTCAGCCCGAGAACTTAAAAACTGTGGGGTTTTTGTGTTTTACTGGAGAGGAGGTGGAGGCTTAGAGGAGTCATGCAGTGAATCAGATCAATGTGTGGGATTTAGGAGAGCGTGGTTCTTGTCCGACTGCTAGGAGACGGATTTTTACTACTGGTTCACAAATCCCCAGGACTACTTGGAGGGGAGGATGCTGTGGGAACAAGAAAAGCAACACCATCGTCAATAGATTCAAATACACTATTCAAGGATTTGCATTTCTCCAGAAAAAATGTTTAGGAATCCACAGATAATAAAAAAAAGGTTTAAAACTCTTGCTCTGGACAAAACTGTAACATGTATTTAAGTGACACTTCTTTTTTAAAGCCCATAATCATAATCTATCGTTCCATTTTTAGTTACCGATGCTGTTTTTAATTCGCCCTTCTTTGCCAGTGAGTTATCTGGGAGATAAAGCAGCTTTGAAATCCCTAGACTCCCTGGAACCACAGTGTATATCTGTGTGTGCACTTTGCCATTCCAGAGCAGATAAACCGAGTGCCATGTAACTTACGCCCTCTCTACAAATCGKTTGAGCACTAGTGGCTGTATGGGAATATATTTAAAAGAGCATAGGGTTTAGCCAAAAAAATGTCTACATGTGCTCTTTTTTTTTTTTTTTTCTTTCCCCCAATTTGCACCTGCCTGTATTCCATGGCAGGGAGATGATTGCATCTAAGTATATACAAGCTGGTGAAAAATGCCAGATTTCTTTTTTAAATCCATTGTTTTTTACCTAGGGCAAGTGGGTATATTATTAAGTAAAAGGGATTTGAAGATTGTTGCTCTAGGGTGGACAAAGAGAGAGAAGAAAGTATATGTTGTCATATTAGAAACAGGTACGCTCCTTTTGGCATTTTACTATGCTACAGATAWGCTTTCAAACGTATAAAAGATACTGATAACTTTCCATTAAAAATTTGCAKTAGAAAAATACGACATTTCCGAAGAGAAACACCCCGAAGTCAGGATGTGCCAAAGTCCAACCTCTGCTCTCTCCAGCTGTCTGCGTGCACTGTGGTGCAGCCTTCGGATACACCGCGCTGCTGCATCCAGCATTGCAGGTGAAAAGCTGCACAATGAATGAGAGGGAGACAGCTTTAATAGACTGAGGTTTGTCTTCACCTGGCATAATGCTTCGTTTTCCGAGATTAATGTTCTCTCAGTTCAAGAGCCGGGATGGCCGGAGGTGTCAGAGAGAGGAGAGGGACCCTTGCTGGCTGCAACCTCAGAGACCAAGGTCAGCACGGGGCTCAGTGCCCTGCCTATTGACCGACGGCCAAGTAAGGGTGATGGCAGGATCTTGAGACCTGTCTAGTGGTGTTCCACYGTGTCGATCATACCTTCTAATATCTGATCTGGTGTACAGGAGGCCGTGCCTCACTTCCCCATACCTTACGCAGCCAATAGGGGTACTAAAGCTGGGCGTTCCTGGTAGGAAAAGAGAGGATATGGCTGAGACTTGTTGATCTGAAATAGCCTGAATGTGATGAGTTTCTAAGCAAGCTACATAAGCCATCAAATTGACAGGGTGCTGGGGGAGGACTGAGAATATTCTTCCCAGCATGACAGGGATGAATTTTCTGGAGGTGGCTGCTACTCTTCCCGTACACATGATTACTTTAATGCAATAAAAAATGAACAATATGAGTTTGGGCACCTACGGCCTTAAATAGCCACGTCTTTAATTTTCATTTAAGTCTGCATCCATCAATAAAATATTTGATATCGTTCGCTAGACAACCGAGTTCTGCACAAGATGTTCAGTCTGGCCCTGGTTCATCAAAACACTTAAGTGCTTTGCTGAATCAGGGACTTGCTTCTCATTAGAGCAGGCACTTTATTGAAGGAAGGAGAGAGTATGGTGCAACCTTACCTCACTGTGTGGGCTCTCTTGGCAAGTGCTGCGCACAGTAATAGGTTATGGATTAGGACCCTGTTCTCAAGGCCCAGACTCTTGCTCTGGGTCTTCCACCAGACACATTTTTCAGCTGGTAGTTATCAAACTRGCATGGGAATGCTTGAGCTTCGGGAAGGAGCTAGTTGTTGGTTAGAAGTGGTACTGATTTGTTGGGGTTTTTTTCCCTGAACCAGGGAAATYCTTCTATACAGCCTCAGGATTATAGAGAAAAGGTTGAAAGTATTGGGCTTTGAAATGGAGACAGTCACTGTGCAGGTTCACTTTTGGGATAATCCAGCCCCCATGAAGATTTTTGCAAAAAGCTACAAAACTGGGTATTGTTATAAGGCAAGTGCTACAGAGCAGGCGTTTTAGTAGTAYCTCTATGTAATTGTCTAAAAAGCAGCGCGTGGTAAGGAGGAAATCAAAATGAAAAAAGGTATATCCCCCAGGTACATTTGAAGGATGTCTCACAAAGAAAGAGGGAGGTTTATTGCATCATTCAGGAGTCTGGGGCTGTGCCTGGATGTCCCAAAACATCCATCAGCACTAGCAGGACAAAAGCTTTGCCTCACCACCATAATCCCCTGTCCCTTCCTTCTGCTGCCCTGACACTTCCCATCTCTCCCAGCAGCTGTGTTGGCCCAAGTGCTGTGGACAAACGCTGTGAAACAGGTTGGAGAACCCATCCCACTTGAAACAAACATGCACAAAGCATCCTCCACTTTTTTTCCTTGGAGTCTTTAATTTGGGGATCTGCTCTCGCATCAGGTCCGCACAAACAGCAGTGCCAGCACAAGGCAGCATTGCTGTAAACCAGCATTGCCACCACAGCGTGGGAGRCAGGAGCCTCCAGATTTGCTGGTAATCGAGAGTAGTTCCTATACGGGTCCCATAGTTTATAATGGCCAAGTGCTTCACAGCTGTTAGGAAAAGCATCCCGCCCACCTGGAATTAGTAAGGAAATACTCTTGTCTCCCTGAGGCACAAAAGTAGGACCTCAAGTAGCATGCCCTTGGGGTCCTGCAGAAGTGACAGAGCCAGGCAAGGGGCTAGGAAACACTCCAGTCTCATCCCAGTCTGGATTTGGGACAGTCTGAGTATGGACCTAATCCCTGAYGCTCAGAAGTACTCCTGACTCCTGGAGTTTACGTGCAGAGGAATTGCTTGTCTCTTTAGCTGAGACGCACAAGAAGTTTAGGAAAGAGCAAGGATGTCAGCTATGCCAGCTGCAGCCAGCCAACCTGCTGGCCAGGAGGTGCGGGCTCACAATACTTCTCCTAAACTGTGTTTGTAGAGGGAGTTTTGTACCTTGGGAAACATGAAGCATATAGGCATGATTGGTGTTTATATACGGGGCTATTTCAGGACGATGTAACTGCTGGGAAAAAAGGATGATTAAAAAAAGGTTTTGAAACAGACAAGATAGCTCCATAAAATCTTCCACTGCCTGAGATGGAAAGCCAGCAAAAATAATCTTCAGCAACAAATACAATTCATTCCAGATCTTGCGGCGGGGAAATAAAACAAGAGAACTGCCAGAACAGTGGGTTGCAGTTCATGGCGTGAGTGCATCAGTATCATTATAGCCTTGAGATAAGCAGTTAGCCTTAGTAAGAAATGCACATTCAGCAGCAAAACTTTTCTATGCAGATGGGCTATAGCCCAAGGATGTGTTCAATTCCCACAGTGTTTACTGCCCAGAGCAACTCAAATAGGCATGAGCGAGCAAAGCGCTGACCAGCTATAGATTTTTGCTTCAAGTTTATGAGTCCTCCTTATCTGGAGAACAATTTTAATTCAGTAACAAATTCTGTTTGCAGAACATCTTCCTCTTTGAGCGTTTTAAAACCTACCTGTTTGCACTGATCACTGTTCTGGGGCAAAAGAAAAGAGCTGCTTATCAACACTCTGTAATATTACCTCCCCTAAGTAAGGAAATTAATTACAGGAGAATTGATGAGAGAGAGAGAGAGAGAGAGAGAGAGAACTCAGATGACAGGCATAGTTGACAAGGTTGCTGGCTTTTACAAAAATGTCATTTTAAAAATTTTGTTTGTATGTGTTCAGAACCCAAACAAGAGAGCCTAAAAAGCAGCCTCGACTAGCGGTAATTGAGATATCGAGATGGGTTCCTCTGCGTGGTGGAAAGGTATAGCATCTCTTTAAAAGCAAATACTTAGAAATCCATTCTGTCCTTTGTCACAAGAGCTCAGCATAACCCCCTCTCCTTCAGTGGTGTTACTTGGGATTCTGGTGTCCACAAGGACAAGTGCTAGCCCAGAGACTTTTTCCAGCAGAGTTTCACACAAATGCATGCATATATGTTTGCTTCATTTTTTAAATAAGCCGGGGATGGCTGCTTACTGCAAGGGGCAGGACAAGATGTAGTTCCCTTACAGTTTCAGAAAGAACCTGCATAAACCTGCAGTTCCACCTTTACTGTGGATGAATTTCTTTAGACCTGGAAAAATCAGAGTGAAGTCCTAGCAAGTCTGTATTGCTGCTTACTCCGTGTAAAGACCGGAGGACATGGAGGCTTTCGTACTTTAATCAGCTTCAGCATGTGTTGSAAAGAAAGGGTTTGAATGGGCACGGACATACGACATGACATACCCACAGGAGCGTGTCTGGACACTGTCAGCCTACACCCCTGCGTGACCGTATGCTGAGCATAACAGCGGTCTGACTGCAGACCAGAGCAGCAGGGAGCTCATCATCYTTCTAAAAGTTAGTGCAGAGCAGTGGTGGCTCAGACACAAACCAGGGAAGGACCCGTGTTGTCTCCTCCAGGCGTGCAAGTCACGCAGTCCTTGTTGGCAGGGCAGAGCCAGCTGCCGAGGAGAAGCTCTGGGGAGGATGCTGTTCCATTTCTTCCTTCACCCTCTCTGACCTCGGGGCTCTGCAGGCTGAGGGGATTTACAGCCCTGCTCTGAGATGCCCAAAAGGCTGCTCTGAGTTATCTGTCCAGATGTGCTTCTGAGTTATAACTTTTGGGCTGCCCCAGGCACTCCCCTGTACCAGCAAGGCACCTCGGTGGTCCCTCCGTGCTGCTGAGAGGAACAGGGTGGCAGGTCCTTTCTTCCCTGGGGGCTGCCCATCTCCACCCCATTGTAACAGACAGACTATCATGCAGCCGTCACGCTCTTGGGCAGCGCTTCTGGCTGCCCTAGATAAGAGAGGTGCACATCGGCTAGAGGCTGTGATAGGCTCTATCTGAGGGATTACACCTAGATTAAGAAAAAGTGGTCCTGGGTTTAATCAAATTAGAAAAAGTCCGAAGGACAAGCTGGCAGCCGACAGCAGCGCAGACCACGTACATGGGAACACGCTATTGCTGGGGGAGATCACGTGGATTTATAATGCATCAGTTCCCTTGGCTGCCCGAGGCGATGCCTGCTGAGGGGAGGATGCTGTCCATTTGCCGTGAGTAACAAGAGGTGCGTGCGGTGCACCCTTCTGAGAGCTCACTCGTGCTCTCATAGCCGCTTTGATGCACTGCGTTAGCCACTTGTGGATTTAGCCAGCTGGCAAACTGTATCTCCAAGGGTAGTCCCACACTAAGGGCCTCATCGTGCCATTATCTACATTGTACAGGAGGCAGAAGGAAACACAGCGCAGGGGGGCAAGGGTAGGATTCATGTTGTTTCCATACTCGCTAGASAGCACCTCTCCAAAGAGCAATTCGTTCTACCGACATCTGCCACCGAACCTAGAGTGAGGTGAGTCACTCTGGAAGTCTCCACTCTTTGGCCCTGTTAGAGACCTAAACTTTTGAATAAGCTAAAGTTAGGGGTAGTGAATTGCACCAAAACTTGTCTTGCCTGAGCTTCCTGGAAAGTTCATAGCAGAGCTAAGATCTGCCCATATTCTGCTTGGGATCTCAGTTCCAGGCTAACCTAAAAGCCCAGCCCCTGCTTAAGTGGATACCAGCTCTTCACCAGGACACTAATGGTTCTTTTCAATGTCTTTCTGGCACCGGCTGCTTTTGGACAAGTGTAGCTTTACTTTCATGCCACATATACTTATAAAAGGACTGCAGTGAAATTTTAGCAGTGCTTGAAATTGTGGTAAATCTGCTGACTGGTAGCTTGGGTTTTTCCCCGATGAAGAGCGAGGTGCCTACCGCTGTGCTTTGCTCCCGGCCCTGTCCTGTCACCGTCTTTGTTCTTCCCCACACGCTGCTGAAAAAGCAGCATTCCYTGGGGCCATAGCATTAACATCTAGCACTCCAAGAGGCAATTACAGTGGAGACGGTAGACCAGGGGAGCAGCTTGGAGGAATAGCATGTCCCAGGAGAACGTGCTTTGCTCCTCCAATGACATTGCTCTGTACAGTGCACAGGTATCTGCCAAGTACATGCAGTACAGCAGCCCAGCTCCCTATCCCCCAGTGTGKTTTTTTTTACAATTATATAGTGTTTAGATACGTTTAGACCTTGGCTTGCCAGCACATAGCTATTGTCTGCACGGGCATGTCCTCAAGAAACAATGCAGAGAGCCCATTATGGTTAGTGATAGACCTGAGCTGCATAAYTGAGATCTACCCTTAAGCCTCAAGATGTTCTGATCTAATGCTCAAATCCAGCAGATTCTTCTGCTGCAGATAAAAGCAAAAAACACCAGACCCAGCATTTACAGAGCTGAATTTTCCTAGTTCTAAAGAGCCTGAGGATTTTATTTTGGTTTGAGGGCTCAGTGTCAGAGTTCAAATCTTGTTCCCATATATGAGTGTTTAGGAGGACTGCTGGATGCACCAGCTTGTTTCAAGCCTGGTCTCTAGTTACATTGAAAGTGTTTTGTGGGGAGAGGCTAATCATGAGTTGAGTGAATACCTGGGGAAACTAATTTTAAGGCAGGTCTGTAAAAGTGTTTTTTTGTGCCAGAATAGCAATATTGTTAAGGAATATCTTTCCCCTCCCCAGTTGTTTTTTTTTTTTGGCAGAGAAGTTGAACTTTCCATAATGGCAAAAACCTTAGTGCAAATGCTGTTGAATCCACTTACAAGTCTTTTGCCAATATGTAGTAATTTTTGTTTCACTTAYCGAAATCAGCTAAATTGACAGGACTCTCTTGTGACAGTAAAAGCAGTACTCCCACAAGGAAGGYTTGCTGCTGGATAATTGCTCTGGAATACTTACACCTGAAAATTTTAAGAATAAGATCTCGCTGAAGTAAATATATATAAATACATATRTATATATTGCAAAGAAGTAGTGAGGAAAACAGCCTGAGTCATCTCCAGTCTATCCCAATGGACAGATGAGAAAGCTTTGCCTTGCTTCCAGTTCCTACCTAAACAGTGGGAGCTTCCTCTCTGTTATTTATGCCCTGATGAGTAGGAAGACGCCAGTAACAAACACTACCAGCCTTGTCTTCATTCTTAGCAGCTTATTACCCTCCTAGTGTGCACGCAAACCTCTCCAAGGGCATTGCCAAACTCACCAGACGGCCTCCCCGAGGTATGTTCTGAAGAGCTAATGCACGTCACGCCCATGCAATCCTCTTTTCCTGCATCTCCAGGCAAGGGCACGCACCGCCCATAAAAGCATGCAAATCATTCCCTAAGTATTGTACCAACGCGTAAAAGAAAGTATTTCCTTGCCCTGAGGAAGTCACCAGCAATGAAGAGATGGAAAAGGCTGGGGAAGAACTGGAGGGGGTCGGCTCTTCCCTAGCTGAAATAACAGGGGGCTGGAACAAGCTGGGTGATGAAGAAGCCAAAACCACCTTGCTGGCCAGCAGGACCGGGGAGYGGGGCAGAGGGCTCCCCTCCTGGCTCAGCGCACCCCGAGCTGATCAGCTGCGGTGGCCCTTGGATGGGCTCAGGGTGCCGCTGACCAGCAGGACCGGGGTGGCTCAGGCACGGCGCCTGGCCAGGACCCACCACCCGGCCTGAGCTAGCTTGGCTCTCTTGGCCATCGTGGAGGGACTTCATCAGGCCAAGGGACAGCTRCCCTTGGCCAAGGCCCCCAGCTTGGAGCTAGGAGAAATATGTGACTTCTGGGGCCTGACTTAGTGCCCAGGGCACTGGCAGAAACACATTCCTTCAGCTGACTCATCACAGGAGCTGTGGTGGGCATGGAGGGGACTGCTTGCAAGTGGTTGATGCTCTGCTGCTGGCCTTTACATGCAGGAGCTATTGCAGAAAGGGCCTCTCGAATTTTACAGACATTTTTTCATCTTGCTTAACAGCTTGAAGAAATATCCTTTTTCCTCTTCCTTCATTTTTGGGGCAACATTTCCCAGGTATACTRGGAAAACATAGGCTTCCTGATGCAACCTGAGCATATTGAGCAAGAAGCTGGCATTACTAAATTGAAGCGGTACCATCTTCTCCCAGAGAACCACAGCGGGGGAAACAGAAGGTTTTGCAAACCTTATCGACTAGTCCTACAGGAAGTCACGAGACCAGCTCCTCTCAAGCCAAAGCACTGAATGCTTAAACAACAAATTGAGATGTTGATTAAAAGGAAAAAAGCCTTTTAAATCTATATTGGCCAATGCAGTTCAAAAGGGAGGTTTATTGTTGTAAGTGTATATACTATAAATAAGGGGGTTATTTGATGTTCTGAGAGTTGCGCAACAGACTGTTTCACGCGATCTTTCAAGAAATGGTTTTAGCATGAGTGAGGTGGGTGGTTCTCTGAGGTATTGGATTTCATGAATATGCTGAGGCTTTTGGGAGAGCTTTCACCCTAAGAAAAAAGGATCTGTCATGTTGGGTTTTCTGCCTCTTCCAGGTGACAGAGAACAGACAGGGTGATAAAAGGGCATAACCCCCTGAGAAGTAAGGGGGCGGGAGGGGAAAAAAAAAAAAAAGAAAAAAAAGGGAAAAAAAAGTATTGTTTGGGTAAAAGAGGAGGGGAGATTTGTTTATTGCTCTTCCAAAGAGGGAGTCTGCTCTGCATTTGAGTTTTGGAAACGCTTTTTGTCCACATTGCCAACACAGGCAGCAGTGTATCGGAGGTCAGCTAGATTCTAGCAGCGCTTCCAGAGTCCTTGACAGCAAAACATGGGTGTCTTCATGATCCGTGGCCATCTAGCAATCCTGAAATCAGCTTACAAGATGGTGAGGGGGGATAAAAAAAAAAAAAGGTCACAGCACAACAAGGACCTGTGTGTGATGAGCGATGGGGACTCCAGGCAGGGTGTCATGAGGCAGCTGTGGCAAGCTGGAGCACAATGGAAAGATATCAGCTCCCCTTCTTCACCTGAAGGTCTTCAGGACTGCAGAAGGACCTGGGCATAAAAGGTACTCCACCTCATGCTGTTAACTTTTTAAATTTCCACTCTCCTGTTGTGCCATGTAGAGCCTCATTTCCTCTGCTCGGGAACAGTGCAGTAGATTGCAAAAGGTCTCTCGCAGATGCAACGCCATTAGCAAATGTAATGGTCAGAGAAGGCAAAGGCGAAAAACAACCATGCAAGTGGATGCAGGTTACACCTCTGGTTCCTGCTGGCAAGTAGTGCTGTGCCTCTGTTGGTGCAGGGKTTTTTTTTGTTTGTTTGATGTGGTTGGGGCAGGAAAGCCAAGCTCCTTGCTTGTSAGTCCACCCAAGTTAATGAGTATGAACTGGGTCATTGCCACTATAAAAGGGAATGCCTTGAAGGAAGATTGTAGTGTAATAAAAAAAAAAAGGTAATCCAAGCACTGCACCTCATTCTGTGYTTAGCACTGTGTAGCTGAGATGTTACTCTTACTAGACCTTTACACCAGTCAGACTGTGAAACTAGATTTCTACACTAAATCTGAAAGAGAATGAAAAGTTTGATCCAAAGGGTAGGGTTTAGAGCTGAGCCATGAAGAAGATCAAGCTGTAAGCTTCACTGCACAGGCATCACCCCACTTCTAGCCATACTTAAGTCTAAACCATCATGAACTAATTGGTGAGGATTCACCACAGAGCCTAGAAAACTCCAGTTACATCCTAAATGGAAAACTGGGCCAGGCATTTGTATACAAGGTGCCCCCACACTTTCTCCTACAGTGGTACAGCGGGGGGATCTCTGGCTCTCGTCACCCAGCCCCACACAGCTGAATGAAGGGGATGCTGACTGAATGCATACCCCAAAAGCCGCCTTCTTCCAGGCAAAAAGGCCATGGGCCGTACCAGATTGCCTCACCGATTAGCTCATGCTGATCTAACCCACCCGTTGCTCTGAGACAGGATCAAGGATACCTACCCCACCCAGCCTGAACTGCGGAGACTTTTAAGAACTGATGGGTGGTAGCCCAGCAGCAGAGGCTGTGGATACTTATTGGAGGACTAGCGACCCTTAAAAACTTGAAAATATTTCCCCAATGCCTACCATAAATCACCCTTATTGTAAATCAAGCCAGGCCTGCCTTGCCTCTGTGGACATGGAGAATAACGCATCACAACTTTTACAAAAGGCAGGTTTTCTGGTCTCTCCCACTTGTTGTGTCYGGAGGAAAACATGCTGGATTCTATCACATGTTACTCAGAGGTCATGTTTTCTGAGCCCTCTGCCCAGCTTGCTACTTTTTCTTAAAGTTTTTGCTCACCTCTCCAGATCTTTAACTGGCTATAATGCAAACTTAGTCTGAATTCTGACCCCAACATAAAATTCCCCATGGCCCTAACTGAACAATTTTCCTGGCAAAGGAATAGAAACAAAACTGAAACATGGGTCCCATCCGYCTATGAGGATACTTGTCCCTGGGTCATAACTTCATAGGATCTTTTTTAAAAAAGAAAGACTGAGCCAAAATCCTGCCTTTAGCCATCTCCAAATTCTGGATAAGCTTACACCTGAAATGAGCACRTGGGCCCATAAGCAGGGCCTGACCCACATTAATTCTTGAGCAAAACATTAATAATGCAGGAAAATTAGAAACTTGGGACACTCAGCTTGATTTACCAAAAAGGTCATGCCCATGGATTGAGTTGCAGGTCTCAGCACCGAGGCTTGCAYGACTCCTCTGTGGCAGCAGAGGCGGAGGAGCCTTTGCAGGTAGCTTTCCTTCTTGCTCTCCCGCAAGGGCGGCAGAAGGCACGGTGTGCGTTACTCATCTGGGTTTCAGCACGTCTACACGCGGTAACCAGAGAAGCTGTAGCAGAGCCACGAGGAACTCAAGCTGAAATCGATCCAAGAAACAGGTAGTCCATCAGCCCTCCTGTTGCAAATCCCACTGAGAGGATGTCAGTACAGCAGTATTGGAGGTTATTGAAGAACAGGCCTCCTTTCACGTTTTATGAATGTAAAAAGCAAAAGTTTGAAGCTTATGTGTCCCTGTCTCTGAGAATCTGAGAGGCCACRTGTAGGAAAGCAATGGCAAGAGAGCTGAATCTCACGGGTATCAGCTTGACCGGCATCCAGGAGGAAGACAGACACATCTGGAGTGCCAGGTGATATATAGAGGAGGCCACTCCTGTCAAGCCAACAGTCTGGGTCTCAGCTGCACGGGAGCTCTGCCTGSCATGACTGCATCCATGCATTTCCCTCTTGGGATGGGGAGGAAGGAGTTAACAGTCTTATAGCTACCTACTACAGCCTGAAGGCACTGTACATGCATAGACAGAGAGGAGGAGCGGATTGATGGGGCCCTCAGGCTGCTTAGGGAAAGGGACAGCTGCAGGGTGATGCCACAGTGCTCTCAGGGAGCACCCAGCAGCATTTTGTACCAGTGCAGCAAAGCCACCCCAGGTCCCCAGGCAAAGCAGGCTGGGCTGGTAACGCTCAGAGAAAGCCATACCTGCCAGGCACCCTGCTCGCCCGAGGTCCGTGTGTCCTTCCATCCCCGGCTGAGCTGGCAAGTGGCACGGAGCCACCAGCAACACGTGATRCCTTGCAGCCCTGCACCTGCCCCAGGAGCTGGGGCACCTGGTGCTTCACCCAGAATGCAGGTGGCTGCGTCGGCACCTACCCACGTCCTCAGAGGGCTTCTGGTCAGCCTGCCACATCCCCAGGTGCTCAGGGTTCACCTTCCTCCTCCGGAGCTGGGGATGCCTCACACCTGGTACAGGGGGTGTGAAATCCACATCTCTGCATTCATCTGCCTCTCCRACCGTGCTACAGGACTGGCAGAAGCCATGCTCCCAGTGCTGGGGCTTATCTCCAATTCCCAATGCCTCTCAGCTGTGTCCCGTTAATCAGAAAAAGGCACGGTGCTCCGAAAGAGTCTGCTGCTAGGGCTGCCCTGGYGCTGCTGGGGCCCATCCCATGCGTRMCCTTGCCTGGAGGAGAGGGGAAGGTGGACCCTGGTCAGTGATCTGACATGGGGTGATGGGGTGGGGGGCTGCCCCTCATGCTTGCTGGCATTGGGACTTCACTGAGGGGCTGCTCTGCTTGTAAAAACCATCACTGGCAGAACTGCTCTGGAAGCTGTGGTTTTCCGACTGCATGTCACAGGGGCTACGTCCTCTSAAGCCATGCCTCTTGTCCCCTTCGCAACACATGATAGCAATGAGATGAGAAACAGATAAGGTTGACACTCCTAAGGTCCTTCACCTGGGTTACCTGAAAAGCAATACCTAGATGAAAACTCCTGCTGCTGAGATGGGATTTTTCTGGCTGACTTCTGCTGGACTCGCTGCTGTTCTCCTCTGCTTTACCTGTTCTCTGACTCTTCAAATGACAAGAGTTAATGTCCGTATTCTCCCTAAGTCAGGCAAATATCCTGAGCTGAGCATGGMGAGGGAGAAAGGACAAGGGATCGTTAGCAGCCTCAGAATAATGTATGAGAAATCATGGGCTGTATCCATCGCTCAGCTCTGCCACAGGGGCTTGGACTGGATCGACACTGTTTCCCCACTTGTAAAACAGAGATAATCAGTCTTCCCAAATCTGTTGCTGGGAGAAAGTTTGTTATTGCTCATTAAGCCCTTYGAGGTTGTTAAAGGGCAGGCTAGCTGGCTGAATGACGCGAGGTCTATCACCTGGCTGGAAGGCACTCTGTGTCTTGAAATACAAGAGCCCTTTGCAGGGGGGAGGATCATAAATTCCACAGGGCACCAGATAAACTGGAGGAGGTGAAAAGACAAAGGGGCTGCTGAAGTTTCAAATCCCTTGCCCCCTATCCCCTGCCTCCTCCCTCCCACCTTTGCCATGCCACCACAATACTGGTGTGACAGCCCTCTCCATCACCGCTCAGGGGCAAAAGCAGCATGCAGTTAYGCTGCACCAGGTCCTGCTGCCCACGGACCACATCTCTCCTTCATCCCTGTTCCTCCTCCTTGGTCAGCAGGTGGACAGCCTGAACAGCTCCTCTCCTGGGAAAACAAAAAGAGGAATGATGATGGAGGGGGAAGATAGGGTTGGAGGAAGGCAGGGAGAATGGAAGGTTGCAGTATGGGGCGGGATGGAAAAACCGGAGGTGAGCAGAAAGTGGAGATCCTGAGGTGAAAGAGGGAAGGGGAGAAAGGAGCACACAGACACCCTCACAAAGGAAAGGCAACGGGTGGAAGTATGGAGGAGGGCCTGGTGATGGGTGCTGGTGTTGCACACATTTCCGGGCAAGTGAGAAAATATAGCAGAGAYGAGAGGTCCCACAGAGCCTCCTTCCCAGCACATGCATCTCAGGGCAGGTGCCTTGCACACCCAGGAGGTAGCACTGATGAACACATTTAGCAACCGTCTTCACCTGCCACCGCTGGAGCAGAGTTTTGGGACCAGACCAGAGATCCACAAAGGTAACACCGCCTTCATTTGGTGCAAGCAGTGCCCKCTTCACCCAGCTCCAGCCCCGACTGTTTGCCTTCCCCACTGCAGGGTGGCGATCAGTCACACAGTGGTCACCCAACTTGTTCTACCGCTTTGGTTGGACAACACGGAACAGTTACAGGAGCCTGGAGAGTTCCTGTAAGAGTGAAGACAAGAAAAACAAGGCTGTACTTMAAAGTGTAACCAGTGTAATCATTTTGGAAGGGGGCTGGGAAGAGGAGGGAAGACAGCACTTTGTCAGAGCAGTAACAAACAGCCCAAGTGTAGGTACAGTTAAGCTTCAAAAGAGCACTTTTACCAGGAAAGCTTATTTCGCTTTTACAAGGAAAGCTTATTTCACTTGGAAATTCCTGCAAACAATGCCAACAACTGCTTTGTATGGAGAACTGTGTATACAAGAGCCTAGATATGCACCCAGGTCGCTGTGGCATAGCAAACTCCTGCTCATCAGCTGCATATTGTTTGGGAAGGAATATCTGAGTTCACAACATGTGCAGGGTCATTGGACATAGACAAACAAAGTACGATCATTATTTATTAGTAGTTTGTTACCACTGATACCTTGACAGTGTGTCTAAGCTCTAAAATGTGTGCTGTGCAAGGAAAATGGGGGAGGAGGCCATATACAACTTTGGGAGTAGCATGCTACCGACAAACCTCTTTGGTGAAGACAAACTCTTCGCCGGTTGTTTTTCATTTCGCAGAGGAATAGCTACAGTAGCTATGCAGAAAAAGCCACGTCCACACTGCTGGGAGACGTCTCTGCTACAGCTTCCCAGGACAGGTACAGCCACAGAAAGGGGACAAAGCCAGAGAGGCTACAACAGCTAGATTGACTGACTTCAGCCTGGCTCCTTATGCTCTTGGACTCACCTCCAAACTCTCCTTCATCCAGAAACATTAACTCCAAGCCCTCGCTGACTGCATCCGTTTTTCACAAGTGATGCACACTCAGGCTTGGAAAAACACGGGTCATTAATGGATCCTMCGGTGACAGACAGGGACCGCAGGCTACTCGCAGCCTGTAGGCTGAGAACTGCATTCCCCCAAATGAGGGGGAAAAGAATTTGCCTCTTGTTTTAGGGATTGTTCTCCCCAACCCTAAGCACAAGCTGAATATTTATGAACCTCYTGTATGAATTAGTTATCTTCTAAAAGCAAACACAAAGTCCTCATTCTGCTTGAGGTGCCCAGGTGCCGGACAAAGCCAAGCGTTTGCTCTAGCAGTGGGTTTCCCAGGGACTCGGCATGCTGCCTGCCTTAAACCAGTTACTCCTGCCTATTAAAGCAGGATCAAAACTGAACAAAGACAAAGATCCTTCCAGAGCTGTTCGAGGCAGATTCAGCTAGTTCAGACTTCCACATCTCCTGACCTAACATGACTCCCAGGCTGCCACATTGTCTGGACGGGAAGCCAGAAGGGAAGCTAATGTGATTTTTATTGAAAGTGCAGCTCACGGGTGCAGTCAGTCTAGTTTATGTTAAGAGTTCAGGTTGCTAAGTAGCTTGCCCGTGCAGAGGTTCAGATTCGTGTTCGAGCTGTATTTGTGGTAGGAACAAATGGGTGTGTATGAGCGCAAATGTGTGTAATGGCTCATTTGCAGGTGTTCGTGGTAGCATGCACGAGGGAAATGGGCATCTCTGAGTGGGAGCACTCTCGAGGTTGTTGAGGGCATCAGAGAATGGTTCATTGTATACRTGACAGAGCTGACAGAATGGCATTTAAGAAATGGGTATCACTGGGGAGGCAGACSCAGGTCCAAGTGAGATGGCAAGAGTGTGCAAAAAAAAAAAAAAGGTGAGCGATTGCAAGCGTGTGTACAAAAGAGACAAGACATGCCTACTGTCTGTACTGGGTCTGTCTGGGATGGAGTTAGGAAGTTAACTTTCTTCACAGCAGCCTGTATGGTGCTGTGCTTTGCATTTGTGGTTAAAACAGCGTTGATAACACACCTGAGCAGTGCTTGCAGAGCATCAAGGCTTTGTCTCTCTCCTCCCTGCACCCCACAAGTAAGTGGGCAGGGGGTGGACAASAGGTTGGAAGGGGACAGCCAGGACAGCTGACCCAAACTGACCAAAGGGATATTCTATACTGTATGACTATACCATAGATTGTGCTCAGCAATAAAAGCTCAGGAAAAGGAAGAAGGAGGGGYGTTCATGGTTATGGCATTTGCCTTCCCAAGCAACCGCTATGCGTACTGAGGTCCTGCTTCCCAGGACRTGGCTGGACATCTGCCTGCTGATGGGAAGTAGTGAATKAATTCCTCTTTTTGATTTGCTTCCGTGTGCAGCTTTTGCTTTTCTTGTTAAACTGTCACTATCATTGACCACGAGGGTGTTTGTTTTTTCATCTTATTTCCTCCCCCTGTCCTGTTGAGGTGGAGGGAGTGAGAGAGCAGCTGGGTRGGCGTCTGGCAGCTGGCCAAGGTCAACCCACCACACTGTCCTCTCATTCAGGTGGCCTGTGTCCCTCCTGAGCCGCTGTGTGCAGACAGTGGGGATTGTTCGGGACACTTAGGAGSCTGGTGAGCAATTCAGAGGGCCTGTGTGGGGAACTGCCTGGGGCTGGGGAATAGGAAGGAGTACCAGGGTCAGACTGACCTTGTGTCTGTGTGCCTGGGAATACAAGTGTCATTGCCCCTAAAAATACCACCACAGTACAAGTGCTACAGCAGTACCCACGTACAGCAAGTGCCTCTGGGCTGGCCTTGCCRGGCTGGACCTTCTGAATCGCCAGGAACCCCTGTCTCTCTGAGCAGCGAGGCGAGGGGACTCGTGCTGAAAGCTGGGCTTGTAGGTGTTTCTCATGGCACGTGCTGAAGAAYGTTCTTTCTCACCCAGAAGACCTGATGCACATGGAGACTGCCTGGTCACCTACCCAGCAGCCTCCCCTGCCCACATCAGTGGGGCCAAGACCGGCCACATGGGTCCTTCGCCTGTGCTCCCTGCCATCCCTGGGGACACCAGCTCCATGCTCTGCCCAGGCCTGCCTCTGCCACTGATTCCTCTCCAGCCCAGAGAGAACATYGCAGAGCAACCAGGTCTCCTGCAACCACCAAGGGGCAGAAAGGGATGTCCTTGGTGAGTGCCYGCTGTGTATCCTCCACCTCTTGTGTGCAGATGGCAGAGGGACCCTAGGGCTCCAGAGGACAGTCCTGGCAGGTGTCACCAAAATCAGAGCCTTTCCGGACTACAAATGGTTGCACTCCACTTGCTTCCTTTTCCCAGCCCCTAAATGGAGTCAGTCCTTACCCTCAGAAGATGTGGAAGGACACCAGCAGKACTGCTTGCTCCATGAGCCAGCTCTGCAGAAGCAGCAGGCACAGACATGGTCACAGCATGGTTTATGGGGTCCCTGGACACAAATCCCTTCTGCAGCATGAGAGAGACCCTGGCACACATGCACCTCGCATGCCCCGGCCCCTCTCCCAGCTCCTCCAGGGGCTAAGTGGTTTTCTACTCACCTTTCTACTCGCACCCTCTCCACCTCTGGCCCCAACACGTCACAAGACCTTGGCAGCCTCCTCTTGGCCTTGGTCAGGCTGACCACACACAGCCCCAGGAGGAAGCGGATGAAGAGGGAGACCACAGTGGCTATTTCTCTCCCCACACTTTGGATGCTYGCAGGGAGAGGTGGGCATGAATGGTGGGGCTCTGCTCTGTGTCCCCTCCTGGCTCCCTGTTCTTGCACTTTTAAACCTCTGATCTTCATCCTTTTTCTCCCATGAATTGTCCCCATTTCAGCTGTTTTCCTTTGTGCCCCCCCATCCTGAGAGCTCTGTGGTTCAGTTAGGATCAGCTGACACCCCACCTAAAGGGTAGGGTTTTCCCCAGCAGTCCTTGGCYGGTGGCCACATGATTAAAAGCAGCGGGAGAGCGGCGGCGGGAACCCAATCTGGCATTAATGAGAGCAAGAGGTTGTTGCGTGACCGGCTGAGCAGCAGGAGCCTGGCCAAACAGCAGTATAACAAATGGTGCCATGTGTAGCAAAGCTCCTCGTTAGCATAACACGGAGCTCAGTTACACCCGGGGCGCTCAGCTTCACAGCTTTGCCCTTTCCTAATCAGCCCTCTCGCATAAGGGAACGTAAAAGACCGGAGTCTACTTGTTCCTTGCAGCAAAAAGATGTCTTACATTTCTACTTTAGTTGTGTTTGTATCTTGCCCATCTCTGGAGTTGATGGTGGAGCAGTCCAGATGGAGCTGGTTAGACTAAAAKTGAYCTGGGACTGAGCGGCGTGGAAGAGGGCCATCTCACTTGTCTTACATTTCTACTTTAGCTGTGTTTRTATCTTGCCCATCTCTGGAGSTGACGGTGTCCAGATGGAGCTGGTTAGGCTAAGTGACCTGGGACTGAGCGGCRTGGAAGAGGGCTATCTCACTTCTCTGCGCCGGGAGCCCGCTTCCCCCATCGGCTGGTGAAGCGGGCAAGGTTTCCATGGCGGAGAGGACCAGGCAGAACGCAAAGAGTTGTTAGGCTTTGCTATCAAACAGCTCACTGCATGGATCTGAGTCCTGCTTGGACTTTGCAGGACTCGGTTGCTTTGGGACCTGCCTCTGCTGCCCTTTAGACCACAAAACCCTTTTCCTTCGTGCAGGTGCTTGGTGAGGCTGATTGCAGGCTGCTAGCTGCAAAACTGGCTAGCCACTCGCTTGCAAGGTCTGTATTCTCAGGGCAGCTCACTGCTGTACTGCACAGCAAAACACGCGGGGCTTTACGCTAACTACCAGTTGTAGTTTATTTTAACTCCTCCATGTACAAGACAGCAGGGACTTGCTGACACAGCTCAGTAAGCAAAAGATCATGCATCCTTAACTGACAGCAGATGTAGCAAAGGCCCGGTCCTGAAGTCCATGATGTGAATGTGATCAGAAGTAATTAGATAGTTTAGCTATTACTATACCCCTATACACAACAGTGGTCCCCAACTGGAAGCTTGGAGGCAGTCCATGACCTTTGTGCAATCTTGGGAATTGATTGCAGTCTGAGGAAGCCGCTGTCTACACAGGCCAGAGACATCAAAACAGGGTATTGCCCACAACATGTTCTTTGCGCGGTRTTGTTAGCTAAGGAATGACATGTAATATGTGGTCATATCTATCATCTGTTTAGCTACGCCAGCATAATTCATACAGTCAAAGAATTTATGTCAGTAAAATTTCCCAAGTGGACAAGCCTCATCATGGTTTTCTCACAACCACATAATACAACATTTTCACACAGCTCAGAGCAGCTAAGCAAGCATCAGACCTGGCTTTTGGTGTAAGAAACCCTCTGAACAAAAGCAGCACGTTAAAAGGGTAGGTCGCCATCAAAGCTTTTCCGCCTTTTCTGGAACAAGGAAATGCATGAACRGTTTCTGCCCTTTTAGAATATGAATTCAGAATAAATTTTGCCAGGAACTTCAAAATTCATCATTTGGAGCTGGGAACCCAAAAAGCCTGGCAGTGTTTGGTCTGCATGCATGAGAAGACTTTGTATTTGCAACTGCATTTGCACAAGAGATGCGACTTGTTCAGACCCCAGGCGGAAAGCAGACCGGTACATGAGTTTGCACAGAGCATGTCTGTTTGYGCAGATCTCCACTGGAAAACTCTCGTCTCAGGGCAGGGACTCCCAGTTGTGCCCTCAATAGAAGTAATACGTGATCATTTATGGTTTCAGGGATGTTTCTTTTCCATGCAACCTGAGCGTGGACCTGTGATGTCGACCAAAGCTCCAAGGCCAGTGAAACTGCTGCTTTGGGGATGGAGACAGAGCTGTTCAGCACTGAGCACAGAGAGGCCAAGCTGTCAGAGGCACTGCTGTGYCGGTTGCTGAGGACCTGGCGTGGTCCCCACGTGTGTCAGTGACCAACCAAAAGCTGTCTTTGGGAGGGGGCACCCAACCACCAACATGAAGCACACTGATTTGCAGCATGCAATTGCTCTGGTTGTGAAAAGCACTTACCTGCTCTTGATAGCTTGTACGAGTACATACTGGGGGGAATTAAAAAGGTCCACTGTAACCCAGCAAAAGCCCCAGCACAGGGACCTCATACTGGCTTTGCAGGGCCTTCTACAGGCAGAACCTCCYCAGCAGTAGCATTTCCATGCTAGCATGGATGCCATATCTAGCTGCACCGGCAAAATCTTTTCTGGTAGAGGCAAGGACCACCTGGCAGAGGGAACCCTATAGCTGGGCTTTTCCCAGGCCACCTGTATGACCAAACCCACCATTTCATTACCACACTGTTGGTGGGTCAGAGGCTCCTCCTGAGTGCATGAAGAGGATGATACCAATACAAGCACATGTAGGTGACACAGGCCATGGTCCTGGCTGCAGGAGAAGCGCGAGGCATGCAATTAGTTATGTCTGYGTGGTCACAGAAAGGATGCTGTGATATTGCACTGCAGCTAAGGGGAAACCTTTGGAGAATAGGGCCACAGTGTAAGGTCCTGTCAGCATGTTGAAATGAAGTTATCTGCACTTAGTCAGTCAAACACCTTAAACATGCCCCATGCTTCAGCCTGGCTAAGGAGAGCTGTTGAAATSTTACCTGCAAACACGATTGTGTCTTGCTGAATACAGCGAGACAATATTGCACCCCACTGCAATATAGACGGGGTGACACTGGGTCTTAAGCGTGGGAGGGTTAGACAATAACACTAGAGATAGAAAGTGTGTCCGTGCAATAGGTTAGACATGGRGCAATGTCCTGCCGTAAACAAAGTTTGGCCTCACCTACGTAGAAGGGATCAGCCTAGGTTTGCCATATCACAGCCTTGTAGAAACCATGGACCAAATCCTGACATTTCATTAGCTTCAAGAGTGGTGCTGACTCAGAAAATAGTTCAATGCAGTTTTAGTTCTCTGTGGATGAAAAGGATCGATTTTCCTGTAACATGAGAAGGAGCGCCGTACCTGGCTGCTTCAGGGCTATGGTATTTGCAACAGGGATGGGACTGCAGCAGGCCAAGGAGTAGGAGGCAAGAACAAGCCATGAGCTGTATGTGTGAGGCCGCAACAACAGATGGGGCTGGAGGCAAACCATCCCGATGAAGACTGTGATGGGTGAAGCAAAGACCTGCTTGCAAAAACCTGTGTCTGAACTTGCCCACGCAGAGCGGGTGTTTGAGTCTCAGTCCAAGCCTTCCTGGAAGCTCAGTGGTGTAAGAGTTAAGAGTCAGAGCAGAAGAGATCACAGGGTTCATATCACTAGAGGGTACAGACCAGGTAACAGAGTCCAAATCCAGCAGCTCCTTTATCCTGTGACTCATGAGGACAAGGGGGCTTTTGCAGAATCATAGCTTCAGGCCTTTGGATGCTTTGCAAAAAGGCATCTTGGTGCTGATGCACGTGAATTACTCTCAGCTGAGCTCTGTGAGTACAGAGCATGGGTGGCATTTGACCTATCTTAGTTTTATCCACTCCCTGTGGATATCATCACCATCACGGGCAGTGGAAGAACTGCACAAAGGCTTGCCCAGCTGCTTTCCCATCACAGCCCCCCCTGACTGCGATGGGAGGTCTAGAAAGCACGGCTTGTGTTTTCATATAATCTGCAGGAGACTGAGAGGAGCCACAGTAATAGGCTTCAAACATGTGAAAGGTCACTGCAGAAGGGAAGGGAATAACCCGTTCTCTTTTCCCACTGGGGAAAAGTCAAACTCACGTGCCTAAAACACAGTGAGAAGATCCAGGTCAATACCGTGAACCATCTCTAAATAATAAGATGAGTGAATGACTTCCTGAGTAGGCTGGAAGATTGAAGGGCTGTTAAAGGCATGTCAGAAAAACATCTGTCACGCATGGCTAGGTTTAGTTAATCCTGCCTTGGAGAGGAGGATGGGTTAGCCGACCCCAAGGTCTTTTCCTATTCTGTGTTCAGTGATTTCACCAACCCTCATAGTACCCAGCGACTAAATGCAGCTATTAAAAGCTTTGTAAGATCCCTACTGGTTTGTGTTTCTTCCATTAAAAAAACCCAAACAAAACAACGGACTCACCCGTGGTATATTTAGGAAGAGAATAGATATTCAGGGAAGGAAAACATCCTCCATTTACTCCATAGCCAATGCTTAAGGGAGGACTGTGAGAGGAACCAGGTCCTGCAGTGCTTTCTAAGAGCAGGCAAAACTTCTCCTTYGGGAACAAAAAGACACACCACAGCCAGCACAGCCATCTCTCCTGTAAGTGCCTCCACTTTCTTGGACCAGTGGGTTTCAACCTTTCTGATTACAGGTCTTCACAGGGTTTTCTCCCTCTGAAAACGCAGGCCCCATATAGTGAATTTAAACTGGCCGGCAAAAGGCTTGGTCTCCTTAATTACCTTTCACGAACCTTTTAGAAATAAGGGCTCTGCAGACCACAGGCCAAAGGCCACTTTGTTGAAGAGAGTTCAGATTTAAGCTCTTTAAAACCGAGTGCAAGAGATCMGGCATCTGAACGTGATATTGCCTGGGGTTTTACCTTGGATTACGCTCCCAGGAAGCAATTTGTATTTTGAAGCTCTTCTTCGGGACAGACCAAAAAGCAAGCAGTTCAGAGTCAAGAGGACTGTGGGCAGGCGGAGGGGAAAGAAAAAAAATATCTTTTTGATTAACGACGACGGACTGGTCTATAAACCCTCCGGGGCTCATCAACAACCTCATCATTACTGCCACGCCATTTCTCACGCACTCAGAGATGTAGCTGGCCGTTTGCTCAGACGCTGGCGTCTTCCTAGGCCATTTGCAGCCCTCACAAAGTCCCCTGACAGGCATCTCTCGCGGCTGTGACACCCCACAGCTTTGGCCTCAGGGTAGAAGYCTCGTGGCGAGTTCCTCCCTGCTGCGTTTCCCCGGGGGGGCTGCCAGGAGTTTCTGTTTCGGCTCATGCCCTGGGGGGCTGGAGCAGGCTGTAGTGCAGCACGGAGCATTGTTAGCAGAGACCGAAATGGGTTGTGCTTGGCAAGCGCAGTGGAAAGGAAAAAGAGGGTGACCTAGGAGCATTGCTGTTCTCACTTTATTTTTCCATTGCATCCGCTGGTTTTTTTTTTTTCTATAGAGCCCAAAGAGAGTAACAGAACAGAAACAAAATATAAACAGGTTCTCACTATAAGTACTACAGGAGGGGAGCGCTGTCAGAGAGAGGAAAGCGAGAAGGTCTGGGTTATAGTCTCCACCCTTCCACTCACCCCCTTGTCTGTCTTTCATACCTCCCCGGACTCACTTTCTCTCCAGCATCCCACCGCCGCTGCCATTCAGGGTGCTGAGCTGATGTTTGCACCGGTGCCTCGACAGGGTACCAAAGAATTATATCACTCACAGGCTGGCTCTGAAGAAACATTTTTGGAAGCGCCTCAGCTCTCCCCACAGCGTATTGTCAACAGATACAATGGCTCAAATGCGACAGCAATTGAAGGCAACAGGAATGTTATTGTCATCTGTGTTGCTGGGAGCAGCTTCTGGCTGCTCAGAGGGACGGGGCGTTTTTGTGAAGCATCAACAAGCCCATTGCTGAAAGCTCAAACCATATAGAAGGTGCCCATCTCCTGCCTCACCACCTCCAAACTGTCTTTGGCAGAAGCTGAATGTCATTGTCATCTACCTCCCCTAAAGAAACCCGTCCCTTGCCAACTGGTCTGACGTGGCCCATCTTCTGTCTGGCTCGGCTGAATGACCCAAGCGTGACTGGTTCAGACAGGACGTGTCCTGCAAAGAAGCATGCACGGGGAAAGGTTGCTTTGCCACCGCCTGGGCCATGCCCTCCCTTCCCGAGGACGACGCACGCAGCGCGGGGCTCAGGGACAGGCAACCTGCTTCGCCCTTCCCTGCCGGCAGCTCTCCCGCACCACCTGCCTCCCTCCATCCCCGTGCAGCAGGAGAGCTACAGCACGTGGGTTATCCGTGCTCCGCTCCAACAGTCCGGCAACTGCAACTGCCCATTTCCACGATAGTATCACAGTCCGCAGAGAAAGGTTTGCAGGGGACGTGATGCCAGGAAAGTCCMCGGAGAAAGTCTATTTGGAGAAGATTGTCTTTTGAGCCAGAATCTGACCCACGGGACTCATGATGACTGATCTGCCCTAGAACTGAATCCAGGGAAAAGGCATTTATTTTTCTGCATTTGACTGGCAGTGTTACCATCCTGGCAATGGGCACAAGGCAGACCCCTGAACTTGGCTCCCCCTTCGCTGGCAGAGCTGCAGGGACTGAGGGAATCGCAGCTCCCAGAGCCTCAGAGCAATCGCCTGCTTGCTTGCACAAAAAGTCCTGAAGCTGGAGAACCCTTTATTCAGACCTAGAAGCACAAAAGCCAACATTTCTTCCCTCCATAGCATGGCTCTGAAAGCAACAGTCACCACGAACTGCCTTGAAACCGGCCTGCAGCCAAAAGCACACCGGTCCTATTGCCGGGGAGGAGGCTGTGTTTACACCCTGCTGCTGCGTGTAACCTCAGGCGAGTCACCGCCTCAGCTGCCTGTGCCTCAAACCTGCTGAAAGCAACCTTTCCTGATCTTGCTTTAACTCTCCAAGAACAGGGATTCCGTCTGCAAGCCCAGCACATACCCATCTTTGCATTTAGCCAGCAGATTTGGCAGCTGTGCTGCTACAAGCAGACCCTCTGGAGCTGCGGCCGTGCCCCTTTAAATGCTGCTCCTTTATTTCAAATGGCTCTTGCAATCCTCCTGTAACCTGAGCAGCCGAAATTGGTGCTGGCACTGGAAAGCGGTTACACAATATCCAGGAGGTGAAAAYCTTTTGGAAAGGAGATACAGGTGGGAGGCTCCGATCACTGGTGCAAACACCCACACGTCCCGCGAGAAGCCTGGGAGAGAGGAGATGGATGAATCCACTGGGTTGTTGTTCTCCCAAACCACCTCTGCCATGAAGTGTGGACAGATATGGACAACCAGGTGACGGCACTGCCAGTAAACAGGGCGAGCCAGACATGTCCGAGTCTGAAAATCCACCAGATAGGAGACCCGCACAGMTGCTGTCCACCCTGCACGTGTTTCAGGCATCGCCTTTTGGTGTCCAAAGTTGCCAAGTCAGCCACGTCTTCACTGAATTGTATCAGGTCCTCCCTCCCCCAGTGCCACCCCAGCTGGGCGAGCGTGCAAACGCCGGGGTCCCCCCAGGCAGAGCGGGGAAGGTGCTGGGCGACGTGCAGCCTGCAAACCTCACCATGCACCGCCCCGGCAAGCGTGCCGTGCCACGCCGTGCCGCGGAGCCGGCTCCCCCACCAGCCGGAGCCCCGCTGCTCCCAAGGGCAGGGTTTGGCAGTGGCGGGCCGGCTCTCGCACGTGTGAGCGGCAGGGCATGGATCCTCTTTCTTTGCACGGGCTCGCCGGCGTGTGCACCGCTGCGCCGTGGGACTGTACGGGCTCGAGCCGCTCCGTCTCCTTCAGGCTGGTCCCACCCCTGCTGCCGGGGGAATTGCTCTGACCTGTAAAGGCAGGATTTTGCCCGCAGCATCGTTTTTCTCCAGCCATGCAAATTAATTTGCTGGTAACCAAGAAGCATGATCTAACCGGTGCTGTGCACCATCCACACATGTCGGAGCTGCTGGGATTCCTGTTCTCCTTTTCTTCCTGCTCAAAGCCCYGAGCTGCCAGCTCCACGTAGCTGCCAGGAGAGACCTGGCTTCCCATGCTGCCAGCTCGCCTGCGAATGAACGCCATCAGCTGCTTTCTCCTGCGCGAGCCATGCAAAATATTTGGGCCTTGGCTGCAGAAAGCCTTGCACCCTGCTTCCTCCTAGCCCTTGCACAGAAGCTGCCATGCTTTCCCCCGCTGGGTTGAGCACATTCCTTCCTCCCTCCCTGCTCTGCTCTGCCCTGCAGCAATTTCCAAAGCATTTTTGTGGCATCCGAGACCCGGAGAGAAATTCATGAGATGTGGAGATGTGGTTTCTGTCATGTGCTGTTAGCCCCGAGTCCGTCCTCAGTAGCACGGGGGGCAGCGGGTCTGCAGGGGCTGCACCGGGCACGGGCACCAGCCGTGCTCCTCTCCGGGGGGTCGAGGTGTGCTTACTGTTTAACAGCTGGCTCCTTTTAAGCGGAATTAAATTGCTCTCCATGAGCTGATTGGGAAAATATTGTGTCTGCTCTCTCTCTCCCAGGTTCCTGACAGTCAAAACAATAATTACGCGGCCTGGGAAACAATGATTATTACCCATAAGCCTGGGAACTACTTTTGCTATTCAGCTTTATGGGAATCCATACGGCTYCTGTGGAAGGGGATTATTTACCTAGGCCCTGAGAAAAAGCCGAGGAGCCCGCGTGCTCCTTCTGGGTATTGTATTGCCGAGTCCCACGGCGGTGCGGCCGGAGAGCGGCTTCCTCTAGCTGTCATTAATCCTTGCGTGCTTGACTGCCTCAGCACTCGGCATCCTTTGGGTCACTGGCTGCTGGGAAGCCGGGCCATTGTTTCGGGGCTTTTGTCCCAGACGGAGGGCTTGCTGGAGCTGAGGAACCCAGCTTTGCAGGTGTTGCACAGTCACAGGGTGACTGGCTCGCAGCCTGACGGTTGCTCAGGTCCTTCCTAGCTCTGCTGCCGGGAAGCCAACTGGATTTGGACCCGTTTGACAAGGACGTAGGAAGGACTAGCCCCGGGATGTCCCAGTATGAGCGAGCGTCCCTGCACGCCTGYGGCTGCAAGGGGGTGGCTCCACCGCAGCCCCAGGGATGGGACGGGACACCCGGGACTCCCCCTTCCTCCTGGTCTCTACCTCCTAGCCTGGTCTTCTAGTCCCTGCAGGGGAGAAGCAGGAAGACCCAGTTTCAATTCAACACATGAACTGAAGCAAAGGAGATGTTCTCTTTCTCTAAGWGCTAAAACAAAGCTTGCAGAGGAGGCTTTTTAATAGGGATGGTGCCCATGGCATGCGTGTGCAGACATGTGCATGGAAGGAGTCAGGGCATGCAGGGAAACCCAAACAGACCCTGTGTTCYTTGCCGTGGGCTTGTGGAGCCCTTTGTGTTTCCTCCTTCTCCAAAAGACACTTGCGTTGGCCTTCAGGGGGTGGGAAGGAAAGAGGAAGGTGTGGGATGTCAGTATCAGTGATTCATCCATCATCAGACCATCACCGTCATGCACTAAACAAGTGGGCACACAGCAGCGCTCGAGAGCAAGCCTGCAATAATAAACCTGCACCTGCAGGTCAGCCGTCTGCAGAATCTCGAGCTGCCCTGCAATAACCAAGCAGCGTATCTTCTCCCAGATGCCATCAAACCAACCCACTGCTTCCCTGGCCAAGCCAGAGTGAGAACGCCAGAGCTTAGGAAGAGCCCCAGCTTAACAAAGCATAGCACCAACCCTCGYGAGTCTAAAACACCCATACCATGTTACAGCCCCGAGCTGTGAAGCAGTGAGCTCTGCAAACTTTTTTTACAGTGGGAACCTTAGGGGAAGGAAAAGAAATCTGAGTGYTTTCCCGAGTCAAGGTTTGAAGGGAGTGTACAGCTCTGAAGGGAAAGTCTCTATTCAAGGTTGCCTCTGTCTCAGCACAAACTATACTTTAGGGACAGCTCAGAAGGAAGCAAGTTGGGATTTCTTCTGCATGAGGATGTCAGGCAAYGCACCAGCAAGCCTGGAAAGAGCTGCCATTTCTTTCTCTAGGTAAGGYACACAGCTGGGAACGCCTACGTGTGGACAAGCCCCCACATCACTCCCGATTCCTGTCCCTCCCAGAGCTGCTGCAAGGCCACCGAGCAAAGCAGCCAGYCCCTACTGCCCACCCAGCTCTGCCATCACATCGCAGCTGGCACCTCTCCTCCTGCCCTCTTCAGGGATGTTGGGTGCAACCGCAGCTTTGCAAGTGGCAGCGATATTATTTTGATGCTGCAATACTCCTTTACAGTAACTCATTGCCCTGTGAGGTGCTAATGGATGAGGAGAGGGCTGAGAAAGCCACCTTTTATACCAGCCCAGCAGTGGTGTCAGAAGTGCAGCCAAGGATCTGGAGAAGGTCTGCCCGATGGCCCCCTTGAAGTGGAGCCGTGCTGCCGTCCCCTCCACTGCCACCCGGGCAAAGGACACAGGTCTGTGGGTCCCCCTGCCCTGCACAGCATAGGGCTGCCTCAGACCTCCCCGAGCTGGTGAATCTCATGKCCCTGTGTGCGGTGCCGGTCCGGGGCTGGGGCACGCCAGCGCGGCTCTGTGCCCAGGCTCCCTTGCAGAGCTTCAGGGACCCAGCGGTACAGCTGGCCCGGGCAGCCCCAATGCCTTGCAGGGATCACAAAGCACCAGCGTGGCCCAGGGGACCTGCCCGAGGTTCCCCCGGGAGGCTGTAGCAGAGCGAAAGTCCATGCTCTGACCCCGCCAACGCCTGGCGAACGCAGAGCCACCCTAGTCCCTGCAAAGCGGCACCAGCCTTTGCAGCACACGGGGGAGCAGGGTGACGCCGGTCTCGGGCTTTGATCCTTCATCTTCTCCCTGATTTTGCCCAGCGAGCAGCGCGCCGGGGAGCGGAGGGACACGCTTCCCCTCCCACGTGCTCGGCGGATGCAGAGCGCGGTGGCAGCCGGAGAGAGCCGCTTTCTCCAGCACAGTGCCGCTATTGTCCGGCTGGGCTCCGGGGCCACACAAGGCGCCTCTCATCCCCACCAGGCAGGCACAGTTGGGACCTCCGCGGCCCAGCAGCACAGATGACAAGGTGAAGGGGATGGAGGCAAGCCTCCAGAGTGGGCAGCCCACCTCTGTGTCCCCCCTGTGCAGCCCCACTGCTTTTTGGACTTTTGTGCAAAAGGCAGTGTAAGGGAGGACACAAGGGTGGGGACTAAAAGAAGGAAAATCCGAATGAAGAGGAGGGGGAAAGGAGAGGAGACGATGCTGAGATGTGAGGGATGAGACAGAGCCAGCGAGGCAGAGCCGGGCTGGGAGCCGGAGAGGAAAAGCTATGAGCCCCGTGGGAACCGGGCTGTGGGAAGAGACAATGCGATGGAGGGGAAGGAGCCAGCTCCCGCTCTGGGACACGCGAGCCCTGCGCAAGGCTGCAATTAGGGAGAGGAGACAGCGTGTCTGCCCGGGCTGGGAAGTGTCTTTCTGCCGTGGACGGAGGCTCGCGCAGGGGCTGGTGCAGAAGCTCCGTGCCCCTCCGCACAGCCCCCCTTCRACTCGCACCCTGAGGGGGCCAAAAGTGCCGAGGGCAGGTGCTGGCGGTGCCTGCGGAGATTTYCTCCGAGGTGCAGGGAGCTTTGCTCCCCAGCGCCGGGACGAGGTGKCGGGTGATGCTTCGTGCCCACCGTTGCGGCTGCACGGCCACGGCAGAGCCCCCTCCCCAGGTCAGCCCTCCTCTCCTGGCTGCCCTGGGCAGCCCCCTCCTGCCTCCCAAAATAGCTGCTCAAATACCAACGTCCTCAAGGSATGCGGGTTGCTCGACTGCCTGCCTCTCGAGGCTGGCAATGCGCCCTTCGGCAGGCTTTTGGGATTTTCCCGGATGAGGGATGCTACAGACATGCGACTGAAGCACAAGCTCTGGTTTTAGTGTCCTCCTCTGCACTGTGATTATCCAGCCCCCAATGGAAAATTCGTTTGGAAACAAAGTCTCTGGGTTTGGCTTGGAAAGGCTCAAAAAATACTGTGCAAGGGTCACAAACTTTTAACACGAAGCGTGTTTGGCCGGGGCTGTACAACAGGAGCGGGGCAGAGAAGGAACAAGAGCACACACCTTTTTAGCTACCGCAAAGCCTGGCTGGGGAATTCTTTGTGTGTCGCTCTCTCCGGACAAAAAGGTCGAAGCAAAGAGTTAGATGCTCTAAAAAGAAAGCGAACAAGCAGCGCAGCCAGACCGACTGATTTCCAAATTTTACTGTTCATTTTCACTGCCCAGCCAAGAGGCGGATGAAGCAGAGCTCCCGTGACCTTCCGCAGGAGTGACAGCAAAGAGGGATGCTTGAAAAGAGCCAGAAACCCATGGCAGGAAAAGAAGAAAGAGGAGAGCCCTAGTGAGACAACAGTGGGTTTTTTAAATATAAAATTATATACTTSAGACTTGCAGTGGTTTTTGCTTCCTGCTCAACAGTGTGAAACCAACACAACTGTTTTCCTCCTTTTCCGGTCATTTTAAGATCTTTTTTCTGAATGGAAAATAAATACGAGGCGAGGGAGGAGACCTGCTGGTTTCCCTGCCATTCTCACCTGCGTGGGAGCGGCGGTAGCGGTGAGTTAAGGCAGCACCACGTATTGACTGACCTGTCAGAGAGAGAAGCGTGGAAGATTGCCGCGGYATATTTAGAGCTGTGCAGCAATAACAGCTAATTTGTTTTTGCTTAAAGAGCGGTTAGGCTTGGTTTTGTTTCATTTTAAATAAAGACATTTGGACTCCAGAGGTCATTTCCGTGGAATAACAATGCTCCTTTCAGAAAGGGGCACCGGCAGGGTCTCCGGTACACCCAGTGTGCCCGGTCTGGTTTGAAAGCCGAGGGACGGCTCAGCCGGGCGAGCATCCCCAGGGCTGCCCTGTATGCGGTGCGGCAGCTGGCCCTCCCAGTGCCCCCGCCACCGAAAGCACAGGAGCYTGGGAAGGAGTTTTGGCTTCGCTGCCGGGGGTGTTTGCAAGCACCCAGTGCCTATTTGTCAGTCAAATGAGGATGGGGTCCAGCCCCTCTCCCCCCTCGCCCCAGCTGCACCCCTGCACCTTCTGGGAGCACCAGCAGAGGATGGTGCATCCCCAGCAGGCAACGTTCGGCCGTGCATTTCCCTCATCTTCATCAAGTACGGCATGAGGATTAGATATGACCAAAAATACTGATTTAAAAATAGTCTATTTGCAGTCTGTGAAGGTTTTCCAGGTGCTGCTGACTTTTAAGGGCAAGTGAACGTGCCTCACTACCTCCAGTGAAGTCGGTACCATGATCTGTATCCATACAGGTACGTTGAAGCAAGGCAATTTATCCAGCTCACGCAGGAAGCTTTCAGCAGAGCTGGGAGAAAAAGCAGGCATCTCAGTTCCCTGCTCCAGTTAGATTACATATTTCTTTTCCTATATGCTTCCTAAATAGCTACTCACCCAGGCTTTCAGCAGGCAGAAAGTATGGAGCTGTGAAAAAGAAAACTCGAAGCTCATGCTGTTCTCTGTCTTGTGGGTATGTATTTGTCACAAATTTTCTCTCTGCTGCAGTGCAGCCCCCAGCATCACTTCCTGTCAGTCGAACAGTCTTCACGTTTCAGGTCATTTTGCTTTGAAAGTAAATTATCTTTTATTCTGTGTGGGGAAAGAATCTGCAGAAAGAAAAAACCTTCTGGTTAAAAAAAGCTCCCCTCCTTAGTGAGCACTACTGTTTGTGACCCTCTCAGAAATTTGTAGACTCTTTTCTCTGTATTTATCTAACTTTGCTATTTTTGGATTTGCCATAGCTGTCTGCGCCGACGATGTGTGTACGGAGGGGGGAGCGTCTGTGCTGCTTAGCTGGTATTTTTGGCCGGCGCCTCAGTTGTTACCGGGAGCTTCAGTGAGGCTTGGGTACCGCGGGACGATGCCCAAGTCCTGATCCTCCGCCTCTGCCTCCTTTTCCTCCTCGGAGAGCAGTGCTGCCCTGCCTGCCTGTCCAACGCGGCTCAGCCGTCCCCAGCCGAGGCAGCCGGTGCCGATGCCATTGGGAGCGCCGAGGGCTGGAGGAGAGGGGAGAAGGAGGCCGGGTAAGATGGCATGACTGGCTGCGGAGGTGCCGTCCAGACCTCCTCGCCCCAACCCAGCTCTCTCGTGGCCGCGGGAAGGGTCACTGCGGCAGCTGAAGGAGGTGTGAACAATTTTGCCTCCCAGGGGCACGGCAGGACCGCAAYGGTCCGTAGGAGAAGGCAGTTTCCTCCTCTGCTCTTCCCAAAGCTGCCCTGGTGACTCCCAGACAGCCGGCTCCAGCGTGGGAAAGAGCAGGATGGGACAAATGCAGCCGCCATGCACGGAAAAGAGCCCACTCCCCTCCACASGGGGATGTGGGTGCATGCCTGTGTGTATGTACACGTCGTGCATGTACCTTAATATCCTACAGCTTACAATAAACTCATAATTTTAATTTTCTTGTCTTGCCAGRGGCCTTTCCAAAACAGCCCCAGCCRYGGTTAACCTGGGCTACCCCATGCTGTGCCTGGAGGTGGTCTGCGTGGGGGAGAAAGGAGCTGCCACTGTGGAAAYGTCACCTCCACCCCTTCGTTTGCGACCGGGGACGCCCTAGCAGCACGAGAACAGATTCCCCTGTGTATCCCCTAAATAGCGTCAGTGCATGTTTATGGCTGAGATCGGGGGCGAACCCCAGCACTGGGCAGGATTCACTCCTGTCCCCCCCCACAAGGAGAGGCCACTGTGGCTCTCCCATGCTGTCGACAGGGAGATCTGTCCTGCCCCAACCAAAGTCCTGGCCGGAGCCACTGTGCATCTACTAATCACACACAAAGCTCTTCCCGATTTCTTGGAGGCTCATGGGAGCAATTTTTTTCTGCTCCAGAGTTTTGATTAGGGCTTGTCTTCCAGTAGCCAGGAGGTCACAGTGTCTGGATAGATCGCAACCTGAACATCTGCATCCTATTACACAGCCCGGTGATTATTTTTCAACATTCCCCACGTCTTCTAGCAGTGACAGTAGTGATTAAAGCCTGGAGTGGATTCCTGAGTAGCATTTCAACTTCCTTTACTTTCGCATCCTGACCGTAAACAGGAGAAGAGGGCTTTCCTTGGGCACTAGGTCAGGAAGCCCATGTGCCTTATGGTGATACCGACGCACTGATGAAAGCCCGGAGATGTCAACTGGTACAAAGCAGCTGAACAAACCTGCCAAGGGGTGCCAACAATAGCAGGATGTCACTGCAGCTTGCAGGGAGGATGTTTCCATTCACTGATTTGGCTCCCGTGCCAAAAGCTGTCCACTGGTCCAAGGAATAAAGCCAGTGCCTCCAGGACGTGACCATGAGCAGACCCTGGTGGCTCAGAGCGAGCGATGGGGATTTGGTTTCCCATCCGCAGAGCCAGARCAGCAAGAGGAGGAGGTCTGCGAGGCGAGCTCTGGGCAGGGCACCTCTGGGCAGCCCCGTTCGCAGCTCTCATGCGGTCTGGAGTTCCCCTTACAAGGGGGTTCCATAAACCTTCTTGTTAGAAGCTGGGACTTGATCCTTCTCCTTCTTGGGGGAGACGGGTTGGGGCGATCAAGGAGCCAAGAGAAAAAGGATTAGTTGGGTCAAGTCTATAGCAAGAGGCTGGGGCTGCCAAGCAAGTACTCCAGCCAGGAGACAGCCTCAAAATTGCCCGACCGAGTAAGGATTTTACTTTCTCTCCTCATTACGCAAGGAGGCTTTAATGAGCCCACATTTCTGGGCCATCGGGTTTGGGCTTGTGCAGGTCAGCATTCAACGTTCAAAAACCTCCTTTCACCGTAATTTTCGCTGCAAGGTTTTGTAAGGCAGCCAAGGGCAGGAAACTGCCTATAAACGAGCGCGACTGCTCCGGGTGGGTCCCGGCGCTGAAGGCAGCTGCTGTCTACGGTCTGGATCCGGCCAGCGAGGAGGGAGGAGGCCGGCCTCCTCTAGCCACTCGCCCCTTCCCTTGGGAAAAGGGACCGTGGCACACGCCTGCGCGCACAGCCTGCGCAGCAGCTCCTGCCCGCTCTCCCTCACCACGCGTCTCTGCGACTCTTCCCGTCCTTGTCCCTCTTTACCGATTTCTCTGCCTGGCTACGTCAGTCTGCCTCTTCCTAGGCATTTGCAGATGTCCTGTCACCACGTKCCTGCCTGCACGTGCGCCCACGTTTCGTGTCTCCTTTAGCCCCGGCACGTGTCTTGCTCCTAATTGCTCAGGTTGCCTCGCGGCTACGCGCGCATCTACGTGCATCTGTATTTTTCTGCTCGGTTACGTTCCTGTGCCTCTCCCCGCRTCTGCCTTCCAGCGCCTGCCTGCATCTCTGCTTGCGTCTGTCCCTCTCCCTCCGCTGGCTCTTTTTATCGCGGTAAACAGGACCGACACGTGCATCCAAGCCATGTGCGCGTAAGTCGGCTGGAATCAGCGAGCGCTGAGACGGAGGGATGGGGAGGAGGAGGGGGAAAGCGAAGGGGAGCCAAAGGGCTATTGGAAAAGGCTGAAGGGACAGCCCACCTTCTTGCTGCCTATGCACTGCTCTCATGGAAAAGATCCGGAGATAAGCCTGCTCATTAAGATAACGGCKGGGTGCCCGTGGAGCTGCGAGCCACCAAGCTGGAGAAGCGCCGCGGCTCCTCCTTCACCCTCCGAGACAAGAAASGGCAAGGGTTTGCGGAGGCTGCCGCCTCTCTGGGACTAATGGGGGTCGAGGGTGGGGGGCACAGATGCGCACCAGAGCTCAGCCGAAAGGGGAGGGCCGCAGGGGGTTGGAAAAGGCAGACACAAGGCAAAAATACTCCAWTTTCAGAAAAATGCGAGGTGAGCAATTAAGGCTGTTTAAAATAGGAGTAATATTACGTCCCTCCCTCGCAGAGAAAGGGCAGCTGGGACTGCACGACCTAGCTTGTAAATACACCTGCAGAGCCTTGCTTAAAACTTTGTCCCCCACACGGCGATGCTGGCCACCACATCACGCGCCAGCTGAATTGCCACCCGCAGTGGGGGGCTTCCTCGCCTTGCCCGCAGGTGTGGTGGGGCAAAGGGGGGAGGATGAGGAGGGAGGATGCTACAGCGAAGGCATGGCGGGACTAAGCATCCGAAAGCACTAGCAAAGGGCAGGGGAGCTGTGGCAGCTGTGGGCAGCTTCGACAGTGCAGAGGACCCTGATGGACCAAATTAGAGGATGCAGAAAGGCCAGGCGAGAAAGCCTGGGGGAGGAGGGACCGGCAAGGTTTCTGGAGATGTAGCTGGGAGGAGGGATGGAGCRGGCTGGCTTTCGCCTCCTGCGTGGCACGTGCCACACAAGTGGTCAGAGCCGCCCCCGGGCGCTGGCAATGCCGCCGGCGTTTGTGTGTGCAGGGAGGCAAGGCAGCGGCTGTGCCGGGGTGAGACGCAGGGGTGGGGAGAGAGGAATAGGCATAGAAGCAGGCATAGCCATCAAAACAAGATAAAAATGAGTCAGCTGTACCAGCTGATGACTAAGGGGGTCCTGGTAGATGTCAACATTTGTGTCTCACTTTCTGGAAAATACCCAGCCTCTCACATGTTCCCCGATGGAAAACTACTGCAGCAGAAGTCCCAAACGTGGCCACACACCGGGCAGGCGGGAGAGCTGGTGAGACCGGCTGTGATGCCCGGCAGAGGGGCCGAGCTGCCGGGCGCTGCTCAGACCTGGTGGTGCCGGACCCAGAGCCGGTGCATGCCGGCCACCCCCACYCCTGCGTGGCTTTCCAGGTGTCCCTTGTCCCCCGCAGCTGGGGCCAGCTCACCCAGGAGCAGGCAGTTCCTCCACTCGTGCACCTCGAGATGCACGTCTGTGTCCGTGGCTGCTACATCCCACCCTCCCCGCAGGGGTGCCCGCCTGCAGACCAGCCTGCGAGGCCCACCAGCGCGGAGGGCAGCAGAATTGGCCTTTTTCCTTCAGCAGGCACGCTAATTGAAGGGTGGTTGGTTTTTTTTCCTCCCCCTCCTGCAGCACTCCTGATGGTCATGGGGATTCAGTAAAAGCAGSGAAGCCACATGGAGGGCCGTGCAGCGGTGCCTGGCTCCCTTCCCACCAGCGGAGAGGAGCCCTGTCCCAGGCTCCYGCTCACACCGGACACATCAGCTGATGGGCAGCTTGGATTTTCAGCTTATTTCTGGCCTTTCTTCTGCGTATGACTAGCAGTTAATGTAAGGGAAATTTAAAAAATCAGTGCAGCCGAGGCTAAAGGTCACGAGAGGGGTGCCTGCAGCTGCGAGTGCTCTCGGGTACAGCAGCAAGAGGGGGCATCTTCACTGCCCATGGGGGAAGGCTAAAAAAAAATCTCRCTACTTTTCTCTCCCTTAACCACCYATTTAACTCCCTGTGCCTTCYGCTTGTTTCTTGCTATCATCTAATTAAATTTCCTCAGATGACCGTGTTTCAGGGCAGAAGGCTGSTGCGGGGGGTGTGCAGGTCACCCAGTCCTCGGCCAGCCGCAGGGAAGGAGCGCATGGGCGCGTGCACCCCCACGCTCCCCRCGTCCAGACACCGACCCCGGCTGCTTCGTACAGTTGGATGGAGACAATAACRAAGGGCACGCTGCAATGTCCACCGCAGGTTAGGAGATAAGCGGCCCTCCCTTAATGAGGACGTGATATACCTGGCAAGACTAGGGAACAACAGGCTCTTTCACTCCAGGCTCTGGCACATCTGGGAGCAGTCGCAGGACAGAGGGAACCACGGATGGTAAATCAGCTCAGCACCACCAGTCATAGGAAGCTGCCAGAGGTGTGAGGCCACCCCATCAGCCCCACGCTGGTGGGGCAGCCCCACATCGGCTGTTGTTGGGAAGCCCCGGGGATGCCCCACACTGGATTCCACCAGCAATCGCAGCAAGAGAGCAAATGTGGAGGGCTACGACTTTGCTAAAATTGGCTTTCTCAGGAAGGTTCAGGTGGGGATGGCAGCTCTCCAGTGCCGAGGGGAAAGCTGCATTTCTGCCTCTGGTATCTGCTGAGGTAAGCCCATCCCGGAGGGAAAGAGCGGCATTACCACTCCGAGACCTCTGCTTGCTGCTTGGGAGGCAAAGTCCCCACTGAAAGGAGCCAAATCTTTACTGTGCATGTCTAAAGGCACTGAATTATTAAGGAGAAGAGAGAGCTTATGGCTGCAGGTGGAGCAGAGAGCTTTACAGATGGCTGGTATTAAGTGTAATGGACCTCTGATGGAAAACCACCTGATTGCTGCAGGATGGTTTCTCAGCTGCGGAGCAACACGAAGCAGCCGGAGTGAGTGCGGTACAGATCATCACTGCCCCAGGGAATTACCGGTTTTGGTAGTCCATTGCAACCTTTGGGAGCATTACAGTGAGCATGTGATGGGGAGATACCCCCTCCCACCCTGTTCTCCGAGAATATCCACAATCCAGCCTTTGCTTTTGCTGGCTGAGCCCAAAACAGCCTTCCCCTGTCTCACCAGAGCAGGGACACAGCCCTTGCTAGCCGACAAAGAAAAAGCCTTTCTGAGCACTAGGTAAGGCCAACCAGCGATACCTGGCATGGAGGCACGGGGAAACACCATCACCTTGCATGCTGCTTGCGAGACTCGCCCGCAGCAGAGGTCCAAGCGGGTACCGCGTGCAGAGCCCGAGGCTTAGCATCTCCGACCGGCTGGGACGGATGCGTGCCGCGTTTGTTCTGTGCAACTTGGGCTGTTTGTCAGCAATGAGGAAACCCTCAAATACCCTGGAACCAGACTTCTTCCCACCCTCCCGCTTCCACGTGATTAAGGTCATGTAAGAGCTGGCTGTCATTTCCAAGCCTCCTGAATTTGCCAAAATTAGGCTGGATTTGTGGAAACTGGCTTCCTGAGACCTCAGGCTCTTCCTGCTTCCAATACCAGGCCAAGAACAACACAGCTCACTCTCCCAAATTTTAGTATGACTCCTTTAGTCCCACATGGAGCCACAAGTTACAAAACTCATTGATTCTGAAAGCSTGAAGGTCAAATATTTTGGCTTTTTCAAGGCTGCTCAAGCAGAACATAGCTATGACACTGGGTACAGGAAAATTTTGGTAGTCGATACCTCGAAGAAACATCATCTTCTGGTTGCTAACACCGGCACCAGATGATCCTTTGCTATTAAATGGTACCCTGAGGTCAAAGGCACCTCGCCTAACGTTGAACACTTGCGAAAGCTATTGCCACTTATTACGGGGATCACCAAGTAACGCTTTTAGGGACCTGAAGGGTAGGAAAATGCTACAGCTGACTGCCCTGCTGCGCTGGGACAAGAGAGCCTTCACTCCAAGACCTCATAATCAAATGTAAGACGAACAAGAAAGATGAAATAACCAGGGTGGAGAGGAAGCCAAGGGCTGGAGGAAAGTGTGATGTGTACCAGAGCTGCAGGGACTGAAGCTCTCTATTCCTAATTAATGGGCTCACTTGTCTTATTTTCTGCTCTAACCACCATATTAGTCTTTTAAATATAGAAGGCTCCTCCCTGGCTATGTACACAGCCGGCCCGGCACCACCATCCATCTCGGCTACATTGCCACAGGTTGTATTTTCAGAACCACTTGAGGGGTGGATTAATGGCTGCCTTTTTATTGCCAGCTCCACAGCTTGGGGGAGGGGGGGGGAGGAGTAATTAAAAAAAAAAAAAAATCATATTTGAGGCTTTCAGGTGCCATGAAGATGGCTAAAAAAAGCCAAGTTTTTTTTGGTTGTTGTTTTTTTGTGTGTGTGTGTTGGTTTGTTTTTTGTTTTTTTTTTTTTTAAGGAATCTGTATGGTTTTTATTTCCTGCTTAGTTYGGGAAACGTGAGGCTTTGTAGGCTCGTTTTTCACACTTCCCCCCACATACACCCCAGGCCTGGAAAGATATGTTATTATTTTTAAATGAAAATGTGTTTGTTTTCATAATTACATGGCTCCAAGCTTTGGAGCTTTTCTGGAGTAACTACTTAATGTAAGTGCTTGTCAGTGCTGCCCAGTGCGGCCACCTGCACAGAAATCTTGAGGTTTCCATCAYATTTAAGATGAAGTCATCTTCTCTTTAGGGCTTTGAGAAGTAATATTTAATATGAAAACCATGGAAGTGATTTACAAATAATTGTGATTGATTCTTGGTACGCGTTTGATGTACAAAACAGTACAAGTTGAAAAGTTGGGGKTTTTTTGTTTGTTTTGTTGGTTTTGGTTTTTTTGTTTGTTATTTTGTGCGGTTTTTTTTTTTGTTTTAAATTATCACTATCAAGAGGGAAACTACCCAGATTTTAAAGTTTCCCTGTAGGTAACACAAACAAAACCCCAGTGGGATGCAGAAGAAGGTCTGGGTGCGGACTAAGGGGAAGACAGCAAACGCTATGCACGGTGCTAGAGCTGGGAAGGGGGAAAGAAAAAAAAAAAAACAATAATAGGCGCGACTTGCTCTCTCCATCGCCCCGCAGAACTGCAGCAAAGCAGTGCTTCAGTCAGAAACCTCCCGTCCAAGCTGATATTTCTCAGAGTGGAAATCCAACTCCCCCGAAGGAGAGGGAGGGATTATTTTAACCTCTCGTTCAGAGCCGAGGCTCCAGCCGCGCTGCAACGGGCAGCACGCTGATCCGATGCTGCCACCGCCGCGGTGCAGCTCCAGCCCCTGCTCCCGGTCCCACCCGGCCCACCGCCAGACGGATTTGACTGCGGCAGCGCTCCCGCCGCGGGCCGATCCGAGATGGCTCCTTGCGCTTTGCATACACCCGCTCTGGCCAGAACGACTCGGCCTCACCCTGGCTTGCCAACGACGCCTGTTATTCTTCGGAAAACCAGGGTGACGTGAGTCATCTGGTCACACCAGCGCGAGGCCAAACGCTTTGGGCTCCCTGCGGCTGGCTCCGCTGCCGGGGCTGCGCAGACCGTCCTCACCCCGCTGGGGCCACGCTCGTCCTCTGCAGTCCTCGTGCCTGCAGCTGGAAGCACCTGGCCGTGCCGTGGGGACACATCTGCCTCGTGGGACAGGAGATGTCCGTACCAGGGGCCCACCAGCATGCTCACAAGAGGTACCCATCTCCCCGCCAGCAGCAGCAAGGGAACACGCTTTTTACTGCGMCTCCTTTGAGTGGGGGGCACCTGTAGGGGCCAGGTCCCCCCGTGTCGTGGTTTAAACCCCGCTGGCAACTAAGCCCCACACAGCCGCTCGCTCACTCTCCCCCGGGTGGGAYGGGGGAGAGAATCRGAAGGGTAAAAGTGAGAAAAYTCGTGGGTTGAGATAAAGACAGTTTAATAGGGAAAGCAAAAGCCGCGCACGCAAGCAAAGCAAAACAAGGAATTCCTTCACTACTTCCCATGGGCAGGCAGGTGTTGAGCCATCTCCAGGAAAGCAGGGCTCCATCACGCGTAACGGTKACTTGGGAAGACAAGCGCCATCACYCCGAACGTCCCCCGCTTCCTTCTTCTTYCCCCAGCCTTATAWGCTGAGCATGACRTCAYAKGGTATGGAATACCCCATTGGCCAGCTGGCCTAGCTGTCCCGGCTATGCTCCCTCCCAGCTTCYTGTGCACCTCACAGAGCATGTGAGCTGAAAAGTCCTTGAGAAGTAGACTACCTAGCAACAACTAAAAACATYAGTGTGTTATCAACATTCTTCTTATACTAAATCCAAAACATAGCACTATACCAACTACTAGAAAGAAAATKAATTCCACCCCAGCCAAAACCAGGACACCCCGACATCGTATTTCCCAYACCCCATCACCTTGCACRCCGGGCAGGGCTGGCTGCTGTGCTGCAAGGGCATGCGGGAGGAGAGGGATCCCGGCTGGGGTCACCCCTTTCCAGCTGCACCCAGGGGGTTGCTGCAGGTTTTGGGGCCGATGGCAGGGAGGGGGATTGCTGACSGGGGGAGCAGCAGCAGCCCAGGCGGCATCCCCAGGGCCGAGCCGAGCTGCGCTGAGTGCCAGCGGGGAGTCACACCAACAGCCCGCTGYTCTTTGCGCCCTGGCCGCCCGTCCCGGGGAGCGCTGCCTTCCAAAGTCACATCACCCAGGGCTGGGCTGGCTTGCTGACACGGGGCATGCCCTTGCTCTGCAATTAATTTGGATGCAAGTAGCATTTGCATGTTAATTACTCTCAGTAACACCACGTGCGGAGTAAAGAGCGAGTGCTTTTCCCCTACTCTGGAATAACTCCATTTATAGACAAGCTCTTTGAGGTGGATGAGGCTCAAAGCAGATACCGAGGTACTGCCTGCAGTTTCCACAYGGCATCACCCCCGACTTTGTTGGACTGCTACATGGGATTGGGGAGCCTGGGGCACCCCAAATCAGAGCAGGAGAGCAGAAGCACTGTGCTAAGTAACGCAGGGTTCCCCCCCCCCATGCCAGCCACCCTCATGCGTGGACTTTCCTTTGGGCTGGCACAGCACCAGCTGCCTCCCCGAGCTGGTATCCGGGGCGGGTGGGAAGGAATTTGGACCCAGTAGATCTGATTACCGGCGGGCAGCGCTGCTGTTAAGGAGGCACACGCCGCCATCGCGGCTCTAGCAAGCCGAAAATCTGGCGTTTGGATTAGCGATTGCATCCAGAGTGCCCGGCTGCATCTGGACCCCGCGCTGGCTGAGGACGCCTGGCATCCCAGCGAGGGGGGCTGCAGTGCTCAGCAACTTGGAGCCTGCACCGCGGGCTGGGGAAGGGGCGGGGGGCAATGAGTGCACCCCCTGCCCCCCCCCGCCAGCTCATCTGCAGGTTTAAAAGCTTTTCTGGAGAGATGTAACAGGAGGGAGCTGTGTAAAAGGCTGCTGAGAAATATTTAAATATTCCAGTTTCCAGCGTCACTTGAGTCATTTGGAATGGAAAGTTTCCATTGCCCAATAAATCTAGCACACTCATTTAAAAAGGAAAAAAAAAAAGAAAAAAAGGACAACTTTTGGTGTTGGCTTGAGGAACATAACAGTGCAGTGGAGGCGSTGACGCACACCACCCACCTGCAGGTACATGATGTTCTTGGCCCAAGCTGGGGCCAAGGAGGGGCACGGGGCAACAGAGCGGGTACACAGGGCAACGGGCGCGTTTGCCGCCCAGGGAGAGCCTGCTCGCTCGTGCTGGCAGAGCTAACGCAGAGGAAAATTAGGCTTGGATCAGAGCAGGTAAGGGAAAAAAAACCCATGCACCTTTGGGTGAAATTAAAATGCATGAGAAGCTTTTCAGGAGGTGTTTTGTGGAGTCTGAAGCAACACTCTTTGCATGACCTGACTGCAACGGCAAATTCAGCCCAGGCGTGCAGACATGCTCCGCTGTGGCTTCTGCCCAGGGAGGGCAGGTTTTACTTCGGGCAGTTACCCYATTGCCCTGGCAGGGATGGGTCCGGTGCTGGGTTACCCTGAATCCAGGAGCTCTCTGCTTAAAGTACAGCTAACGGGCTGGGGGATCAGCTTTACCTGCCCAGGGGCCTTCTGCCACTCCCCACAAGCGGAGCTTATTCCTAATGGTWCGCTTTCCAGGGGACCGCATTCGCCACATCAGGTTTTGGGGGAATAGAAGGTTACGGGGGGAAAGAAGGATGTTTACGTGTGTGTGGTCTGCTATTTTCAAGCAGCCCTCGGCCATCCTGATGGCTCCCAGATGCGGGAGCCGGGGAGGGAAGATGYGGCAGGACCTCTCCGCCCGGCAGCCCCAGGGCAGGTGCCCGGAGCCAGCCCCTGCCCGGAGGGGCGGATGGTGGGGCTGCAGTGCTCTCCCCCCAAACCGAGGCCCCGGGGTGCCTGGTACAGGCAGCCCCCAGGGGGGAAGAGGACTCCTTCTGCATCCCTTGGAGCATCCTCACGGGCCTCCCCGCTACGAGAGCCCCCAGCGCCTGCCTGCAGCCCTCCCCGAGCCTTGCTGTACACCACCTACGCCTCTCTTTCGGAAAAACCTTTTCAGTATGAAGGCCACTTTAGTGCCAGAAAGCTGCTTCTCCCRTGACCCTGTTTCCCCTCCATCCCAGCCTCCCTCCAGCAACATGGTACAGGTCTGTAGTCTAAGGAAGAGCTTGTACAAGGACCATGGGTGCAAGGTTTGGGGARCCAGGGGCTGCTTGCCGTGGGTAAGGGCATGTGTGTGTGCACGTAAGAATAAATAGAGCAGGACTCTCGACAGCACCTTCTTCCCCACCCCCCAAAGAGACATGAGGCACAAGGGAGAACAAAACCGAGGTAACCTGGAGCCCCACCAGCCCCTTCTCCCCAACGCTCACRGCTCTCCAAGGGGAAGAGGTGGGGGGATTGCGCTGCAGCACTCTGGGGAGCACAAGTGGGCACGTGCAGGCTGCAGGGCATCAGAGGGGTGATCTACTTGCCCCCTCCCCAGCTCGTACACACCAGACCCCAAGCTCAGGGAGCAGAGAGGGCTCTTCGTGGAAGGCCRTGGGCAGAGCTCAAAGCTGTCACCYTGATGGACACCAAAGCACCCAGCTGCCAGCAGCAGGGCCAGAGCGATGCCSTGCCCCTGATGGGGGAGAAATAAATACMGGGAGGTCCCCCTCCACCTGGAGATGCAGCTGCAGTGCAGAAACTGCCCCCAAATATAACATTAGGCTCCTGGTGTTTTTGTGGAGCTGAGACACAGGCAGGGCTTTCACCCGAGCCGGCCGGATCAGGTAGCAGAAGGGGGCAGAGAAGTATTGCCTTCCTGCAGCAGGTGAGTGCGATAGCATCCGTTCACATGCTGCCACTGYCTTTCTGGGCAGATAGCGACAGCGGTCCGGATACTCCTATASCTTCCTGCCCAGGCTAGAGAAACAGAATTACTGCAAATACTGCTATTTCTGGTCAGTCTGAGAAATACCATCTTTCCAGTCACTCCTGCCCTGTGGCAGGACCGCCTTTTAAACAGAGGCCAGCAGTATATGTATGTAATGCYCTCCTCATGACAATCTTGCATTTACGACCAAAAACTATTTTAACTAACGAAACCTATTTACATCCAAGGCACAAGAAATGTTGCAGACAGAGCACTGCAATTTGACAAGAGATGGCTCTATAATCAGCAAGAAGGATTTAAAGAAAGAAACAAGCAAACAAATAGAAAGGAAACCGTACCATTAAGAATATCAAATAACAACAGAGAGAAAAACAACACAGTGTCACTAACAGCATCAGCAGCAGCTTTTCTGCATACAGGAGCAGCCATACAGTCCGAGATGACTTTCTCAGCTCAGCACACGCTAAGGGGTCAGGCCAGAGGTCTGGGAGAGCTGGGTCCAGGTCTGCCTCCCACCCTCTGCTGCATCCCCTCGGACAAGCCACTGGCCATCCTTTCACCCCATGCACKGACACAAGTAAGGAGAAGCCTAGAATATGCAACACTGCAGTCACACCTCCCTCCCTCCTCCTAAAACGATCCACAGTACTACCTGTGCCAAATGGCCGTGCTTGGAAGGAGAAGCTACAGCTCCCTCACCTTAAAAGTCCTGCTGAATCCAGTTCAAGTCTTACCCAGTCTTTTCAGGCTTTGGAGGTGGGCTGATGCTTACAGTGTGTTCGTGTCTTGCCCAGGCCAGGGAGGGGAGAGGAGAGGAGAGGAGAGGAGAGGAGAGGGTCTGAGGATGCTTTTGAGGATGTTCTAGCAACAAATTGAAGGGGAATGGAAGGAAGAAGAAGAGGGACACCAGGTGATTTTAACACTCATCTTCTTCCAAAGCAGTAGCTTGTGTCTTACATCACAAGTGTTTCAAATGAGACTGCAGCACCTGCATTTCATTTGGCCAGGGTTTTGTTATGGGGCTTTTCCAGCTCGTAAGAGCAGACCACTGAAAAAAAATCAATAAAAGCTAAGTYTGAATTGCAGCCTCTTATAGAGTGATATTTAGATTGAACAGTTGTGCAGTGTAAGAACCATTATATTGTTCCCCCATAGCTCTGCTATCAGCATTACAAGACTCTTGCTGGGCAGACGTTAGTGCTTCTGTCTATTAAGCCACTGAATTTGGCACATATTATAGTTTTCCTTTATTATCGGTCACAGACCAGATCAGTCTCTCTGTGAACCGAGAAACGGATGTGCCTGTTCATGCTTCCGAGTTTTGTGYGAAATTTCAGTGTAGGCTTAGCACAGCAAGTTTGTGGGTACCCGACCAGCCTTTCAAAGAGCTATGCCTGCAGTGCCCGTGACACAGGGTAAAACAGAAATGTATTAGGGCTCCCCCAGACTGCTTTAGGCTATATTTTAACTACCGAGTATTGCCAAAATTTCTGTTTGTTTTCTATTTCCTGTTCAGAAAAACACACCTGGACCCCYGTGCCCTCCTGTTCACTAACCAGGTGTTATGCAGAGCTCGGTGAGCAGACACTGGGTTTGGATGCTAGCATGTTTTTCATAAATTACATGTATTTTGGATGTAAACAGTGACTATTTGTTGAAGCACTGTTTTCTGTTTTCTTGTTTTGATTGTAGGCTGAAGGTTCAAAGAGATTCAATTTGAGAACACCAGGAGTGGCCTTTGCTGTGGTTTCCTAAGTAGAAGAGGAAAGTTAAATGCTGTAACACAAACAGGGATGTGGTCCTCCACTTTGTGTGGAAAAGCTCTGCTCYTGTTAAATACTAGCAAATGAAAGCAACCAGTTGCTACAGCTTCTCCATGCTGCGACCACACTAATGGCTTTGCCCAGGCTGCCTGATGAGGTTGCTGCCACCTCCACGTCCCAACCTCCTTCACATCCCGACCCCCTTCTCATCCCAACCTCCGTCACTCCAGCTCGCCACGTGGCTGTTGCACATTCAGTAGGAAGAGCAGGGATCATCTCAGGTCTCTGSTCTTGTTTTAGAGTCTTTTTAACAACTCTTGAAGTACTTTATTTGCCGGAAGGTTGGTACCCGTATTTTTAGGTGTTGCTGTCCCTTCTTCATAGGCCCCCAGTCTGTGTGTATCATGGGGTTTGACTTTACCACCTCTGATGTCTCACCGCTGTGCCTCGGATTCCCCTTTCTCAGGAGGCAGTGCCTGGTRGAACTTAATTGAAGCCATTTTCAAATAAGTTCTTGTGTTGCTGCAGCTCCAAGAGGCGTAATAAAGACAGGGGCCTCTCTGCGTGGGGGCTTTAGCAGGATCACTGCCTTTAGAAGCCTTTAATACAAGAACAGACAGTGCCTGGGCGCGGGATACCTTATCTGACAAAGTCACCAGGGCAACAGGAGGACAACATTCGATGGGGTCAGTCTCCTCCTCTCAGCAGTGTGCTCTGCACTGTGCTCGCAGGGGCAGCTGCCTTCGGCTCCAGCTGGATGCACAGGCAGAGAGAGCTTGGGCTCTGCCCCTACTACATGCTGCCTGGGTACATATAGAGAGTGCGGGGGGAATATACAGCCTAGGTCTGGCTGGATTGGTACATACACTATATAATGTATATCGTCTCCATATTGTGTCTGATCATCATCGCTTATTAAAACCTTCAGCAGGACCTGAGATGCGTTCGCTGAGAGCAACCTCTTTCATCAGCAGGGATGCTTTCGGGAGCGTGCGGTGCCACAGAGGTAGGAGCTCCTGAGGGCACGTATCTGCTTTCACCCCTGTGCAGCAGTGGCGGTCCCACGGGGGGCTCGGCCAGCCGGAGCAGRATTTCTGCCCCTGCTCCACTCCCACCATTGCTGTGGGCTGAGCAGAAAAGCCTCCAAGCGCTGCCGAAGGGCTCTGCCTCCGGAGCAAGCTTCCCCGGCTCCCCACGGGGCCAGGAGCTTGCCCAAAGTCAACACGCTGCGCGGAGGTCCCGGGGGCAGCCCAGGACTTTGGCTGGCCCGGGGGGAGCAGCGAGCATCCTCCCATCCTGCTGCAAGGTTAAAGAGTGTCACGGCTAGATTTATGCTTTCCCGTTGTGCGGGTGCCCTTTCTCAGTTTCTGTCAGGCACCAGGAGGGGAAGACAGTCTGTTGCCGTCTTTTTTTTGGTCGTTAACGTTGGACGCAAGTTCCCCSAAGCCATATACTGAGCATCTGGCACTGCCATCCCCTGCGTGCTGGCACTTCATCATCCCAAACCAGGGGACGTCATTAGCGATCTGCATGGCTGTAGCACTCGCGCAGAGTGGGGTGCAAGTTTCTCATCCATCTGGTCTCCCCCCCCAAGCGTCTCCTCATCACCCCAGAAGTCATCTTGGGTGGCTGGAAAGGCTCTGGCGGCTTTCCAGCTGTTTAGATCAGGATCTCCTCCATTATTCTGAGGTTTTGCTAGGGGTTTGCATTGTGTTAAGTTTCAGGAAGCGCAATGAAACTGAAGATCTTTCTATGCCAGGCTCCTGCCCTAAAGTACTTAGTCTCTAGGGAATGGAGAGCAGACAAAGGAGAAGGAAAAGGGTACAATATCTGAGCAAAAGATCAAGCTGATGAGAGAATATATTATTCATTAAGCGTATCTCCAGGACAAGTAACAGAGGGAGTGTGGGAACAGAGCTTACAATGGTCTTAAGTACAGTTTTAAAAAATTTATATACCCATTTTGATCTCCACTTTTTTGACAGCTGTTTACTTAATTTGGGATAGGACTCAGCCTAGGCACCATTTTTGAAAGTGGGTATATTTATGTGTTCTCACTGGTTTCACTGGTGACGACAGCACGTGCATGTGATTATGTGACTGCATGCACCTCCTCTGAATGTGGAGCTCCCCTGAGCCAAAGGAATTCTCTCTACAGTTTTTGCCCCCTCTTTGGCTTTAACTGTCTGTTGACCAGGGGGGAAAAACAGGACAGAGATTCCCGAGCTGCACTATGGCAGCCAACATTTTAAAAAATCCTTTTGGCAGGGTTTGGGATACCTGCTGCCCATTGCAATGCCCATGGAGAGAGCTGCAGAGGTCTGAGTTTGTTTCTGAAGTTGGTCTCTCCATGAGACCTGCCTGTTGAATGGGCTCAGGACAGAGTCCGGAGCTGCTCTGACCCATGATCACATTTCTCTCTGGTAGCGCAGATGCCAGAAATTCATCTGCATGCTGCCTTTCCCAACCTGCCGACTTTTCTCTTATTGCTACTTTTAATACTAGCCAAATCGGCTCAGAGGAGCTCACAGAAGACCTCCTAGCTGTATATTCACACTGCAGGGCTCCTGCTGACTTTTGGAGGGTATCTCCTGTCCCCAGACTACTGGAGGACTCATAGGACACTGTGCTATGTGCTTCCCACCGGAGTGGGAAGGAGCTGGGGAGCAGGAGTTCAGCTCAAGGACCGGGGCCTCCAGCACAGAYATAATGAGAATTAAGTGGCTAGTGCCAAGGGCATCCCCCTCCCAGAAGTACCGCACGTGCAGCTTTGGCTTCTGGCATCATTTACACCCCCTGAGTTATCCTTCCCCATGCGAGCCCTCTATTCAAGCCCTCATTTGGGAAGCGAAGCAGAGTRAACCAGCCCTGTGAGGGGCTGGTGGCTGCAGAGCTACCCCGTATTTCAAAGTGGGTGCCAAAACCCTCCTGCTCAAAACTGAGCAGGGAGCCAGCGAAACAAATCCTCCCCAGCTCAAGCCTCTGCAATTGCTTTCTACCCCCATCGCCGCCCCCAGTAGAGGCAACTCTGGGCTGTCACACAAAATTAAACTTTCTCTTTATTCTCCAGTCTAATCTCCCTCTCCACAATATGATCCTGAGGTTTAATCYGATTATAATCCTTCATATCACACTATAAAAAATGGCCCCAGCTGCCAAGCTGAGCAGTTTAATGAGATACCATGTTGGCGATCAAACGGAAGGTGGAGGAGACACTGCAAACAAAGGCATTGCTTGCTCAGTCCCATCCCCGGGACATGGTGCACAGGCTGCAAAGAAACGCTCGTGCAACTAATGTTGTGCCTCTTAGAGACCAACACAACCTGGGGAAGGAAGAAAACTTGCCTTTCTGCAAGAGTTTTGATTGGCGGGTGGATGCTGTGTGACCGGCAGCCCTGAGATACGAACACAACGTTTGCTGGCCATAGGGGTCTGAACGCAAAATACAGAAAATGCAGTTTGTCTTTGTTCAGATGTTATTACATCTGATCTAAACATAAGAGCCCGAGGCATATCACATGGCGAATCGATATCATTGTTTGTTAATCCAAATGCAATCAGACACTTTTTTTTTTCTTCCTGCCTAGATAAGACCCACCCTTCCCCCTCAGAACTGCAGCCATAATGTAATTCCCTCTCAGCGGCTAATGGCATTCATAAATTACGCTCAAGACCTATTGTTCATTTAATCCTTTTTGCTGCTATTAGCTCTGGTCACTGATCTGTTGCCTCTCCAGTCTMTGGTATTTTAATGACACAGCTAGAAAACAGCCAAACTCTTCAGCTTAGTGGTAAAAAGCTGGATTTGTGTTACAAGGAGGGACAGTGTCTACCACTGACTTGAGGGGAAGAAGTGGGGGAGAAACACAGCCCAAAGAAAGTTGTCAACTGGAGAGGGCAGAGAGGAACACGCCAAAACAGACTCATTGATTCTGGCCTGAGCTCAGGTCTCACGGAGATGATGAATCTGTTGGCTCACAGCCTTGGGAATTCGGTTCCCTTCCAAGACAAACGGACCATGGCAAGCCTGTCAACCAGCCTAACCTGGTTTGCCAAAGGAAATCATTGACGATAGTCACTCCTCCTTTGAAGTTGCAGTTATTTTTTAAGGGAATTTGACCCTCGGGTGTTCTTTCCTCTTCAGCACAGGGGTTGCGCTGCATGGATTAGTACTATCTATGTGATGTRCCGTTACAGGAGATACTGATGAGACCCCCATCTGGAACACTGCAAACCACCCTAGTTATCCATGCAGAGATGAATTACACTTGGAAAATCATAGAATCATAGAATCGTTTAGGTTGGAAAAGACCTTTAAGATCATTGAGTCCAACCATTAACCTAGCACTGCCAAGTCCACCACTAAACCATGTCCCTAAGCACCACATCTAC
>JASVER010000050.1:3620556-3703866 GCA_030449065.1 Oceanodroma leucorhoa | reverse complement strand
ACCTCCCCGGTTAGCCAGGACTGCGGATAAATGATGGAAAGTGGCTTGGTGAGCCCTTCTGCCAGCTCCCTCGGTACCCTTGGGTGGATCCCATCCGGCCCCATAGACCTGTGTGTGTCGAAGTAGTGTAGCAGGTCACTAACCATTTCCCCTTGGATTATGGGGGCTTCATTCTGCTCCCCGTCCCCGTCTTCCAGCTCAGGGGGCTGGGTACCCAAAGAAAAACTGGTCTTAGTATTAAAGAAGGCATTAAGTAACTCTGCCTTTTTCTCACCCTTTGTCACTATGTTTCCTCCCTGCATCCAATAAAGAATGGAGATTCTCCTTAGCCCTTCTTTTGTTGTTAGTGTATTTATAGAAACGTTTTAAATTGTCTTTTATGGCAGTAGCCAGATTAAGTTCTAGCTGGGCTTTGGCCCTTCTAATTTTCTCCCTGCATAACCTCATGACATCCTTGTAGTCCTCCTGAGTTGCCTGCCCCTTCTTCCAAAGGTCGTAAACTCTCCTTTTTTTCCTGAGTTCCAGCCAAAGCTCCCTGTTCAGCCAGGCCGGTCTTCTTCCCTGCCAGCTTGTCTTTTGGCACGTGGGGACAGCCTGCTCCTCTGCCTTTAAGACTTCTTTCTTGAAGAATGTCCAGCAAAGGTGCAAAGCAGGACTGGAACAGAGGTTTTATCAGAGAAAAAGACACCATAAGAGTTTGGCATATCTAGTCACGCTCAGTTAAAGCCAAGGGAGCTTATGATTATCCTTGTGATGGTTGCGCGGTCAGCAAACCCTACAGAGGGAGAAGAGCAGCTTGAGTCTGTATTGGCACAAACCAGACAACACTGGCTGTGAACAGACTTAGGCTGAAGGTTCAAAGAAAGCTCCTAATGATCTGTGCGGGTCTGAAACAGTCTGCCTGCCTGAGGAGCAGGGTGGCAAAGTATCTAACTACCTTTGAAACAGCTCTTGGCTCATTTGGGGGGAAGGACCAGAAAAAGCAGTGGATGGATTCGGTGGCTGATGAGGTGCCTCCCAGCCCTGTGTCTTTAGCCTTTCAAAAGAGGATCACAGGAATTCACCGCTTGATGTTCATTTCCCTAAAAATTCTTTTTGCAAGGGATTTTTTTTATTTCCCCTGACCTGCGTTTTCTTTTTGGTTCATTACTAGCTTGGAACCAGACTTTCCTAAGCTCTCTTRAATTAATAAAACTCCTTCCCTGGAAAGCGTTACCTAGCCCCCTTGAGTTACAGTGCATGCAACCTTGCCTCCGAGGCCCCCCGGCTGTGTCAGTGACAGTATCGGCATTGGAAGAGGCTACGACCTGGCCTTTGCTGCTGGGATGCGGTRCAGAAGCAGACGGGTCTAAGGCTGCCTGCAGTTGCGGCAGAAAGGGTTGGGCTCTTTGGGTTGCTGGATAACAAATGGTACCCATGTCCTCCAAGGCAACAGCAAAAACTGATAGGCCAGATGCACCTGGGCCATGGCTTGGGATCAGGCTCTGGACCACCCCACATGTAAAGTGGTGGCCCGCCAGGCTGAAGGAGGCTCGATGCACGTTTCTGTGAGCTGTTGGCCTGTGTAGCTGCCTGATACCAAGAGTGGCTTCTCTAAGAAAGGAACCAAGAAGATATTTAGCTTTTTAATCCAGAAAACTTTAAGTTGCACAAACCACAGTTGTGCAGCTGGTAATTACCACCACCCAGGGGAGCCTGAGAAGATGCCATTCTTTTTTCTAATTACTACAAAGCCTTTCAATCTGATTAATTCTTTCCTTGATGCATTTCCTTGTAATTTGTGTTTGTGAGGATGCTAAGGGTAAATTAGAGGATCTTTCCTGTGGAAAATACATTCTGCACTCTCTACAGGCCTGGTCTCTGGTGGCATCTGTGCATTCCTCATCACCCATCCAGGAGATGCTTTCAAAACCAGGCTCTGATCCTGTCCTTTCTTTCAGACCAAAGGCATTGCTTGGAGCAGAACTGACAAATACCTGTGTCATGAGAAAAGTGTTCTCCATTTCYTTGTGCTGCAACACAAAGGCTAAAATACATTTGCTACCTGGAGCTGTCAAATTTTCTTTGAAACTGCGCATCTTCCTCCAGCCAGAGAAGTCAGACCCCAAGGAGATCACGGGCACCACACACGACCTGTGGCRATGCCGGGGAGTTGCATGCAGACGTGGCAGAGGTTGGCCTGATAGGGCAAGTGGGATCTCACCATGTTTTGAACATTGGTGGTGTGTCACTGTCTCATGTGACATTGCAAGGGCCTCAGATGAAAGTCCTAGGGAGAAATACTACTACTATTACTATGATGTTTATCTTTAAAAACACCAATCCTAGCATTGGTTGGGAGAGAAACATTTAGCGTGAAGGCAGAATTAGCCTGTTATCTCATCTATCACTGTCCATGCCCCAGTTTTGCTCAGAGGGGCCAGGCTGCTCCCACTGGGAATGTAGTTTGCAAGGTGCTCTAATTTCATTGCTGGGCATCACTCCAAACTAAAGATGGAGCATAAGAGAGGGGGTAGGTGGTCTGTAATGGCCTCTGTGTATATCTGGGTCCTGTGACATAAAGAAGAGATGTGCACTTAGAAATGACCATTCCCAGCAGAGCCAAAGGGGTGGCATCAGAAAACCCATTCAGAGAAAAATCTCAGGGGGGCAGGAGGAGGGTGGAGGGGGAGTTGGAGAAGGAGAAAAGGAGGGAGACAGAGGTGCATGGGAGTCACGTGTGGGAGCCACGGTCACGTTGCCTTCTCACCTGTCCCATGGCCCAGCTCCATAAAGAGAGGGCAGGACACGTGCTCTGATGGAGCAGGGTGGTGGCTATTCCTGCAAGTTTCCTCCTTCCCAGAACCCTACCTGTACTTTGCTTGTAGGTGCTCTCCCCAAAACAAGGCTGTTGGGAATTACTGCCAGCCCATCTTTTGCTGCAGAAAGCAATAAATCCGTAATCTGGCTCTTGGAGTGGTTCTCGCAGTTTAGAGACTTTTTACCCGAGTCTTGCTATTTATTAGAAAGCTCTCCCATGGTCTCTTTCCTTCTCTCCTTTTTGGCGATAGAATTTAGCATTAAATTAATCATTTGCCTCAGTTTAATGATAACTAACAAGATGCTGATTTTAAGAGCAAGTGACATCCTSGATCGGTGTGCGTGTTTAAGAGAGACATTGCCCTCTAGTGACTTAAAGGCAGACAGTGTAAAAGTACTAGAACATCAGGAGTTTTGTAGGGTTTTATATGGTAACAGGAGAACACGTTTCAAATCGAAGTTTCTGATAGATGGAGCAATGGTGTCTGTGGAGAGGGCTGAGAACGCCCCGTAGCTGTAAGGAGGCCCGTAGCACCAACCATGAGCCATCTCAGAAAGCATCCCTAGTCCCGTGTGCTTCAGCACGTGAAAGGACAGTGGGGATCACACACACCTCTGCTGCCCCGCCAGCAGCGAGCAACAAGCTGAGGGTACCTTGAAAAACACCCTCAGTTAGCGCTCAGCCTGAGGGCCATCACCTTGTGCAAAGGCAACGGTGGCCAAGAGCTCAGCTGTGAGTCAGCTGAAATTCTCTCATAGCTGCTGTTTCATGTCTCCTGAACAGAGGATTTCTGTAAACACTCATTGCACCCCTGTCTCATCACAAAGATGTGTTTTAATTTCTCCCTCTTTTGCTTATGTGAATGCTTTGGGAATATCTCTTGTTCTTGAGTGCTGTGCTTCGCATGCATGCAAGACAGTTCCTCTTTGGCCACTGTTTGCCCCTTCTTGTTTTAAAGACAATAATTCAGTTAAGGAGAGAAAGCAAAACTGAAAGGTAAGCAAAAAGTCACAGCCAACCATAAAGAAATTATGAAAATCAAGAACTCTCCTTCCTTCCCTGACAGAGCAAATACTCTTGAAAGCAACTAAAAAGAGAGGGAGAAAGAATGGTCATTCCTTCCAGATGCTCTGAACAAAGATAGAGCATTTGATTAAATTTAACATACTTCAAGAAAGTCTGTATTTGTCAAGATGTTCGCTTTTTTTAAAGAAAAATTAAAAATATGAAACATAAAACTTATTCTGTAGCCAAACCACAAYGTGATATCCTTTTTTGGAGGAAAACCTTGGGATAAGGGCATGATTTTGCAATCAGGCTGGATGTGTAAGTGAAAAGCTATTTGCAGAAAGTTTATTGTGATAAGAAATGCAACAAGTACATTTGGCAAGGTTTGTTATCAGAGACCTCCTGCACAACTCTCCCACCACCACAAAAAAACTGCCTCACAAAAAAACCCACAAACACCCAACCAGACCTGCACTAGATGATATAAGATAGTATGTGGTATACCCCCCCTCCTATCTCTGAGATGGAATAATTTCTTGTATTCAGTGAACATGTAAGTTCTTCCTTCAAAGCCTTTTCCCTCGCCCTTTGCTAGTGGCCAGCTGTGTCATGTCTTGCTGTTCTGGAGAAAAAGCTGGTGATGGTTCCTGTGCCTTTGTGGTCAGTAGCAACGTACCTGTCAGGGCAGATCTTTAGTTTTAGATGGTCATGATGGTATTTCCTGCAGCAGCATATGCTAGCTGGTGCCTTTGCCTGTGTATCAACAAGAAAAGAGAGAAAAAAAAATGGATCAGACTTGGCTCAAAGCAGGAGCCCATCATTCTGTGCTTACTCACTGGCTTCGCTGATTCATTCCCGGCTGTGGGAGGCTGCTGCCCTGGCAGAGCGGCAATACCTTCCACCTCGGGGCTCTGCAGCACGCGGTGCATGCCCACGGTTTCACTTCGCAGCAGGCTGTGAGCCGCAGCAACTGAGGACTCTGATACRCAGCTGCAGCTAAGTTAAGATATCACCACTGGAACACTCTTCCCCCCGGCTACAAAGGGAGATAAATTCTTCAACAGCCGTAACTAAATCCCAAACGGATCATGCATCAGGGCCTTAAAATATCGAACTTGGGATTAAGACCCCTGAGCATTTTTCACTGTCTTTCCAAACTGCTTTTGCCCTCCTCCAACCTCAGAAGCTAGCCCTTCAACCACAAGACAAAACAGGAGACTTTACTTCATAGCCACAGCTGCCTGACTCTGCTTGGCAGATTGGCATCTCTTTGCTCGTTACCGAAACAGCTCTGCTCGCCCGAAACAGGAAAGCCACGCTTTAACAGGGGGATGTCATCACCAAACTACCACTAGTGCCCCATTTAGAAACGAGCCGGAGAACAAAGGCTTAGCAAGAGAAGTTACCTGTTGAAAACAGTTCCACACAAYGCAGTTACCCATATGGAAGGGCAACTTGGAGGGTATTCCCAGGTCCTGAGCAAAGAGGGTGCCGGTTTCATGGCAGGGTCAGGTCTGCACACTGCGGGATCTGATGCAGGAGACCAGTGCAAGAACGACCATGAGGTTGGGATCCTGCCTGACCCATATTTTCTCTGCTAAAGAATTAACTGTAGAAGAAAGCCTCCTCCTATACTTGGGTGAGGGATAAGGAAGCAAACAGAATACAATAGAATAGGACTATTTCAGTTGGAAGGGACCTACAACAATCATGTAGTCCAACTGCCTGACCAATTAAAGGCTGACCAAGTTGAAGAATGTTATTACGGGCATTRTCCAAATGCCTCTTAAACACTGACAGGCATGGGGCATTGACCACCTCTCTAGGAAGCCTGTTCCAGCGTCCTATCACTGGGTACCAGGGAGAAGAGCTCAGCACTTCACTCTCCCCTTCCTCTCCTCAGGAAGCTGGAGAGAGCAATGAGGTCGCCCCTCAGCCTCCTTTTCTCCAAACTAGACAAGCCCAAAGTCCTTAGCCGCTCCTCAGAGGACATGCCTTCCAGCTCTTTCACCAGCTCTGCTGCCCTCCTCTGGAGGCATTCAAGGACCTYCACATCCTTCTTACATTGCGGGGCCCAGAACTGCACACAGCACTCGAGGTGAGGCTGCCCCAACGCTGAATACAGCGGGATAATCGCCCCTTTTGACCGGCTGGTTATGCCGTGCTTGATGCACCCCAGGATGCCGTTTGCCCTCTTGGCTGCCAGGGCACGCTGCTGAGTCCTATTGAGCCTGCTGCCGACCAGCACCCCCAGATCCCTTTCTGCGGGGCTGCTCTCCAGCCCTCCTCTCCCAATTTATACTTGTGCCCGGCATTACTCTGTCCTAGGTGCAGAATCCAGCATTTGGACTTGTTAAATTTCATCCCATTAATCATTGCCCAATGCTCCAATCTATCTAGATCCCTCTGCAAGGCCTCTTGTCCCTCAAGAGAGTCAACAGCACGTCCCAGTTTGGTATYGTCAGCAAACTTGCTCATGGTSCATTCAAATCCTGCATCCAGATCATTGATAAATATATTGAACAGAACTGGCCCTATAATTGAACMCTGAGGAACACCGCTGGTGACCAGTCACCAGCCAGATGTAGCCCCATTCACTACAACTCTTTGAGCTCTGGCCTTCAGCCAGATCTTCACCCAGCGCACCGTGAACCCGCTCATCCCACAGTTGGACAACTTGTCCAGAAGGATGCTGTGAGGGACAGCATCCAAAGCCTTACTAAAATCCAGAAAAACTACATCCACTGCCTTCCCTTCATCCACTARGCGGGTGACCYTATCATAGAAGGATATCAAATTAGTTAAACAGGACTTTCCCTTTGTGAACCCGTGTTGACTGTGCCTGATGATGGCATTATTCTTTAAATGCCTTTCAATTTTTCCAGGAACCGAAGTTAGACTAACAGGTCTGTAGTTTCCTGGATCTTCCCTCACGCCCTTCTTCCAGATTGGAATAACGTTGGCTAGCTTCCAGTCAGCAGGGACCTCCCCAGACTCCCAAGACCTTTGGTAGATGATCGTGAGGGGTCCTGCTGTAACATCCGCTAGCTCCTTCAGTACTCTGGGGTGAATCCCAGCAGGCCCCATGGACTTGTGAACATACTCTCACGTACAAAATCGAGCCAGAAAGCAGAGGCTGTGCTAAAGATGCATGGTTAGACCACAATTTGACACAAGGGGGAGATGCTCTGCCACGGATGGGCATCTTGCAGGCCATCCACTGCAGCAGCTCCCTGGATTATGGGCTGCAAATCCTATCTCTGTCACCTCCCTTGGCAAAGGAGATACTTATTTACTTCCCTGCGCAGGTGTAAGGGAAAAAAAAAGAGCCCACTTTGGTTTAGTTTCAGTGATTTAATAACATTAAAACCAAAATTCTTTATACACATTCTAGAACTCTGTTCTTTTGAAACACTAAAACTTACTTTCTTTTTAAACATCCATAATATTATAAGCACTGGGGGTTTTGGAGCTAAGAGCCTTTGTAAAATATTCTCCTTCTGTACACCACCCAAAAATACGTGGATGCTAACAACTAGGGAAAGACCCGCTCCTCCTCCAGCCTGCTGGATGGAGCCAGGGGTGGGAGTGAAATCTGCTCTGGCAAACCCCCTGGTTGTATGGCACTAACACAACTGGCAAAGGCAAACACGAAGAAAACATATTTGAAGCAACTGGAGGAAAAATGGAAGTGGAGRAGAGAAAAACAAGGAGGCAGCAAAAACCACAGTTCCTCCTCTTGCTTCCCTTGAGCTGTTGAACACTAGCTGCATGGTTATCTTTGTACCGCAGCAGGATCCCATTTAATTGGAGATGGAGGCATCAAAGTGCCTCTGAGAAAGCTTCCAGCTTCAGTACACTTCAGAAATGTTCCTCTGCTCTTCTGCAGAGCTGGCCTGTGAGGTAAGTGGGGAATTAAACCCGCTGTCCTTGTGAGAAAGGGGGAGGCAGCAACAATACATGTGCTAGGTTACACAGCCGGTAGGCAGCAGAGCGAGACTTCTTTGCACCGTCTTTCTGCTTAGGTGCCACAAGACTAGAGACAGAGAACAAGGCAGTTGCCTGCTCTGACTGACACAGAAAGTTGGGTTTCACTGGCTGTAGCTTCCAGGCAGGCTGTCACTGTTGAAAGCAAATTAGATCAGCTGGGCATCAAGCGATACCTCCCATCAGTTTTCACCGCCCACTGCTGCCAGCTTGACACTTCTCTTTCACGCTGCATGTGCCAACTGTCTAACAAAGCCAGCTGCAACATCTACTGGAAGGACAYGAAGAACAACCACAGGTGGGGAGAAGAGGCGGGGGATCAGCTCAGGTTTGGGGTAAGGAGGCCTTTTCCTGCCTTAGTCCAGGCAGAAGACGGGGTTCTCCAAGAAGACCGCGAGCTTGCTGGCCACCAGGTCCAGGTCACTGGTGTTGGCGTATTTGAGCAGATTGGTGTTCTTGACGAAGTAATGCTTGAGGAAGTGCTGGCTTACACACTTGTGCAGCTTCTGCACCAGCCTCAGAAAGGCTTCGGGGAAGCAGCGCCAATCCTTGGTGCGTGGGTATTTTTCACACGTCCAGAATAGCACTGTCTGCAAGAAGCAGATGGGAGAGAAGAGGTGTTAGAGGTTCTGTCGAGGGCTCACACAGCTTACTAAGGCAGTTTCAGTGCTGGTAAATGGCTGACAGCCTTGGAAATCAGAGAGACTCGCACTGCAATCTCCCTGTGTTAACATTTCTGCAACAGAGGAATCACAACTAAAGCCTCCGCTGGGGATCAGGCAGAACAACTCTGATGTGCCTGGTTAGGATCTCTCCCCAGAGRAGCCCCTCTCCATTAACTGGGCCAGGAGCCTAAGGAAAATGGTCTTGCTAAAATAATCTTTGCCTATTTGCCATCCTCCAGCAGGAGCCTCTAWAGAAATGCTAGGCATTTTAGGCTGTAGAAAATGGCCTATTATACAAGTGTGGAAGCCAGTAGGTGCAAGGAGGGAGAGAAGAAAAATCAAATTAATACAATTATTTGTTAGCCTCAGYTGTATTTGTGCTGAAGATGCGCACAGATCTGCATCCCAAACAGATTGAGATTCCAAGCARCTATTGCAGGTGCAGGGCATGCTTTCGGGTCAAATGCAGCCTGTTTTTTTCTGACACGTGATACTTACAGCAGGTGCTATGTTCTATTCCCCCAAGTTTATTTTATGTGATTTTACATTCGAGAAATCCATAGTTAAAATAACAAAATGCATATGATTATTGCTCTTATAGTATTGTTTTTACGCTGCCCATGTTGCATTTTTCAGACTTTCCTATGACTGAGAAGAATTTTCTCGAGGTACTTACACTTCCTGTACCAAAAAATCCATACTGACTACATTGGTCAACCTGAAATCAGTTTTTAAATTACAAAGTCACCCATCTTGGGTTCAATAATTCTGCTAAGTTCCTTACTGTCCTCTGAATCCCAATTTTATTTTGCAGATTCAGCAACCCAAAAAGAGACCCACAGACACTGTGAGACGTGGCCAAATTACAGCCTTCAATGCCTCCATTTCTTCAGAGGTAGAATTTYATAAAAATAAGTCACACTCTTCTGGATTGCCTGGTTTGTTTTTTTCCTCCAGTAGGCCTTGCAATTAGTTGTACTGCTGAAAAATTTCTTCTCAGCTTTTCAAATGTGAACAGTTTTCTGTTCACACCTGCAATAGCGACAAATACTTTTTTTTTTAATGTTGCCAGGAACAAAAGATGTAGTGAGGAATTCAAGCTGTAACTCTGTGAGAGCTACTCTTTGGAGACTTGCAGAGCAGTTACCTTTCGTCACACTAGAACTACTTCAGCAAGATCCACGGGCAACAGTTGCAATGAAGTTTCTGCAGGCAAGGAGAAAAGTGCTGCTCTTCCAGGCAGGTGACAAACAGGTGAACTACCCCCAGCATTTACTGAACCATCCCTAACTGCCAGCTGTCTACCRGAGGCATAGAGTTGGCTTTCAAAATGTAGCTAGGTCTTTCGGACTTCCTGATCTTGAACTTTATTCCTATGGAGGTAAGCATAATGAGTGCATTTACTCAGTCCTCTAAGGCTTTCACAGCTTCTGGGGGAAGGATTTTCTCTGTCATAGAAGGCCTTCTTCCTGTGGAGTCTTGTTTAATAATAATTGTTGGATACCTCTGACAGGGGAAACCTGATACTGTGAAGAAACCTAACACTAAACCTCTGCTCAACTGCTGGTTTGTCCACTGACTGTTTCTCTTGGTGGTTTTTTTTGTTTGTTTGTTTGCTTGCTTTTTAAGGTAAGTGATGTTGAAGCATTCCTTCTGTCTGGTAAACCAATCCTCTCTTGCAGTAAAAGCCTGAAGTGCAGTTACAGTAAAGAACTGAAGAGCTTCTAAAGAGCTCTTTATTTTGATCAAGAGTCCATGCARCAGCACTTCCTGCACCTCTTCTCCTTCAGCCAGAGAAGGAGATTGTTACTAATGGTTAAATGGGTTTCCACTTTCTCCTACCTATGACAGTWTTTCCACCAGGTTATTCCTAAAGGCACTGAGAAATCTTGCATTCTGCTAAGCTATAACCAGCCTCGTCAACTCTTTTTTGACTCTATCTCGACTTAGATGAGTCCCATGACTATAATAGCATTTGATGGTCGCAGCCTTTTCTTTAGGAGAAATCTTGGCAYTGCATCTGGTTTTGGACACCGAAAGATCAGTAACTACTGTGGAAGCCTGGTGGCTTGGGGCTTCAAGGTGGGAGAAGAACAGCCTCTCCCTGGCAGCTCCAGGAGGATGGAGGCCCAGAAAACAGGATTGCTCTACTGTCTGAAAAATGGTGCTGCCTGTGGTCCATCAGTGTCTGCAGCTGTTGGATGTGGGGACACAGTCATAGCAGAGTCTTCTGTCTCTTCTTCACAAATGTTGTTTGAAGCCATCTTGAACCCTGAAGTACGTGCAGGGAGGACGCTACCACCYCTTTACCTCTTTCTTCCCTTCCCAGGTGAAACAACACCAGAACTGTCAGTTTGCACCTCATTCATGAAATAATGCTTGCCTAATAGAATTTTGTTTGGTGCACATCCACAAAGACAAATGCACAATTTTCCTCCAGACAGATAGATGGCTATGGATGGCTGGGATAGTCAAAAAGCAGGAGGTAACCATGCAATTAAAGACAGCATTACAATGCCTGTGTGAAGTCAAAACAGAGCAAGGGCCTCAACTCTAACATTATTTATGTTGCTGCAATCATAATGTTCCTACAGGCTTTAGTGTCTTGTTGAAGTTTGGAACATATATTTACTGAACTTCTTGCCACTGTAAAGCAATGAAATGGTAATGCAGTTTTGACAGTTACCTTGGAAGTTACATAGACGCTACAGTGATTTACGCCATGATATTCTGACATTACTGGATGGAAGATCCTTCAACAGATACAGAGACCGTATCTTGGTATCATGGTGGTGCCTACCTGAAGGTGATAAGCTGTGATGACAGGCTTATTTCCAGCACACCAGACATCTTCCTTCATCTGCCTCATCACCCTGAAGCACTTCAGGCGACAACCACCATCTTCATCAAGTCCTTCCATGAGTATATGCTCAGCTCGGGAGAAGCACAGCTGCCAGTGATAATTGGAGCGGGCCAAAAGGTCGAAGCCAAGCGACTGTGGACAAAAGGGGAAGTGTGACACCAGATCAGAGGCAAACTTCTCTGAGCAACGCACAGAGATGTTACAAAAAGGACGTGTGACATCTCTCAAAGTGTATTCTAAACAGGGTTAGCAGAGGCAGCAGACAKGGGTCATGCTCCCATCCTAATTCCTAGTCAAATGACTGTGCAATTTGTTTTGTTTCCTCCTGTGCTGACATCAGTTTCTCCCAGGAGATCCAGCTCTAGAGGCACCAGGTGCAGTACCAGCAGTGCTACTAAAGCAGAGACACAGCTCTGCAGGCACTTTGCCAYGGAGCAGCAGGTCATGCATGAGAGGGGAGCAGGACTGGAAGGCGTAACTGGACCTGCAGGAACACGGCAGCTGGGGCTGAGCTGGAGTGCCAGAACCCAGCCATGAGCTTTGTAGGAAAAGGTGGGATTAGGCCGGAGGGAAAACAGCAAGATAGCAGCCCATTTGCAGAAGGCTTACATGAGGCAGAGCAGAACAGCAAGAATGATGCACGTCAGCACTGAGCTACACCGGCAGAGCTGTGTGTGAGAGACTCATGCAATGAACAGTTAACTCAGTTTTTCTTCCATAGAATTCACCACCATAAGGGGGGAAAAAAAATCCCCATAAAATCTGACAGAATACTTTGAAATATCACTTCTCTAGAGAATACACCTTCCAACCATGCTGTTGCCTGCCATGCAGTCCTTCAGTTGGGAAACCACTGTCAGCACTGTCAGACACCTGTGAGGTAAAGTCCGGCACAGAGTTAATCGTGCTTTTTACACTGTTCACCTTGATGCACTGCACTTTTTCTTGGGAAGGCCAATGCTTAAGGCAACGAGGCCACCGGGCTTTCTTGGGCCAGCAAGTTGGAATCTCCACAGCAGGGACCAGCTCCACCTCGACCTGGGATTCTGATGTCTCCACAGCCACCCGGACCACTGAGCTGAAGCTCTCCAGCACCATCACTTTACCTGTAGAAGGAACAGCAAGAGAAGATGATAAAGAGGAAAAGGTCCTTTTCCACAAGCCAAACAAAGGGCTGCCTAGGGCCTTGCAGTTCTATTGTTCTGTCTTAACACTTTATCTTCAGTGCCATAAGCAGAATACAAGAAAAAAGTTATCATCATCTTAATCTACCCTGGGAAATGAGAACAGGAAGAAGATGAAGGAACAACTAAGTTCTCAATTTTACACTCAGTTACCTTGCTTTTGTTTTCCTCTGTGGGTCCTCTTAAATCCTAGGACCAGCTTCTTAAAAATAGAAATAGACAACTGGTGCGACCTAACATTTCTAATAGTACAACAAGGAGATCACTGCAGATTAGAGGGGACCAGATGAACACTTCATATCTAAAGATCTCCTTATTCCTTCAGAGAACCCGTGATCATTCCAAATGACTTACCCTTGCCGGTCATTCAGAATAGTTTGTGGGGTATCCATAAGTTTTGTTTCTGGAGATGCATTTGCACAGAAGACAATGACAGAATTTATGGCCTGTTGTGCAGAGCAGTCATACAAAAAGGGTTAACTGCTTGCCTCACTGGGACTGCTGAGTGTCAAAAAGAGTTAGTTCCAYGGTGATTTGGAGGAAAGAAGTTTCCTCAGTGAAAGAAGAGTGCCTCATCTCCAGGAACAACGTGCTCTAAGAGAGCAGAAAGGAATGAAAGCTGCAACTAATGGACTTAGTGAGATGTTTCCTGTTGGTCCAGCTGTGTTCACAGAAGAAGTTTCTGTCCCCAGCTTTCCCTGTCACTCTGGCAGGATCACTGTCCCTTCAACTGTGCCATTTGAGCCAATTGCGTGATCATGCTCTAACCTACTGAAGTAAAAGATGGAGCAGATTACCATAAGCCGCTTAAATAGTAGTGTGTTAACCCACCTCATTTTGACTGGCATGGGCTAAGGAGCAATTCCACAAGGAGCCCACACAACAGACTTGAAGGGACAGTAATGAACATCATCTACCCTCACAGAAGAAATATGTGCCTACTCCCCATGGTAATTTAGCATCTCCTCCAGGAAGCACAGGGGTKAATTAACTTGCAAATAGTCGAGTCCATCCCAATGAGAACTTTATAACCCTCAGTAAAATGTGCATGTTATTTCCCTGCTGAGCCAAACCTGGCACCAAAACAGGAATGGTACTGCTCCCAAGMCCTCAGCAGGGATCCCTAGCAGCTGAAAAGCACTAGAGCAACTGCTGTGTCAGCATGTAAATACATTCACAGTATTTCCAAAAGCATTGCAATTGTGCTATCTATTTTTCCACCAATGAAAAGTGAGACACCTCAAAAACTGGTTTTGCTGGTGCTCAAAGCATTAAAAAAACAGGGAAGCAATGAAATCAGAGAAATTTTTCTGTAACTTTAGTTGTACTGTGGGGTGAAGGAAGTTTCTTCACAGAAACAAACCAAAATGGCAATTACTCCTCCTGACTTCATCTTAGCTCATCTCCTCTATGTCAGTCTGCTCCCAGCTGGCCTTACAATAAAAGGCATCAGAATCACCAGCCCAAACATCACTCCCTGGGTCCCTTGGAAGTACCTCTCCTGGCTCAACAACTTGATGAGTTGAGCTAGACACAATGGCAAGTTTTCACTTCAACACAATGACTTTCATCTAAGTAAAACCTCAGATGCAAGCCCATTACATCTGGTCTTTTCTGTGAGCCTCAATGGTGAAATTTCATTCCCATCAACCTTTCCATTTCTATGATACAAATATTTCCTGGAAGAATGCAATGATCTAGCTGAGCTTGACTTTAACATGTTTTCTCCTGTGACCAAAATTCAGAGTGCAATCAGATGAGCGGAAATGGCTCCTATTTCTCTGGAATACAGAAGACCCATATCAGGCTGCTGATGACTAAAGTCAACCTGGAAGCATGCTATGAGTCTGGATTTGATCATGTCACAGTATCTTAATGTGACAAGATGGACATGACATGGACTATTTAGCTCGGACCAAGCCAAGTGTTCATTAGCTGAAGTCTGTAACACGCCTCTAGGATGCTAAGAATTAAGCATGACGATCATTGTTCAGGCAGCATCTTGCTACAGATGTTGCAGCTATGAAGGCGTGTTGCACACACCACTGATTGCATTATGTCAGTGATCAGCACTTCCAGTATAAACAGCCACAGGAAATAAACAGGCACTTTGGATTGCTGACAGAGGGATCAGCGCCACTGCTGAACGCAAACTTCTTGAGTCCAGTTCTGCTGAACAGTACCGGAGTAGCCTGGGYGCTGGGGAAAAAAGTACTTGTCCAACAGAGTTTGCTTAAGTAGAAGTCCTTCTACTTAGTTCCCACCACGCCATGCTGGAAAGCTATGGGCAGCTAAAGTTTCCCCAGAGCATTACCTGCCCTATGAACATCTTTAAGCACTTTCTCCGCTGACTTATGCACCTTCCCCATATCCAATTTTCCTATAATACCTTCCTTGATAGTCTAGATACATTGCGGCTGCTGTAGTAGAAAAAAGATTTTTCCCAAACAAATTCCTAAATGTTCTGAAAATCTGTGTTGCATCTTGGCTGAACTGTGAGCTGGAGACCCTACTCAAATTCCCAAGAAAGGAGCAACATCTTGGGTATGAAGAGGCCAAGGACTACTCAGTTCTATCCTCAGTGCAGGTCTACATGCATCACTGAAATGGGCTAAAGGGTCCCTGATTTTGGAGGGGCTTGTTGCTTTTTGACTTCTGATCGTGTCAAACAAACACTTTGTGTGTGTGGTGGTTTCCYCTCTATCAGCTGCAGAAGACAGCCAGTTCCCCTTATACCTGTCCCCACTAAACTCACTGGAGAGGTTACAGGAGGTAATCGACTTCTCCACCAGCTCCCGGAAGATGATAAGAACTTTGGCTGGAACCAGATCACCTTCGATGTTCACATCCGTTTCATGCCACTGCTGAAGGCTTTTTGAGAACTGCTCCACCTCTAGCCATTGATGCAGTTCCTCAGGGTCCCGCACGGAGGAGAGGAGCTTGGCTCCACGCACGGTGTAATAACGCCAGTGCCGTACCTGGCATTCCCTGTACCCGGTCAGGCCGCGCAGAGGGACCGTGATGAGGAATTGGCTGGGTGCTAAGACCTAGGAGAGTGCAGAGAGATTGAGAGAGGAGACAGGGCAGATCCATGAGCCTGGAGTAAACAAAAGAGGGTTAAGGAAGTAATAGGTAAAACTGGGGGCTTTGGAGAGAAGGAAAAGCCATGGTATGATGGGAGCAAKTGACTACAGCCAGGACCTGTTCCATGCCTGCCTGAGGGTTACTTTGGAGGCACACAGACTAAAAGGAAATTGTCTTAGAAGGAGTCTGATGTGACAGCCATGGCCCCTAGAAGACAAGAGCGCACTGACTGATTTGCCACCACATCTGCCATGGTTTCCCCCATTCCTTGTTATTTCTTGTCTGCAATTGCATGAGATGTAATAACTAGCAGCTTTCCAAGGAGCAGGAAAACATCAGAGAGTAWGTTTTGAGATCCAGCAAAGGGAAACAAAATAGTGCAAGTTACTACCTCAGAGTTGTTACTAGAGATAAATCTAGAGTTCAACAGTAGTAATAACTATGGCAAAAAGTGCACTTTTCTGATCTCTTTCAAAGTCCACTACAGACATTAGTAAAWTAAGGCTATGGCCCATTCACTTTACAAGTGTTTCACTCTGCGTGGCTGTTGTTTAAGAGACAGAGRCATGAGGCAAGTGACATGCCTGAGCCTACACAGGCAGTGGCACCCTCAGAAATAAACCCAGGTCTTGGCCAGCTGTGCTGTACGAACCTGCATCTCCTGCTGAGTGTAAGGATGGAAACAGTAACCAATGGACAATAAACCCTCAAATAGGCTTGTTTGCAAGCCAATTAGTTGGCCTCACTGTGRGAATGACCATTTTCCAATAAAACCAGTGCTGAACCAGTATTTGCAAAGAGTAAATAAGGTGACACAAATACCATGAAACCTCATACTGGCCTAGGGCATAGCCAGACATCTCCAAAAACTAGTTTGGAAGCACTTGACAATCGTGGCTCCAGGTATTCAGAGAGGGCATTCAAGCTCCTTCGGACTTTTACTGTGTTGACTCAGAAGCTTTCAACTCYACTTGCTACCAAGCCTCACTTACATTGGGATTAATAAGGTGAAGCTGCTGCACAAGCGGGATGTGAASTGACAGCTGTTGCTGCAAGGTGGTTACCTCGAGGTGAACGAAATGCTCTTGTCACTCTTCTGTAATAATCCAAAACATTCTGGTGGCCTTCCTGGTAGCTCAGATGATTTAAAACATTACTGCAGAGGTGCCAGGGTCCTGAGGGCACTAACAGGTTTTGATAGCCCTGAGCAGCCTCTCTGGCTGGTGGTTTTTACCCACACCTTCTGCCCATGGGCCTGGGACCACCATTTCAGCTCAGCACCAGGCTGTGTCGTAGGAGTGCTGGTGTCCAGCCTTGTGACAGCTATGCCTGCGCCTAGCCATAGACCTTGGTGTCCTACCTGCAGACTGCCTTCCCAGCCTGACCTCAGACCTACCTGGCCACGATGGACTTGCCTGGCAATCAAAAGACTGCATCTGACCCTGGTTACTGCCATCGGGCCTGATCCTGATCCCAGTGAGTGCTCCTGGCTTGACCTCAGACCTGCCTTATCAGCACAGACTTGCCTGAYGATCCAGACTCTCGGCTGACCCCAGCTGCCCTCCCTAGGTCTCCCTCGCTCAGGAACCATGGGGCAGGCGCTGCCATGTTGTCGTGCTCACCTCCTGGCTCCCTSTCCCACAGGGAGCAGCCGGTCTTCTCTGCTCCCTGGCAAGAGATTTGAAATATGAAAGATGGCCAGCAAGAAGCACAGAAATGGCAAAGGAAACACCAGAAAACCCTTCTTTTGTCAAATACAAGCCACCTAAAGGCAGGAGGATACTGGAAGGATGACATTGCAGACCAAGCCGACCTGCACAAGTCAGGTTTGGTGGGGCTGAGAAATCCTGTGAGCAGCTCAGGAACRAAGTGCTAGGCTCCATAAGAAAAAAATACAATGGCTGTCATGCAGTTACTGCTCATCTCACTGCCTCGGCCACATTTGCAGATCAACAACCATTCCTTCCCATACCAAGATGCTGACTTGGCACCCAACAGATTTTAAAGGGAGGAGCTGCAGGTGTTATGCGAGTGCCTTCAAATACAAGTCGCAAGGTTCCTCCACSTGGGGCTTACCAGGAAACACCAGAAATCACAAGGCTGGGGATGGCACTGTAAAGCCRGGCAGCTGGTGTCTCTGGGCCTAAACAAATCCCAGTCCCACACCTATGCTCTGTCACACAATGGTCTTACGCACCATATGCAGACCTCGGGCCCCAGCAAGTCACAGGCTTGAACAAGAGCTTCAAATTCTGGGGTGTGAAACTTATGGCCAATTCTACTGTATTAAAAACCTAGCTGTGGTATGCTGGGCAAATTCAATACAGCCTCATTCTTGCGATCCTGCCCAGCGTATCCCAGGGAGGCAAAAGTATTAGGTTAGAAATAAAATATTTATGCTTTCAGCAAAAAAAGCAAGTCTCTTGCGGAGAGGATGAAATAGTCACGGGATGATCAGTTAGGTGGGTGAAGTTGTCCGGAGAAGAGGGTGGGCGAGGAGGAAGCAGGCACACGGACCGGCAGGCACCAGGTGGCAGGAGGAGGGCTTTGTACCTGGATGGATGGGTGGAATGGGCGCTTCCCCCGAAGCATAGCTGACCACTTGGCCAGTAAAGCTGGCTGATCCTGAGAAAAGCAGAAAGGAAAACAAGGACACAGAACAGAGAGAAAGCATGTGCCAGGTCATTCATTCACCGAGCAAAGCTGCAAGCTTCCTTCGAGCCTATTTGTTAAAGAAAAATCACCGTACCCCCCCGCCGCCACGATTACAGAGTTAAACACCTGGCAATGCCGCTGGGCAGTGATGTACGAGTAATTACTCCGGACGCTAACCTCCTCATTACGCCTTACAGAAGCCTCCACAGCCTTTGCATCAGCCCTGCACAGTTTACAGCTGCGAAAATGGTGGACCACAACTAAAAACAAACACTTAAAAGTTCTAAAAATAAAATATTCCATTTTGTCCACCTGAATTTTAGTTGAAGTTTTTTATTAAAGATTTTGACTTTTAGTCCCCTGGGTTTCAGAAAAACATTGAATATCTAAAGACTTTTCTTCTATATTCCCCACGAAGCCCTGCATATTTAGAAGGAGGCTTGTAACTTCTCAACAAATCTAGACCCCTTACCATGTTAAATTAAGTCCTTTAAATCAGAAGCTGAAAGTTCTGAAAAGTTCCTGTAAATTTAATTGACAGGAAAAAAGATACTGCAAAATTAAACACAGAATAGTTAATACATTGGTTTTCCCTTGACACAAGTCTCCTCTATGTTGAGTTATGTCAGCAGCGATATTAAAGATTCTATTTTTTGGAAGCAGAACAGCCCAAGCCAAAAAAAAGTTTCTTATTAACCCATTCTTCACTGCCCCATACCTACAGGACAGTTACCCTGGCCCTCCTAGTGTGACTATCACAGACTTACAGCACTGGGTTCAGTTAAGTATGAATAACAAATCTGCTACTTTTTAAGAAAATAAATTTTGGGGATTCCTTTTAAGCAGAGGTTGTTCAGATCAGCCTACCGTAATACCAAATTACTGCTCAGAATAGATGGCCTTGGTTTTGTTCTGCTTTGTTCTCCAGAACAGCAATTTTACCCTGACCCTGGTCTTGTCAGACTTCATTAGCCAAGCAGGTTTGTTCCGGCATGAGAGATGGATGGCAGACTATAGCACTAAGGAACACGTACACCAGGATGTGGCACCGTTTTACGTCACTGTGGTCATTCCAACTGGCAAGGCCACATGCCCTGGGATACGTGAAATTCCAGAAAAGATCTAAATATGAATGTGTGTGCCCCCAGAGCAATAGCCACATTTCAGACAGGACGATTATATTCTGCCTCCACCTCCACACCCTTCCAGCAGCTTGATACACACAGAGTTCTTCCCTTTCAATCCTAGACAGCTGCAGAAGTTGCCTCTGCTTTTACATGTTTGCTGTGTTTTGATCTGTAACTGGCTGCATTTTAGTATAAGGGTTGGCATAGCTAGAGTATGTAAACTAGTTCAGATGAAAAAGATAATTTTCATCTGAAGTTGCCATTGCTACGATTGCTTTTTATATCCTTACGCTAGTTATTCTTGTGTTAAGTAGTCACAGGAAATAACCAGTCTTTTCCTGTCACAGCTGGGACAGGACATTATTGTTTTGGTATTTGATAATCTAAAATGGGGAGACATTTAACTTCTCTCACTAATAAGCATATTTATTCCCAGTAAAAAAGAAGTTCCAATCCATGACCAAGAAAAAACTTATTTTTCTGAATAAGCTTTCTAATGGTCATAGCAGAAGAAGAATTTTTGATTTTTTTTTAGTGAGTTGACAGGTTTTCCACCTGTGAAAAATACAAGTCATAGCTCATGAAGGCATGAGCATTTTTTTCTTCTTACGTTCCTGCTGTATGAGTTTTTCTTTCTGTCTCCCAAAGAGCTTTGACTTCTGCTTGCAGATTGACAGCTCTGGCAATAACGTTCGTTGTAAAAGCAGCAGTTGYAAAAAGAGGCTCTGCCTGATTTACCCAGCCCTCTCCGATGCTCCTCTAGTTGTAAGATGTCCATGAGTAAGTCCCTATGACCCAGTCAGTCACTAGAAGTGTGTGTCAGTGAAGTGTCAACGCATTGTTTGTGGCTCTTTGGGTGAGGTACCTGTCCATGCACTTACACAACAGAGGAATCACTTACTGATTGCCTACAAGCTGCCAGAGAGTATATTAGAGCTCTTGTTCATACCTTAATATTATCATTGTGAATGCCAGAGTTGGAGATAGCCTGGAATCGCGTAGCCTTATAGCTGATTTCCGCGGTCAGTTGCTGGATGATTTTCTGCACCTCCTCCACTGCTTTGGAAACCAGATAATGTCGCCGTTCCACCTGTCAGTTCCAAGAAAGACACTTCATATTACAGGTAACTGCAGTCTTTGTCTCCAGCGGCAAACAGACAATCAACTTAAAGCATCCTGAAACATTTGTGCCTGTGCTGCACTGGGAATAAAACTTACGGTTCCCTGTGTGTTACAACCCACTTACCATGAGACGGAGCTGGTAAACACCAGCTGGTAAACACCAAAGGGACAACACTCAAGACTGCTGAGCATTAATTGATACTTCCATGCCAATACCATTGGATGGAAGGGAAAGAGTTCATTACATGGATAAATTTGCTATCAACCAGCTACAGTCTCATTCTTTCTCCATTTGATGCAGAATACCCAGTTATTCCCCTGCATATACTAGCCATTCTCAGAGCCAGGATATGTTTCATTCCAAGAGCTGACAAGACTTCAAGAATTACAGACACGCTGTGCGTTAGTCAGGTTGCAGGTGTATGTGGCAGCATTTAGATGCCTACATTATATGTTGAAAGTATCCATACTGTCTTCATATCTGAAGTACAGATGAGAGTCTGCTCCTAGATGGTGAGAAAGTATCTTTCCAAAGCTGGTCCCATTGGGGACTAGGTGTTTGTGTGACTTGATGTATAGTCCTTCAATTCAAGCAGTAGTAGCATAATTATTTATTGAAAATTATTTCAATGGAAGGTCTGAGTCTTGGAAGGAATGAGGTGAAGGATGGACAAGTCAGAAAAATAAAAGATGAACCTGAACTTTYACGTATGACTAAAAATGAATGGAGCATAAGGGGATGGTCAAAATCCGAACAAGGAGATTCAACAGGAGGAACATGAAGGAACCATGTTAGTAAAGGACATGTAAATATTTCCCAAAGATACTTACACATTTACCAAAGTGAGAAGGAGATCAGTTACCGTTAACAAAGTTCACAAACATATTCCTCAATACTTATTCATCCAGAATTACCTATGCAGAGTGAGATATGAAAACTGTTTACTGTCCTTTTTTGCATCCTAATGTTTTACCTCATTTGATTGCAGTTTTTGCTTTAATTTTTTCTTGGTTTTTCTTTTTCCTCACCATATTCTACTAAATCTCATCAGTTACAGGCAAGAAAAAAAATCAGAAACAGATGGGAGGTTTGAAAGACCTAGATCAGAAAATGAAAACCCACCTGAAACTAGAACTAAAACCCCAGTTGGGCTATTTGCAGGTATGAAACAAGAGTGTTAGATCATTAACAGCTTGGCTAAAGTGAATGATCAAGCGTAACTGCCACAGTCAAACATAATTGCTACAGTTTTTCGTTATTATCAAAGACCAAAGCAAAAGGAAACAAAAGCATAAGGAAGAAATTTTTTTACAATGAGGGTGGTGAGACACTGGAACAGGTTGCCCARAGAAGTTGTGGATGCCCCATCCCTGGAAGTGTTCAACATCAGGGTGGACAGGGGTTTGAGCAACCTGATCCAGATAAGGAAAGATGTCACTGCCCACAGCAGGCAGGTTGGACTAGATGATCTTTAAAGGTCTTTTCCAACCCAACTCATTCTGKGATTCTATTCTAAAACTCCTGTGTYRTGCTTGCTTAGCGTCTTCTTCAGCATCTAAACAACACCCTTCTCCCTTTTAGAAAATACCACTGACAAGCACTTCATTAAAAGTCCTTTTGGACACCTTTATGCCAAATGTTGACCTGTCTGACAAAACACTCAAGTGTGTTGAAATGTGTCCCCAAGCCCTGGGAGGTGACAGATAGATTCACTTCTTCACAACAACGGACCRTACAATGGACTAAAAAGGACTAGTGCTTGCCTAAGATCAATTAACTGATGAATAGCAATTGACTAACACTGAACTTGAAGATGAGCAGAGTTTGAATACCTCTGCCCCAGCCAACAAAGTTCACAGTATTTTTACTAAGCTTGAATAGTTTTTGCAAGTGGAAAATACATCAGACAGCAGTATCATATTCCCTTCGCTGGGCTCTTATCTACCCTTGACATCCTGATTCTTTCCTATGTTAACAACACACAGTCCCTTATGTTTATATAATAGCCTTTAATTTCCCTAGTAATTCACCCTCCTCCTCATTCCAAATCATCCTTGTTCTCTGAGACCAGTTTTTGCTAGCTTACATGTACTTTTTTTTTTTTTTTTTAAGAAAATTTATACTGAAAAATTTTAGCCCGTGTTCATTTTCACCTCCTCATCTCAGCTTTCATTTWTGGCACTTCTCCATCTGGAGCTATAGCTATTTTCTCTGCCATGTTTTTGCTCATCCAGAAGAACTCCTTAGAGCCGTCCAATAAGCTTGACTTGCTCAACAAGACTCCTAATGGTTTCTCCAACAGGCAAATGGTATGAGTGGTAGAGAAAGTTGTCCACCTGTAAGAGCTTTTAGACACAAAACCCAGACTTTTTCTGTTGAAAGTATACAATCATCWCTGTGGGTCAGCTCAAACGGAGATCTAAGAGTGCCTCTGTACGCATTGCTCGTGCTACRTTCTCTCTAAGGGGCATCTGCTAGAAACACTTTCTGCCACCTCCAGTATCCTGGGAGAATCCATCCAACCCAGCCTGGCCCCATTTAATTGTGCCTTCATCACCTACCGGYGAGGCTACAGCAGTTGTCATGAAAWCTTTAAGAGAGTATAGACTCTCAAAAAAACTATTAAGGGAGGTACCACTAAACACCTCCTTCTGCATGTACGTCTCATYGCTGGGGCAGGGATAAAAGAACAAAGGGCACGTGCCAGATGGTGCTAACTGTTGCTAACCACAATTAGCCCYCTAATCATGCTATTGGAAGATAGAACCTTCCTACAGAAGGGAAGGCATAAGAATCAGAAGACAGAAAATGAGTGAGTGCAGCTTCTGAAGAGTCAAGGCATTTATCTAAGATGTCTTTAGCACCARCATGGACATGTTGTGAGAAGAGACAGAATAAGCTCCTTGTTGGACAGCCACTTCTACCACCTACTGGCATTCCCCTTACCAGATCTTAACTTTGGAAATCATGCCAAAACAAATGCACAAAACCAGAACAACAAGGTTGATTAAGGTTTTATTATGGAGGAAGGAAACAGGACTGAGATTTACTGGGGACTGTTAAGAACATTTGGGTTTGCTCTTATTTACCCAGTCACATCCACTCCATATGCACTTGAGTCTTTCCGTTGCTTAGTGGCTTAAGGAAGAAATCTTTGGTATCATAGAGATTCATTGCACCAGGTGGTTGACATATTTTCAAAAACAGGCAGCATTTTACCAGCGGAACTGTGTCTGCCTGAAAGTTAGGCAGCCTCACTTGGACAGGAGACTCAGGAGCAGGCAGAAACTAGGAATCCATCAGAGCTGGAGGGCTGCTAGAATACAGACTTTCAGTAGAACCTAAAATATTGGCAACTATGAGCCTCACTTAACTACACTCTGCTTCTGTTCCCTGTACTTATGGCAGTCATATGAGCATCTTCCTGTGCATGGCTTCGCTCTGTTCTCTCCTTTGTAGCTCCGCTTTATAAATCTTTAGAGAAGCGTTCACTATTATAGCTCACTGAACAGATTCTGATGGAATGATTTTCTGGTGCACAACACTGCATGGCTGAAAATGGAAGTTCTCACAGAAATACACCTACTTGTCACCAAAACATTTCCATAGAGAAAACAAACCTTTCTTACCAGCCCTTTCATGGTGCTAAAATATTTMATCTTTTACAGAAAAGAAAGCCTTACAGTTTTCCATTTTGAAATTATTTTTCACTCCGGTGTCTTGCATTTTGTTGGGGAAAGCAGACTATAAAACAGGAACTAGCTAAGTACTGTGATGAAACATGTCAGCTTTAAAAAAATGTTAAGGCTCACTTGGAGTTACTTTTATTAAACAGTGTTGTTTCATTGAYGATTTTATTCTGTTTTACTTCATTTCATAATGGGAAAAAATCCCCGAATGCTGGAATATCTTATAAAATAGAAAATGTGGTTCCAGCCTGCATCTGCTAACGAGGAATGTTACTTTAATCATGGTATATAGAGAAGTATCCTTAGCTGAGGTGACAGACCGATGGGTAAATTCTAACAATATCGGTCTCTCTCTCTCTAGTTCCTACATGCATCTTTCTTAGAGGCAGCCCCTAGTGTGGTTTCGGTCTTGTTTCTGTCAAGCCAAGACCACTGGACAAAGAAAGAGGCAAGGACCTCTCCTTMGATTAAAAGCTGGCAATTACAGCTAGTCTCACATCTGGAATTCCAGATCAGGAGCAAAAATTCAGGACATGGGAAGAAGAAGAGGACAAGCATCTTGAAAAATTAGGCTACCAGCTGCGATCTCTGATAACATTCTGCAAYAGGAACCTAGAAATCTCATTAGAAATACAGTTCTCATAAAACTTCACCCAGTCTTGTCTCAGAAATGAAGACAGCAGGCAGGCAACTAACTGTCAAGTTTGGCACCCTTCAGAATCAACACCTAGTGTGGGAGACAGAAAATCTGGACAGATAAAGCCTTACCTTGCTCTGGATGTAGATTTCTACATCTTCATCTGTGAATGGTTTCATGGCAAGATGGTCTTCGCTGCTCTCTAAAGTGTGAATGTGCTCTTCACTCGTTCACCTGCCTCTGGAAKTAGAGGGACACTCAGAGCGAGCTGCTCAGAGCCTTCTTGCCCTGTGAAGCTCAGGTCACCTAATTCCTCTGTGGATGAAGAAGAGGAGAGAGGAGCAAGGAAGTATGCTTATTTTTATTTTTTCTCGTCTGAGTTACAATGGGTGRCATCCAGCTGCTTCGGAAAACCAGCTCCAATTATTATTTTCTGAGTTCAATCATTATTATTTATCTTATTACTTTTAAATGGTGGGTCTTGCATGCAGGCACACACAAAAATATACCAGCTACTGCTCTGTCTCAGGGCAGATCTGGAAGTGCCTTTCAGATTGCACTGCAGATTCAGTATGCTCGTGCACAGCATTATTATTCTGTGTGCCACAARTTCTTCCCTGCCTCACTAGCCCTTCACTAAACCATTTGTTAAACACTCTCAGCTATCCCTTGTTGACTTCAATCCACCCCCTTTCCGTCTCAAACTGCATGGGTATTTTTACACTCAGATCATTCATCTGGGTTGCAGTCTGCAGCCTCTGCTCCCCTCTCCTTATATCTCCTCTCTCTCTCTCCCCGGCTGTATTGACAGTAAATATCCTGCAGCCTGTCCCCTCCTGTAGTTTGCTTTGCTTTCTTTACAGTAAACAGACAGAAAGCTGTCTCTCGTTTTCCGCCAGCAGCTCAGCTAACAACCCCCTATGGATAATTCAGAGGGAAAAACAATTGATCAGGCCTCATTGATCCAGTGAGGGTCGGTGGCTTTTAGAAAAAAGGGTACATCAGCACATGGAAAGGAGTGACAGAGTATAGAGATGAGATCCCATGCTGCTAAGTGTCCCTTATTAAGGAAGGCACACTCCACTTTTGAGTAAAATCATTATTTCCCCCTGGAAACTGAACTTTGACATCCCTTGACTGATTTATTACCTCTACAGCAGCTGGCAAAAGGCAGCACTTGGCTAGGCACTGGGTACTACCTCAGGGCAGGCATCGTTGTTGCTAGTTATCCTTCTTGATGTTCCTTATTAACAGTGAAATACTAAGTACATTAATGGAATACCAATACCTGCAGGACATCTGATTCCCCAGAATCTACAAATCAAACCTTTCTCTGTGCCTCCCAGGCATCTGCCTTTATCTTTTTGCTGAGGGACTTGGGGACTCCTTCACAAAGACATGCAGGCATTTACTTCCCAAACCAGCTTCCACGGGAGTTGAGCACTGAAAAAGATGAGCCCCCCCCCAATTTTTAGGGAACCATACCTCATCCTTGCTCACTTCAAGACTTACTGGTTATCTTTCAGTGTATGCGAGCTCTGCTGGGGAAGCCAGGCAAAAGGCAGGATCTGAATGAAGATGAGTGGAACAATAGGTTAGGAAGGACTTGTAGGGGCAGGTTGGATGGGATAAAGTCCAAGCAGAGTGTGCAAGGGAGGAGAACGAGCYTTTTAAAAGATCAGATTCCATTAAAAGTGTGTCCCTAAAACATTAACTCCCTCGTGCCCCCTCAGGCAGCTAGCTGCACATACAGAAGACAACTTCCTTAACACCACCATACATTACTTTAATACCCAGAACCTCCGATGCGTATTAGGAAGCAAGGGGAGATTAAGGGTCTCACTTTCTTGCACCTATAAGGTCTCTCCTCATGACAGCTGTCCAGAGTCACAGGTGCTGGCAGACAGATGAAGAACATGGTTTTGGTCATTTTTCTTGTATACAGTAACACACCTTATGTTTATAACCATTCTTCTRTTGGGAAGCACTCCTCCAAGAGGGTCTGGATGTCCCTGGCTCCCCCTCCTCCCCCTCCTCCTAGTGAGGGAAGGTAGAATAAAGTCTTGGACAAGGACTATCTTTTTGTTTTATGTTCAAGCATATTTAAGTTCAAGTCCAAGTTTACACTGMAGTCCAAGGATCTGAGCAACAGTTCCTGCCTGCTCCTGCCATCTGAAGAGAATAAATAGCTCTCCTTTACCATCACTGTTAAGGAGGTACAAGAGGATATGGCTGAGGAAAAAGCAACAAGAAATCCAGTATCAAATGTAACATYGAACACAGGTTTTTCTCAACTCTGAAAACTCCTTGCTCCAGCTGTAAGGATTTGCTGCTTCACAATTTCCTTGGACTTCAATGAATCCAAAGAAAGAAGGAAGGAGAAGAGCAGTTAGAAGAATTGGATGCAAGAGATCATAACAGATGGACAACTTGAACTGAGTGCCTATGGATTTTATTATGCTACTTATGGGATGAGAAGAGTGCTATTTAACTGACAGAAAATACTGCAGCCGATAAAGGGCCTTACACCAACAGCAAAATACAGTACAGGTTAGACTACCAACAGGCCCTTCTGTAAAGGGAAAAGCAGCATGCTGGTATGGGAGACAGCAGCCAGTCTTGACCTCACTGAGGAAAATGGACATCACAAGGACTCTCATTTGTTACATGAGGACCAGGTAGCACAGAACACAGGAGAGAAGTAGAGGCAGATGGCCATGTGTGAGGAGGGAATATTACTGTGGCAAAAACCTGCGTCAGAAGGGAGAAAGGGGAGTAGAGAGAAATCTGCAGAGATAAAGGAGGACATAGACCCAAAGTGGGAAGAATCYAGGCTCCTCCAGTGAGATCTGCTGAACTGCTGCAGTGTTGTTGCAGTGGAACCTTCATCTATCTTCAGCTAGTAGTCAGAGCTTTTGCAGCTCACCCCATTCAAAGCTCAGGATTTCTAGCTTGCCTTTTTTTTTTTTCTTCTCCAATTACCCACCAAAACTACAGAAGCAAACCCATGCTCCAGGTTGGTCCTTCTCAGGGAGCATCTATCCTGACACCGCTTGTATAGGAAAGTAAGATTACAAATGGAGAAAACCCGAGACGGACCCAAGCTCCAAAAGCTAATAAACACAACCTCCTGAGAAAACATTTCCTCTGAACCTACAACAACTTAATGCCCCAGGCACACCAGCAAGAGGGAATGAAGAAAGGCTATTCCTTGTTCCTCACTCTCCGAGAAGCACAGAAGGAAAGAACACTCCTCTTGTCACTTAGACTCTCCTCCTTTCTCCAGGACCAGGCATATTTTGTTCCTTGAAGGAGAATGTTTGCTACCTGCTGCTTTTTGAGCAGCTTACGCACTGCTAACACTCCCCGAGCAGGGAGGGCCATGGCCTGCCACAGAAATGTGTCTTCACAGAGTAACAACCAGGGCCGCCTGTTCCCATCCAGTTCTCCCAAGCGTCAGCCTGACGGCCGAGCCAGCCACAGACTGAAGGGACGGGAAAAGCTCCCAACTGCTTCRTGGAGATATAAAGCACCCCGCCGAAGCCAGGCAACGACATACAGATGCAAGCAGAAAAGGCCTCTTCAGTTCTAGGTAGCTCGCAATCCACCAGGCATCATGGATCTGAGCCCTGTAAAGAGCTTTTGAGCTTTGTGAATTTAATGAAGTAAATTCCCCAAGTATACTTATTTCTAAGGAGATTCCCATCTGCACTGAGAATGGCTATCTTTCAGACACTTCCGAATCCCTTTCTTTTCTCTTGATTTTTGAAAGAGGCTTAAGCCCCCATTGGGGTCTGGGCATATTTCACCCTCACACAGTTCTTGCTGAGGGCACTGCAACCTTCCTTCCCTCTTTTGTGTCCCTCAGGAGGTTCTCAGCATCACTTACATAGGTAGCTGACCACAGACAGTCCCCCAAATTCTGCTTGATGAGCATCCATTGATTTATGCAGCTGTTCTCAAGCATTTTCAAGCCACGCTTCAATACCTTYGTCTTCTCAAGTCATAGTTCCCTGCCTGCTGATCCGCGTAAGTTCATCTGAAAAATGATTCAGCTATATTGCACACACCCATTTGTTTTATTTCAGTGCCCACATCATAGCACCTTGTAATGGAGTTCAGTYGGTGGCTAATTTCCTTTGTACCAGTGTCTTCATTTGCTTATTGATATTCTTCTAAGAGGATTTAGGGATTTCCTAGTATCTGCAAAAATACTGAATCTATGATATAGCATCTTCATTCATGCCTTTGGCAATATCTAGAACTGAGTATGATTGTGGATCTGTGAAACCCACATAAAAGTATTCTGTGAATATGTATCTGTGAATGGTATTAGATTTGCTCTTGTATCTTCTGAAGCTGCCAATTACTGATGCTTTCCATGCTTGCCTGGCTTTCCTTTCTTCACTCTTCAGTTTCATAGATATGACAAATATATTTCAAGCCTACAATCGAAAATCATCGGGACTGTGAACTGTACAACAATGAAAAAATCACCAACATCATGTAAATAAGAGCAGTAGTATTAACTGCATGGGGAAGTCCAATATTGTGGCATTTACTGTTTGGCAACTATTTAGAAAAACTACTTGCATGGAACAGTAAGCATGTATTAAAAAGCCTCTACTAAATCACACAAATGAGTCAGTCCAGTGAACCACTTGTGACTTACAGATGATCTGCAGTGGCAACAAATAAGCCCAGTTGAAGATGCTGCCTTCCAGATGAAATACAACCCTTAATTTGCAGTTGCTAATGGTGACCCATCACTTCTTGCTCTAATTACCAGAGGCATTAAGTCTGTTGCGTTAGCTGAAGCATGTACTTGGGTCAAGAGAGACTACCAAAACAAATCATCCCAGTAGATTTAATAATCTCTGACAGTTCTCTTGCCTTCTTAAACTGTTGCCCCATTTCTCCCCATTAGTGGATTAAGTGACTGTACAAAATGAGTAATTGTAGCTTGAATCCCCTGTAACATTTATGCTGTTAACATTCTAGCAGTGATGGTTCAGTACTGTTTAGAGTCTCCATTCAGAGGATACTGGCATAACATAATCAGGCTTTTTTTGGGGCACAAGTTCTGTGAATTTATTTGGTTTTTTTTCACTTTGTCTTTAACAAGTAGATACGGGCAAAGGGGATGCGTCAATGACAAAAGCCTGGGATGGACTACAGGGAAAAGAAAGCACTGCTAATTCGCTGTGACAGCATCAGAATCGCATATGCATGCCAAACTGAAATGCTTCTCCACTCATTCCCACCCCTCACCGATCAATACTTGGCAGGCTCAAAAATGCTCCAAATGCCTATGCTGCTTGTTCTCACTGCCACACGTTCTCACGTTAGCCTTGGGCCTGCACTTCATATGAAGTAAGTTGAAGGTTTATATCCTTTCCAAACTAAGCATAGCATTGGATCACGTCCAGTGGTTTATCAAGCCTGATACCTTTTTTCCATTTGTGGCCAGACCGGACATGTCAGAAAAAGGCAGATAGCTTTTTCTAGAAACGAGTTTTCTCAACCTGGGAAGAGTTTTGGAATCCAAAATTATTTACAACCTGAATCTTTTYGGGCTGCAGCGTAGCATTTCCAAATAAAGTGGTCACTCCATTATCACTATCTGAGGATGCAGGAAATTCTGAAAAATGCTGAGATTATGATGCTGCTACCCATCACTGACCAGCCTCAACTAGCAAATTCACAAGAATCCAGCTGTTTTGCAGCAGAAGCAAGCCACTGGGTAGCAAACATAAATCATATAGCAGGGCTTCTAGTATTGCCAAGATCACTGGCACCCCGTGTGGTGAGCTGTTCAGAGAGTCTGGAAATTTCCAAGTTCATAATGGCCAGCTCAGAGGGTGGCAGGGGAAAGGAACCTGGGAGCCCTGGCTGCATCAGTTCTGAGGCTCCCAGGAGAGTTGACTGAGATATTGGGCAGGAAAACGGGCATTTTGAGTTCTAAATCCTTGTATTGTCCTCTGGAAGTTCACTGAAATAGTACAAGTTCAGTTCCATCATGATTTAAACATAAAATATTTCATTAGACCATTTCCAAGCATCTGCAAAGGATATTTTTCCTCTATCACTATGTTTTATCCATCACTAAACTACAACCACTGATCTATTATTTCAATCAGGGTGTCCCACCATCTTGAAAAACTACCTGTGGTCAACATTCATAAAAACAGGAGCCTTCCAGCACTTTTATTTATATGCCTAGGTAAATGGCCTGAATGTCAAAAAGGAAATACTCAATACCAAGAAGCTCTCACTGATTTAAACACATGGTTAGAAGAACGGCATCTGGAGAAAACATGATGTTTGGCAGAGCACAGTGCAACTGGAAAAACATTTAGCACTGGAAGTCTTGGCAGGTGAGAAAAAGCTGCCGCATTTTTGATCTCAGCATAGGTTTACTTGGCTCTTGGTAGACTGATTATTTTCAGCTGTCAAGAAAAAGACACTAAATCTAGAGGCACAATAACTCTGGGACAGACAGATCACAACCGAGATTTACAAGAGGCAAAACAAGGAGCACGCTTGCAATGAGGGGCTCCGTCTATGAGGGGCTGAATCAGACTGGACCACAGCATTTCCAGGAGCTGGTATTTTTTCCACGGCTGCCCTCCAGAGCACAAACAATGTTAGCTTGTATTATTTTTACACTTTGCTGTTGTGTCCAAATTGACCCAATTCAGAACTTATTGCTTGAGTCTATGGCAGTTTGAAGGAAATTGAATAAATCACCAGTGCCAAGTGAGAATAGTCACTCCAACACAAACTCACTTGGGAGAGAGAAGGCTCAGACTGGCACCCCTGTTTATGTGCTTCATCCAGTGACTGACTAGTAAAAAATGTGCAAGTGTTCATTGGAGCCAGAACTAGAAACTAGGTCTCATATCTCACAGGCCAATGACAGCTACATACCCGTAAGATCCACTGCTTTCTCTTGATGAAAATATAATTATTGCAGAACAAACAGGTCAGCTTCAGCAAGCAGTTGAGAAGGGTCTCCGGATCCAAAAAGCCTGGTCTTTGGGAGCTAATTCTGAGTGCTGGGAGATATATTTGTATGGCAGGGGAGCGAGATTAAAAAAAAAAACCCAAACCAACAAAACAGAGTGAAGAGGGCTGGTCAACCGCATTCTGCAAAAGCTTGAACCACATTAATGCAGCTGTGGTTTTGTACGATCTTGGTTAGCAGTATGGCCAATCTACTGTAAAAGCTGCCTGATCAAACTTCTCAGCTTGTGTCATCTCACACACACAGGTAATAGATATCAAACTTACAACTAATAGGTGATGCCGAGGATATGTCAGCTTGGACACTATGTTGTGTTCCAAGGTTAACATGGCACTGAGGAGAGGATGGAAAGGAGAAGCTGAAGAAGCAATCAGGATAAAGGAAGATTTTGTCAGTATACCTRTAGAAGTGTCTCAAGAAAAGCACAGGGAAAGGGCCAGACAACTGCATAGTTTGGGTGGAAAGAGGAGAGAATCACGGAGACTCTATAGAGCGAGGGCCCTGAGCGAAACAATTGCCATAAGGGAACAATTACTATACAGATGAGAATGAGAGCACCAGGAGAAGTGAGAAAAGAGACATTCTTTATTAGAAGTATGATATACATACCACAAAGCAGATCAAGAGATTCAGCAAACCAACTAGTGAGAACCAGCCTTATCTGAGAATCTCAACAGAGGCTTCAGTTAAGTCTTTTCAGAGAATTTCTAGACAGATCAGATCATGACCTGCATTGCTACACGCTCCAGCTTCAGTCACTGGAAAATGAGCTAACAGCCTCCAGTCCAAGCTGTGTCTGGCAAATACGTATGCTATTCTTTTAGTCGGCAACTTCTAAAAACTTGTAATAATCAAGAGCAGGCAGCAGGAGAAAGGAGGAGGAATGCAATTGCATTCTTCAAGCAAACACTTCCTCCTCTATCTTAGACTATAAAACTATACAGCTTCAAGCTAATCCCCGTAACCGGCTGCCCAGGCCTTTCCACTTTATTGGCTGTTTTGTGCAGTCAAAGCCAAATTGCCAAAGGGAGAGGATCAATCATTTGCGCTGCATCTGTTCCAGTCAGCGATAGGACACAGGGTAGATATTTAGGGCTAGAACTAGTTAAATGCAGATTCAGGGCACTGAAAGCAGGAAGGGGGGAGGAGAAACAGTCCCGGAATAAAAGCACTAGGAATATGCAGAACAAGGTGCTTGGCCAGGCTACTGCACGAAGGAGCAAGCCATCTCTTTGCTCCTTGGACTTTCATGGACGGAGGGGAGAGCCGGCAGATGCGTGCGTGTGTATGTATTTAGGAGGGGAAACAAGGTGAATAAAGCTACCAGTCTTCTGGTGGGAGAGGGCAGGACTGCTTTGCCACTATGCTGAGTTTGGGTCAGACGGGAAGAGGAAGCGGAACAGCATTCATGGGAGCGCAGGGTTATTCAGTCCAGTTCCTGCTATCAGGGACAACAAAGATCTCATCTGAGTGAACTCCTACTCCATTCACTGCTCTCGAACAAACCAAAGGCTAGCAGAGAAAAAGACCAAACGGCCACAGCTGTAATTCAAAATTTTAGAGAAAAAAATGGACGCTCAATTCAAACAACCCAATATCCCTGAGAAAAGGCCACTGTGCAAGCACTGCTTTCTCCTGCCCTTGTGTATACTGTTTCTGAAAGCCACACCGTCCCAAAAGCTCATCCTCCTATGTACCATGCAAGGATCAAAGCATTAAAAATTAATTTCCTASGAATTTTCAGTTTCTCTATGACATCTTCATGCCAACTTTAACAGAGGTGCACCCTGACCGGCATCATCATTATAAACACTAATTGAACATAACCTGTGATCTGGTGAATCCACACTGGCTCCATTTTATAGATGGGAGTGGGRGTGGAGGGTTCAAGAAAGCAACAAACTTTGGTGAGAAAAAGTGACTTACCCAGAGCCGGTGCCAATTTCAGCTGTCGTATTCAAAGGTTCTGTCCTAATCACTGCATTGGTAGTGTATGCGTTGACAGGGCTTGCAGAGGCTTGAGASGATTTTTCTCTACTTCCTTTAACAAGTTGTTAATCAAACATTTCAAAGTGAATATCAAACAAAYCAGAAAGAGAGCTTGACCCAAACAGAATAGGGCCTGTGCAAGTGCAAGACTCCCACTGCTATTTAAGAACCAATATACAGCAGGGCGGGTATTTGGTACCCACTGCAAACGTATCCATGGGTCAGGATAGGCAACACATCTGGTGAGGTGCCTTGATGCAGGTTTAAAATCAGAGGAAAAAAAACCCAGTATGTGAAGTACAAGTAGCCACTTCCACTATTACAGAAAAACAAAGGTGACTGCAGAGCAGGAAACCAGTACCATAAAAAAAAATGCAGCATTGCAGGCTCAAGCTGGCAGGGCAGATCTTCACAAAGGRCAGTACAGGCATGCTGAAGGATGGAGCCCTGCTGCCCTCCTGTCACACAAGGGAGCTCTGCACTGACCCGCATTTAGCTCCTTGATGTAGCTGTAGACAGAATACTCCCTCTTAACAGCTTCTACTTTTACTTGAGCCTAGAGTTTGGAAGATAGCACCTCGTATTTGGGGAAGAAGGAGAAACTGTCAGTCAATTGCTAGGACTTGTGCAGAGGTAGTCTCTACTATTTGGTGCACCCACCATCCAAAACGAGGTAGAGGATTTCTACCAAATCCAACTGCTACTAATAGCTTTGGGAGGTGACAGGAACTCTTGGGAGGTTTGCAGGAACTCTTGGAAGAAGCAGCAGTTGATCAAGAGAGGAATTACCCTACACTGAACAACTTCCTTTATCAGTAGTTTTTACTTGCACAAAGTGCCTGCATGCTGCTTACACTTGTTTCTCTGCTTATGTTAAGCACACCCAGCAGACAGCTCCGTCCTGAGGTTAGCAAAGGCATCACCTTGTCCTGGCATGGCTGGTAAGCAAAGCAGCTRGAAGACAGGTTAGGGATCAGGAGTCTCATACTGCAAGATGCAGCATCTGAGAGCTAACAACAGTCCTAAAAACATAATAAATAACATCCCCCCCCCCCCAACATTAGAGCACTCCAGCTTTAGGATCTGGTCCATGGCTCAAACCAAGCTGTATCAAAATAAAGCTGAACTAGATTTTTAATTGTTTCTGAACTTGCAAACTTCCAAGTAATCCCATCTGCATGGATCAGTCAGCCTTCCCTTCAATGAGTCCTCACGACATTCCCCATTGTAGTTTTGCCAAGCTACTGTATGGATTATACAAAGTGCAGAGAAATGAACAAAATTGCCCACTTTTAGCTGCAGAACAGATTGCAGGATTGTCATATCTTAGCTACCTTTCAGTAGCAGAAGTGTGGAAGGGAAAATGAGATCAAAAGTAATGCTACAATTTTTCTGGTGCACATTACCTCCTCCGTCCCCAAGATAGAGGTAAATCTGTTCACTTGCATCTTTGTCATCTTTACTAGAAAAAGAAATGGCAAGAGTGACTCAAGAACCACTTTTCCAAGTATAACATTATATCACCTGCTGTTACCAAGTTTGACCAGTAAGTTGAGGTTCCCCCCTCTTCCCTGCAGCAAGGATTGTTCATTGAAGGTGCTCTTAAGTAAGTAATAGATCAGAATTAGAGACCTTTATTCACCAGGACAGAGAATTTGACCACCAGTATTTGTCTTGAATCTGTATAACCAACAATGCAAGATGACAATGCTGGAAAAGGCAGAGTTGAGTCTCTCTCAGAAGTGCGCTGCTTGGAAATACTCTATGAGTTCAGTARAAGAAAGGTAACTTTAGTTAAATTTGACCCTGGTGCAGTTTGGAAGAGCCGAATAATTTTGCCTAATAGCTGCTGGCAGCTGGTAGGCAACGCTTACTACTGCTATCTCAATACCAGTACTGGCTGTTATTGGCAAGGGACAAGCACATTTCTCAAAATGTCCCTGCTTTCAAGGGACGGCACTTTAGTTCCACACCTCCCATTTGATGACTTCCAGACGTGTCTTCCTCTTGTCAGTGTGAAAAATTACTGACAGCAGCAGCATGACAACAAAACAAAAGTTGGAGCTACACTGACTTAAAAAAAAAGAAAGAAAAAAAAATCCTCACAGTCCTGTGAACCACAGTCCTTCCCATATGTAATTTGTGGCCCTTTCCCCCATTCTTGGTCTCTTGCCCTGTTTGTTGGGCCAAGATAAGRAAAAAGAGTACAACACAATGGCTTGGTAGTCAAACAGGCTCCAGTTACAGCAAGATACAGCCAGTTCCCAGACAAAGCATAGGCAAGCAAAGCTGCATTTAAGAGCAGCCCAAGTTAACGCAGTTTCAAAAGAAAGGTGCGTCAATGTAAATCAGCCCTTGGGTATGGCAGTATGATCAGAAGCAGTCCTTATCCTCATGTAGATGACAAGCAAAGTCTTTCCGGCCCGCAGTCCCCTGCAGCATGTAGTTGAAACATATTAGAGAGGAGGGAACAACAAATTTGAACAGCTATGGGTGGAACTATGCTGAGCACGTAACTAGACACATCTGAAAAACTGGGCCCTCAATCACCACCTCCATGGTGAAACAGCAGCAAAAGTGAAAACTAAAGTAAAATCCTAAATATCTCAAGTACCAGAAATAACAGTAAGGCTCACAGGAATCTGAAATAACAAGAACAAAAGATGGCTTTGTCTCGTAACTTTAGATCAAGGGATGAACGAACAAGTGATTTTGCATGCTGGTGTATGCTGCATATATTCTAATTATTCATTCTAGAAAGGCTGCTGATGAAAACACCTGGAGTCCAAAAGACTTCAAAATACCTTTTTTAAAGCTTCAGGACATTCTAGAAAGCATGTGACAGATTAATCAGAAAAGATACTTAAGACAGTTGCATTTTTCTTTTGTGGTAAGCAATAGAAGAGCAAAGGATGACTTTTGCAGTGGCCTGTGCCCAGGAAGTGTGAATAGGGAGTCTGGCTGGATTATTGTTCTTAGCTCCATGTTTAGGAAGAGTAAAATGCAACATAACACAAGGTCTGGTAATATTATCTATCATGTAGACCACCCATCGTCTTTAGTATGTACACTTTAAAATACTGATAGATGAAGTGCTTTGGCATTTGCTCAAGGGACTAGCAATTCAAAGAGAATCTTTAAATTACTTTTTTTTTTTAAGCATATACAGAGGTATGAAAGCGCCGGTACCCAGCAGTTTAAAACAGAGCACTGATTCCTATATCCCACAGTCTCTTTTTTTCAGATTCAGACAATATTTTCTTTGTCASTGGACAGGGGACAGGAAATGCAGTCAAGCTATTTATCACCTCATTTCCAGGTAATGAAGACAAATGTTCAAATTCTGCTATTCCCTGCCAAGATGTTTAGGCAGAAGCCCTGAGGACAGGGACTATGGTTTTCTGCATTTGCATAGCACTTTAAAGAAGGGGTGTAAAGTGCCAACTAGTGCGAACTCCCCCAGTACAAATGTTAGTAACACCACCACAGACATTTTGCTATGCTAAACCCCCCTAAAGTGTTTCCAGTCTTTCAACATCAATCAGCACAAGTGAAGCCAGTAGTAAATTGATTCTCACATTCCACTGGTGCCAGTTTTTGTTAGAAATTATTTGTGCTAGATATGGTGGAATATATTGATTAGTACTGACAGTCCCAGTTTCCCAGGCGCTTTGTAGCACTGCCATTCCAAAATGACCTGCTTTCCACCTTGTCAATTTTCTTCTGCAGAGTCTGTTATAAATATCTGTTCTATTATGAGAGCTTCAGCCTCCTCCAGAAAACAAAACAAAAGAGATAGGCAAGTAAAAAAAATCAGTACAATCAAATAGGTTTGCAGTGTTGCAAAAGAGCTTGTTTTTATTGAGAGATTTTGTGTCAGGGAAGAAAAGGCACAAAATAAGTTACAAGGACATTATATGAAATGTATGAGTCAGAGGCAGTATCAGAGCTGTTACAAATCACCTAAAAGTTGGCTTACTAACATAGGTTAGCCTCTACAAAAATCTTAAAAGAAAAAATATAATTCAGAAATTAAGTGAGAATGTAAAGACCACCAATATTAACTTTTGACTAAATTCACCTGGGCTTACCACCACCACCCCCTCTTAGAAGATAGATGTCACTGGAAAATATGTAGTATTACAGAATTATTTTTAAAACTCATTTACATTTTATAAATTAAGAACCTGATATTTACCTTTCGTACCTCCAGTGAAGTACAGTACATACAGGTAAGGCAGGCAYAGGAAATACATTAAGAAAACAGAATAGGTAAGTGCAATTATTCTGAATATTTCAACATTTGTTCACCTATGGCAAAGAACATCTTAAAAAGATGGATCCAACAGCTGTTCACAGAACATATGAATATACCACCRTAAAAGGTCTATTGTGGAAAAGCTTATGCTGTCTTTAGTCATGACTTCTCAGATCAAGTATTCTAAAACCAGACTTCTCAGCAGTACAACTCTGAGTTAACAACAGCCCACTAATACAGTTAAAGAAGAGAAAGTACTTCTGAAATAGATCAGTCCTCATTTTAACATGGGAAGGCTCATAACACTCAGTATTCAAGTAATSCAAATTAAATATTTAAAAATACACACACCAACTATATACAACTTGATTTTTGTTTGAAGCAGTGAATCTATTCTCCCCTACTCCCACTTTCCTGTTACTTGACTCTCAGCTGGCAAGGACTTTTGATTGTTGGTTCAAATTAAACTGGCATGGGGAAACAATACAAAGGCTACAGGATATAAAGACTATACAAAGATTTGTTTTCATGATKATGAAGGGTTGAGCAGAAAGTAGTTTACCCCTTTGGCTGCTCCTCTGGTCAAGTGGAGATCTACGTTCTGTCTTCTGAAATCAGCAGGGATGCAAATGTAACCAGACACAGAACTTGGCGATAAATGTCCGATTATATCCTTAGGAGTTTCATTTACTTGACCTACGACAACAGTAACACAGAAAGGGAATACAGTACCAACTACCACTCACAAAAACTGTCTGCCCAAACTGTAAGGACTCGATCTGCAAGAAAACCCTGTACAGTCATATATTGAGCATAACTGTCAGAGTTYGGGTAGTGAGGGGGCTGCAGGGTGYCTTGTGTGGGAAGAGGCCAGGGACTGCCCTGTGCTGGTCCCAGCCGGCTCAGCAACAGGCAGCACAGAAGTAACAGAATGGCTGAGGTTGGAAGGGACCTCTGGAGGTCATCTGGTCCAACCCYCCTGCCAGCAGGGCCACCGACTAAAGCAGGCTGCCCAGGGCTGTGCCCAGACAGCTTTTGAATATTTCCACGCATGGAGACTCCATAACCTCATCAGGCGACCTGTGCCAGTGCTCGGTCACCCTCACAGTAAAAAAGTGCTTCCCTATGTTCAGATCGATCCCCCTGTGTTTCAGTTAATGTCCCTTGCCTCTTGGGCACAGTGGGCACTGACCCACTGCACTCCAACACTGTCAGAGGAGTTTCTGGCACTTCTGCAAAAGCATGTTTAAGAGAGGGCAGTAAATGCCAAGAAAGAGAGATTACAGTGCTATAGCAGTAGGAGGGAAAAAGGATAACACCATGCCAGCACAAGAGGAACGGAAAGGAGAGAGACAGCTCAGCAGGAGAAATGCCAAAGGAAGAATCAGTGCCTGAGCAGAGGCTGAGAGTAGACTCAGAAGGAGCTACAACTCTAAAGGGGCTGAGGCTGGTGAAGAAACCTACACGAGAGCAGCTGAGTGAGAAACAAGRAGCAGTGAAAGCACAGCAAGCACAACAGACTGAACCCGATCTCCCGTGCTGCCTGTTGCCTTGCTGAAGGGGCTGAGCATAACATGCAGCCAAGCAACTGGAGACCCCCATGGGGTGGGGGATGGCATGGGGGAAGAGAGGGAAGAGTGGTGTCTGGAAGAAAGCAGCAGTGTTTTCCTTAAGTGTTTTGTTTTATTTTTTTCTTTCAATACCCAAACTAGAAACTAAAAGCTTTTTAATTGGCAATRAATTAAAYTGATTAAAACTCCCTAACTCAAAACTCTTTATTGCCCCTGAAAAGTCATGTCCTCAGCTGAGGTTAGTATAAAACTAAGGGCTTTCTGGCCCTTCTAAAAGCAAACAGTACACACAGGAGAACCCATGTTCTAAGTGTGTAATTATTCTGCTCCTTCAAAAGCTTAAGTCTTTTAACTAAATTTAAAAAGCCTTTAAGAAAAACTTTAAACAGAAGGAGGGCTTGTGGTCTTTAAGTCATGGATTCMCACATAAATAACAAAAGGAAATATTTTGTAGCTTCCTACAAATCTATTAAATACAAAATTGACAAAAAAGTCCAACATAAAGAGGTAGCTTAAAATCAAAAGTACATCAAAGTAATAAAAAAATTATTAGATTCAGGAAGGAAAGGTAGTGCAATAAAAGTATCCATATGAAAAATATACTTCCAATTTCTACATGACTTACTTAAATTTTAATAAGAACAAAATAAAATTTGGGTTAGACTTTGGGGAGCGACAAGGATCAAATACTCAAAACCAGTCTTTTAGAGGCATACTTGAAATCACAGCAACCACAATAAATTCTTTTATCATAAATCACCCAGCGGTTGTCCGCTCTATAACAATTTTCATCAGTGTCTGGAACACTTCCYCCCCCCCATACTAACATCAGAAATGCCTGTCTCCCAGTCAAGTTTCCATCACTTAAAAATTTTTTGTTTGAACACAGATGAGCTCATGGGACATCTTTAAGTAACTATAACTTTCAACATTGGCAAAGGTTTTCTTACTGCCATACTTTTTGCCTGCCTCCTGATAGAACACAAGGTATAACACGAGCACCTCAGATGTGYTGGTAGGAAGCAGTAACATGCATGCTAAAGACCTGTTTCCTCTACAAACCTTTTGTAAATGAAGGTGGGCAAGTACTTATTTAAACATACTCCATTCTGTAAGCTTGCTTTATATGAGAGGACCCTGACACCCCATGGTCCCACTTCGTTCTGCACACACACTGGAGAAAGCAGATTATTTCTTTTAAACCATTCTTCTGGGGTCGGCCMGCTCTTGCTGCACAAACTTTCAGCCACCTGCCTATTTACTGGCAAACAAGCAGCCATGATAGGGCTGACCTGCAGTGAATTTTAGTTGTGATAGGGACTTAAAATCTAGACATTATTATTTAGCAATGCCTCAAACAGACTGTGCATTTTATAGAAATCTGCTAGAGCCTATGAAGCTCCAGCCAAGCTGTTATTTGCAATGCTAATTTGTAAGGCTGATGAATGAACTAACAAATTCCAATGTGCAGTTTTTAAACCAGGTTTTATCAGTCTTAGAGTAAGCTTTGACATTTGCAACTCAGAAGCAAACAGACTGCAGATTTCTCTATAATGACTACATGGTATAAATYCTGCATGTTCTACAAAACCTACACTTCATCTTAAATCCTTCATTTAATTTCTTTGGTTTCTCAGAAACAAAAGCTACTTAAGTGAACTGAGCAATGAAAGACAAGCAAACAGAGGTAACTCTCTGTCCACTAAAGCTCTGGAGATGCTTGTAAATACCAGTTTTAGCAGGTTGCATGGAAGAATTCCAAATCAATGCAGCTAGAACTAGTTTTGGACCATTGCTTTCCAGCAAAAACTGTCTTTGGCACTTATATAATCCAATTCTATGATGTTACTTTACACAGTCCCATATCAAGTTGGCTGAGGAAATTAAAGATGACTTTTATAAAACAGGCACTTCAAATTAGAACAGAAAAATCTGCTCCCCATTAGGCAATACAGGAGCTTTTTTCAGAATGACACAAACAGCAAGTAGTACCAAAAATAAGATGGAAGAGTTTGGTAAATTCAGAATGTCAGCGTGAAAGTTTTACGCAGCTCTGTTAGACTTAAATAACAGCAGCACCTGGAAAATCTGAAGGCTACAATAGACTGGACAAGGCATTAAAAATACATAGCATGGAAAAATTCTGTATAAATTTGTTCACCCTCCAATTCTAYATTTAGATCTGTCACAGAGGTTTTCTTATGTAGGTATCTTTCTTCCACTTAATACATCTTGTGGTAAGATACAAGCAATGAGACTCAAAATACAGCTATACCTTAAGTCTCCTGTTTGGTAAACAGCTGAATATAGACATTTCTGACACAGGCATTAAGTATGTCAGGCCAGACTAACTTCCACCATCAAATGACAGCACCATTCTTGGGCTTTTCTGACATATTTACTGCAAGACTCACAATYTGCATGCACAGATGCCTAGATTCAGCTGTGTCAAAGAGCATGACCAAAGCAGCCCTAATAGGGTGGGAAAAGGTATACATAGCACACCATCCTTCAGATAAAACAAAATAATACTAACCAAATCTGCATTCGGTGATTATGCAGAAGACTCGGGAACAAGAGTTTTAGCTCAAATGTTTCCATTAACACACTCTAGGAAAATTAAGTTTGTTCTTCCTCAGTACAACAAAAACATTCTTTTGCAAACTGCTTTTATATGCTTAGGTGAAATAGGCTGGAAAATGTATGGCTCAACTACATTCCCCATGGTTCTGCAAAGGATATTCTGCTAACCTCAGTACATCCATACCGTCTGGAAACTCTGGCATGGATTGTGTACTATGAGTGGAGGAGCCTGTGGCTGCAATCCTTAAAGCCTTGACTGKAACAAAGATGGCAACTAGCTACAACCTGCTCCATGTTATTTAGGTGTCTCTGGAGAGGTGTGGACATGTTTTTCACTCAGCACCCTGACCTGAACACCGAGTAACCTTGACCCTCCTTTAACATGGAGCTTCTAAGTTTCTGGTGTGTCAGGAGTCTCTGAACAGCACTTTCACAATCCCTAGATGTAAAGCACTAGCTTTGTTTTCAGGGGAATAGTTTAAAAGATAAACTTGTCAAATCACTTCCCTGTTCTAGTCTCTTCAGCCTATCAAAAATAGCCAGGTAGTAAAATCCTTTTAGAAGGCTGACGTATCACTTCACAAGAAGTTGTGTGACAAAAATGCATCAAATAATTCTAATCTTCCTATCCTTCTAAAGAAAGAACAAAGTTGACATTAAAAAGGAAATGATGAAACTGGTGTCCCCAGTGGGACATCCTGGAACCAATGCTAGCTCTGAAAGGAGAAGCTTCAAGTCAACATAAGCAGCTAGAAGGGTACTTCCACCCAACAGCTACTATCTTGTGTTTTCACTTACCCTTGCCCTAAAATCTTTCTGTTGAATCCTCTAATTCTCCTCCATGCTGTCTCACATGACCTGTCACTCTGCTTCACTCCTAGCTGTATTCAAGTATCACTTGTGAGGTCCCCAGATAGCAGAATCCCAAAAATATCTTACCTGAGACAGTATTAAGATCTGACTAATCAGCACCATAGGAAAGCCTCTGTCATCTCTAGCATAATCCCACTAAGTGAGCTGGCTGAAAAAAATGACAGCTACAAAACTAAAGGAATCCAGGGAAGGAATTACCATCTTGGGGGTAGGTATCCTAGTGCCTGCGCAACACAGAAACCAGCTAACAGTGCAGGCTGCTTAGTATACAAAGCTACTCTAGCAAAAAAATGTGGGATAAGATTGTCATACTTCACTCAACTATAGCAAGGATATTGGGTCTCAGAGTCTGAGCATTACAATACGTCAAACTGTGATATATCTAGTGCTGTACCAGCCTGTGCTCTCCAGTAGCTCCTCAGGGCAAACTTACTACCCAAATACTAAGATTTATTAATTGGGCCAACGCCAACTGGTAACATATAACTTCAAAGTCACAAGTTCTCTCTGACCTTCTGACTTGGGCTTTCAGGTAATGTGGTTGTGAGACCTGTAACAGCAGGCACTGTTCAACTAAAGAACTTCTGCTTAGCTATAATGCTCCACCTARATACAGAAAATGCTGAGCACATAGGCTACAAATCACTGTGCAGCATCTCTCCCCAGTGAATGCTACACATCGCACAAGTATCTCAATATTATAAAGCATTACGCTCTATGGGTAAGAAAAAAGTGATCCTATAGGYTTCTGTACCAGAAGGCCAGCTCTTATAAAACAAACCTCTCTGGAAACAAACAATGCACCTAACGGATTTGGACTTCAGAACACAAAGGGGGAGAGCAAGTAATTTTAAGAAGCTTGATGCTACATTGCTGAGCTCCTCCTGGAACGATTCTCTCCTATAAAACTTCTGAATTAACTGGCCAGGAAAAGTAACAATAAAGAGTTCCTATGGTTGACACAAAAGAGATGCTGCCCTTTAAAATTCCAAAGGTGTAAACATGGAACAGATTTAAGGTTAAAAAAAGAGCAGCAACTTTTATGGAAAAAAAATTGCTGATGTTTCCTTCACTCTTGTTTTTACAATTTTACATATGTATACTTATGATATAAAAGTGCATGAGTTTAATGAGTTTAATGAGTTTAACTACAAGTTGAGGACTGTCACAAAATACAGGTCAGGTCCTGCAAAGAGTGATCTCCTCCACCTGAATCATTACAGCATCCTACTGTTCTAATGACAATCATGTTGAGGTGTCCTGTGGCATGACCAGGGTTGCCAGCAGCAGATAATGACAGTAAAAGTATGGAGAGAGGAAGGCTAACAGTTCCTGTCTGCCTCTCAGGTGACTTACTCCACCTACCGTCCAAAGAGGGACAGAGGCAGCAAACACCTAAAAAAACTGTTGGGTCTCGGCAGCATGCTAATACTGCCAGGCTTACYATTGTTTGCTTCTAAGTAAGCAGGTTTTATTTATTTAGAAGCCATCAGCAACAAAACAAAAAGTCATTTTTCCAGTCATTTTTTCCATTCAAAATGTGAATGCAAAAAAAAAAAAATCTTTGAACGAAGAGATTCAACCTTTCCAAGTATTTCCAAGTACCTTATTTGGAGCAATTCTCTTGCATACAAAAGGGYCAAACAAGGCAGAAAGACTATCCAGCTGGGTTTAAAAGTGCCTTGCTACATCTACAACAACTATTCAAAAGTCTGGAAAAAATAAGGTGAAGACGGCAGGCTGGAATTCTTCTAGTGAATCTCRTAACACAGGCACAAATCGCAACAATACTGACACATTGTCCATAGGGACTGAAGCTCCCAACTTTGCTCACAGTCAACGCCTGGATCAAGTTCAGGCCAAGTGGGAGTACTGCACGCGTGAACCTGCAGCCTCTGGGCTGCTCTCTGCACCAACCAGGGTAGTTGCACTTTGCTCAGTGTTACAGTTCCCAGGGAACAAAGTTCAAGCAGCTAGCTGCAAACTTCAGATGCTGTTGACTTTCACTTCCTTTCMGAGTAAAGGAGCTTCCTAGTTTAACCAGAAAATACTCAGCAGTCAGCTTTTTGAGTTTTTTTAATCCAATTTTTTTAGTCTAACCTCCACAAAAATGGCTAGCAAGCCTGACAATATACTTGCTGCCATTGTGTGGCACTTTGCTAGGAACTCCAAGTATAAAGACTAAAACGTTTTATGGAAATCAAATCTTAATAAATAGAAAGCCACAAGTTAGAGGATGAAGATGACAATGTAATCAAGGAAAATGAATCCTTGTAAGGCCTCATCTTTGTAGTTGGAACATTTCATATCTTCATGTTTCATATTTCAAGATTCCATATCCCTCTAATGAAGCASTTACAGAAAGTTCAGTGTAAACAGGAGAGTGAAGTCTTCCTCAACAAGGTCAAGTAACCAAGTGCTTRAGTAAGCACCTGGTTAAGAAACAACGTCAAGTAACCAAATGCTGTCTCAAAGAGGCTTGCCCCTTTTTTTTTTTTTCTTTTTAAATAAGAACTTTATCTACACACAAGAAYTTTAAATAAATACTAGCAGCTTCCTGGCAATAATGCCCAAAATGTAACAGCAACCCACAGTTACTCTTACCACTGCAGAGTTAAGTTTCTTCCAGAAATAAAGACACAGATAGAATATATAGCTCATTTTTGTGGACCTAACACACACCTCACACACACAGTATGTGATAAATACCTCACCTATGTCTCACCCGTGAAATTAAATCCTTCACAGAATTATTTCACTGCACAGAGAAGTTGCTGAGCTTCAATATTTATGGCAAAGTGAAGACAAGGTAAAAGTAGGCAAAGCTATAAACAGCAGTGCTGAGATGGGGGGAACATGTGGCAAATGTATACGTAAGACAGCCCAAGAAAATGCTTGGTGGATGAAAAAAAGGAAAAAAAAATCAGCAACGTCCTTCATGTCTGCAGGCTTTATGTTTGCTCTTTTCTGCAGTCCTTCCTCCCAGCCTTCCATTATCGCTAAGTTAATGCACAGCTCATGACTAACCAGCTGCACCCTGTAACTCCATACAGGTGTCTGTGTGCAGAGAGAGAAACCTTACGTTCATATTGCCTCCCCCCTATTCAATATGCAGAAGCCATTTTAACATACAATTTCAGGAATTTGTTCCCATTAGAGTAGCACAGAGCACATTCTGTGACCACTTTACAGGGAAAAAAAAACAGTGGATGTTTTCAAGTTTATAAATTTATACTGAATCAAAATCAACCACCTTGAAAATAAAACACAAACGTGCATTGATGATCTGTCCAAATCTGCCTAAGCCTAGGTAATTTCCTAGGCTTCAGAAACACACGATCCCACCCTTGCTGTCTCACCTGGCTTCAAATGCAGTCCGTGCACTGTCATTCTGAACCGCAAGAATTTGAACGGCTGTCTCACATGGAGAGCATCAGTGGTGTAATTAGTCTGAACAGTACTCAAACTCCTCTCCTAGAATTTGCCCAATTACATTCCCTGACAGGCGAGGTCCCCAGTACTCGTCTTACAGCTGRACTGACTGGACAAGTGAGAAAACGCATAAAATAGGCCAGTGTTTCTTCTCTTCATTACTTGATCATGTGTGTCTCTTCATCAGCATCATAAAACTCCTCATCTTCACTTCCACTCCCTGCAGAACTGTCTTTGTCTCCAGACTAGAAACAAAAATGAAGTAATTGGTTAGTGCAGAAGCCACTAAATCAATCTCAAAATACGTAAGCATGAACGAGTACACCTCTGTTGGAAWGTTGGTAGAGAAAAAGTAGGAAAAGACAGGTCAAATCACTGTATTAAAACTTTGTAAAAGACATTATGTGAATTAAGATTTGTGTCCTTGGTTCTTCAAAATCTCTTTAAAAGAGATGGGCTTCTAGTAGATGGACWTTCTCTGCTCCATCAGTACACTAGAGAATACCTGCAGGACAGAGACCAGCTAAAATGGTTCAAAAGTGATAATCTAACTCAGCTTTCTTAATTTAAGTCTAAGGTCCCTACTCTGTGGTGAGCTACTGGAAACAGARGCTCAGAACACACAGATTACTTAATTAGGTAAAAGCTTCTCCATCCTGAATTATTACTTCTTTATGTGTAGCATGRGCATTTTCCTATGCAAGTTTAACTAAAAAGATCCCCCTGCAATACTAACTAAAGGTATTATGGAAAAAAGCAAAAAAACGTTACCACTTCATATGTTCAGAAAGTAAGCTCCCTATTATAGGCATACCTACTCCAGCCAGAGTCCTTTTAACAACATAATTTATATCATATACCCAAACTAAAGTCAGCTGTTACAGCTAACTGATTTTTATTTGGCCASTGTAGCATTTTTCCATAGAACTGACACAAATTATTCCAGTTAAAAAGATTCTCTTGCTAGTAGAAACTCCAYCTAGTTTGAGTATTTAGGATTTTTTTTCCGGTATGCTTGCATCTACCCTAAGACTTCTGCCTGCCTTGTCATATGCGAAGAAGGGTGAGAGGGTGACAAACAGAGAAATGGAAATCATGTTCCTGACTGACAGTACCATGCAAGCAAAATCTGTAGCTTTAGATCTGTCTTCAGAGGAGTTTTGCTACAGCAATGTGCGTTAACTGCAAAGGAATTTCAAACAGTTTGAGCTCTAAGACCTGTCAGAAGATATAAAGGGAATCATGTTATGCTTTTTTCTGGATTTCTAAAATTATTTGAGGAAAGTCAGGCTATCACTGGATGTCGTCCAACTTGAATATCACATTCATGTGTGTTCACAGGGACAAAACCTCCATTCTGGGCAACCAGAATGCATGTTATCCTGAAAGTGGCACAAAAGGACAATGGATTCCACAGGGGGAATTCAGGGGATGCCAAATAAATTCTACATCTTTCTTAAAGCAGCTTCRTAAGACCTCTCCATGGCCTTGTCAAATAGGGCTAATGTTTAACAGCTTTCCATTTTATCAGCGGCTTTTTGGTGAGCTTTAAAATAAATCCCTAATGTGTCACAGACATTCCAGATATAACTTCACTGAAGTTACAGGATTACTTAAGGCCTGAATCAACAACTTTTTTTTCTTTTGGATTCAATAATTTTAATCCATCTGGGGAAAAGTGTTCCTGAAGAACATTCTCAATTTTTTTTTTTTTTGTGGATCCCGTTCAGGTTGGGTTTTTTAAGAAGCCTGTGGAAATGCAGGCAGGGAAGATTTAAACCCGAGAAGACTGCTTGACGTAAGTGAACCAAGTTGTGCAAATACTGATAGACAGACAACACTTGTCACTCCAAAGGGCAATACTGACCTTACTTGGTTAGAAARGAAAATAAAAGTGTGACTTCCCCCGCTAAGTTGTAACACCTGCACTGTTTGCTAGAATTGGTTTTTGTTAGTAAGCCATCTGCACAGTTAAGATGTAATAATGATGTAATTACCAAAATAACATATGATGGATTTGCGTAGCCAGCAAGAATGTGGTGCCATAACACATTATCCAGTATGGTTAAAAATGTTTATAAAATGTGCATGTAAAGCAGCTAAAGTATAAAATTAATTGTTACAGGCTTGCTTCTTTCAAGCTTTCAAGAGTGTTTCCGTCACTAAACTGTGCTGTCCTGTCAAGAATTATTACCGCTAAAATTGGTAAACAAGGCAACATGTTGAAGCCTTTGAAAGGAAGCAACTGTTCTCATTCTAGAAATAAATGTTACTTTCCGTCCTGATTTCTGTGAAAATAAGTTTATGAGTACCTGTGAATCTCAGACTGCTTCATCAAAAATTAATCAAGTGAAAGTAAAAGGTGTTATAAGAATCCTGTATCATCTCAGCCTAACTGGACAACTAACATTTTTTGTTGAGTTGAGCTTCAAGTCTTCTGACCACTTTATTCAATTTTTATTAATCCATCGATACTTAAAATTTTGGGACCAGGATTTAAACATCAAAACCTTACCCAAACTCAAACACCCACTTCCAGCTCTCTAGCTACTTCTCTCTAATCCCACTCTATTCACAGAGGAGCAGCCATGTAAAAAAAACCTCCACACAACTGGAAGATGTACACACCTCAAGAGGTGTCCAGGAGTTYGACAAAATGAAGTATAAAGTGATATGAAAAAGCAACATTCAAGGAAGCCTCACTGAAAAACATCCTGCTGCCACATTTATTTATGCTTATGCCTGGGAGTTTTGTAGTTCCAATGTTTTCAACAAATCTCATCTCCCAGAATCAACAGTAGGATAGGTCTCGGAGGTTAGTCTAGCTTTAACCCATGTAAAGACTCTCTAGGATAGACCTAACAATTGACATTGCAGAACAGCCAGTCCAGGTCAGTGCAGAAGTACAGTGCGCTGCCTTTGAGAACAGCCCTTCACAAACAGGCTTCTGTTTTCTTTAACATCTAAGGCTTCTCAAACTTCAATGGCCAGCTTTACACGAAGCATGCTTTACATAAAGCATGCTGCAACAATCCGTCTTAGAGATTAGAGAGGCACAGACACCACCGAGTCCTTTATCCCAAAGGAAAAGATTKTAAGCTTTTGGCCTTGAAGGGATGAATTAACCCAGCTATGTTTCAGCCTGCATTTCCAGACAACATTTCAGAYGTGATGGTAAGGTTACTAAACTATCTTCTGTATCTCCTTGGGGCTTATCCTCCACAGGCCAAGAATCACTATCCTAATCTATTTAGAGTGGCCTATTCAAGCYGACAGCTGAAATAAACACAACAGAAAAGTACTAGGAAAAAAAAATAAATATACCTGTGAGCCATCTAGGGCTTGCAATGACATGGCTTCATCACCCAGCCTCCAGTACGAGCATACCTGCAGGTCTGAAATAGTTTCTAGCAAAGGGCTGTTTAAGGTCTCTGGCAACAATAAACTTAAGAGCCCAGACAAAAGACCAGTTGCTCCAAACACAATGTAAGGCAGAGACCACTGTACAGATTTCTGGAAAAAAGAACAGAGAGAGTTAGGTTGAGATTGGTTCCCTCTAGTTCATATTGCATACTAAAGCACTTAACCTTTACAACCATTCCATCTGGCAAGTGTTCATATTTAGCATAAAAGTTACCAATCTTACTGCTTTTTTTTAACCAATACTGTCAATTGTATCTTATCAATACTATTAGATCCACACAGATTTTGGGATGGACTTTAAAAGAAATGCCTGCTGAATTTATACTCAATTCTTGTCCATAACATGTACTTTTTAACAAACACAACATTACTCTGTAGTAAGGAAGAGATATCACAGAATCATAGACRTGCTGGTTGGAAGAGATCTCTTGAGGTCATCTAGGCCAACCACCTACGACTACAYGACTACAGCCAACACTAGACCAGGTCAATCATAGCTTTGTGTAACCAAGTATTGAAAAAACTCCAAGGATGGAGATTCCCCCTCTGAGTAGACTGTCCCAGGGCTGCATTAAGCCTCTCAAAAATAATATTTTCCAAATTTCCTATCTAACCCCCAAGCCAAAACTTGTGGCCATTGACCCCTGCTGAACTGTTCCACGCTGCTGGGAAGATCAAAGGTGCAATATTCCCTCAAGCTTTCATSTGAAGCCATGTGCTCTAGGCCACTGACCATCTTAGTTACCCTCCACTGGATGCTCCACAGATTTGTCAATGTTCCTCTAGAACTGGGAGGGAAGTTAATCTGTGGGCCACATACTGAATTGGGCCTGATGTAGCTCAGTGTGAAGTTTGCCTGTTTGTGATGAGAGGACACTGCTAGCTCCCATTTAACTTGTCATCCATTGTCGTACCYGGGTCTCTTCCAGCAAGGCTGCTACTCAGCCAGTTGGTTCCCAGCCTGTACTGACCATGTAATTACTCTGCACCAGAAACAGACTCTTATTTTTCTTGGTGGCCTTCATGGGATTTCTGTTGGCCTAAAAGGTCCCACTGGATTCAAGATCTACCATTTGGTGTGTCAATCACCCCACCTTATTCTGCATCCTCTAAAAATATCAGGAGGATGTATTCTGTCTTATCTTCCACTTGTCACCAGCCACCAAATACTGAGCCTGTCACTATSCCTTTGAGCCTGGTGGTCCATGCAACATTCAAATCTAATATTCCTTTCATCCAGGACACACTTCCTGAGCTTCCAAACACGAATGCTGTGGGACAGTGTCAAAAGCCTTACAGAAAGCCTTTCCTGCTCTCCTCCCTTTCCTCATCCATATTACCTTCTGTGATGAAATGGCTATCAAATCAAACTGGATGAGAATGAATTGTCCTTAGTAAATCCACGTTCACTGATCCTGATTACCTTCTTGGCCTTCACATGCTCAGAAACAGACTCTGAGAGGTCATGTCCCATGACCTTCCCAGAGACTGAGTTCGAGCTGCTCAGCCTGTAACTTCCTGGATCCACTTTCTGATCTCAAAGACACACACAGCATTAGCTTTCTTTTTTTCCCCACAGTTATCAGTGACCTTTCTCTATAACAATGGTTTATCACAGATGATGGACACTTGCCTTACTATCACAGCCAGCTCTTTCACCACCTCTTAGGGAATCCTATCCCATGGAATGGAAAGCTTTCAGCTTTAAGTGTTCTTGAACCTATTGCTCCTCCATTTCTGCTGGACCTATGCTTCCTCAACTGTGCTGATATGCACAGAGTCTTAGGGTCAGGCTTTGCCTATGAAGACTAAAGCAAAAGTGTTAAGTATTTCAGYTTATTCCATCTCATCCACCAATAGGATGTCCATCCCATTCAACAACRGGCTAAACATCTTCTCTAAATTTCCTTTAGCTGATGGAATCCCTATTTATGCTCCTTGCTAGTTTTAGCTTCAACTGAGCTTTGGCCTTCCTGTCATCACCCYGACAGCCTAAGCAATGTTTCTACTCCTCCTTTGATGCCTGTCCCTGTTTTCGCATGGCTTGTTACAAGCAAAACTACACTGGGGAAAGGTGTGTGCAAATATATGAGTCACTTACAATATAGCTCCAAAATGTGTACATTCACTTTCAGACGACCAGTAAAGCAGGCTCATTTAAAAAGAGGCAAGAGTCTAGCTGTTTGTTTCAAAAACTCACTCTGTATAGTAAAGAGGAATTCTAAACTGAGAAGATAACAGGCTGTGATTAAATACAAGAGCAACATTTCATGTCTTATCTCAGCAATTAACTTTTCCCATTCCCACCCTTTTTATAAGATCCCCAGACAAAAGACACTGAAAATGCATTAAAATAGTTGAAGAAATTCCAAAACACAGAAATACGTCTTTCCTCAAACCAATGTTCATTTGTTATTTAAACAGAGCTATTTTCACTTTCATGGGACCCCCTCAAACATGATGATCCAATATTTGTGTCTCCTGCAGTGCCAAATCTCTGCTAGATACAATATAATGGATGCCCCAACTGCTATATAAAAGCTGCCTGTTAGATCTACCTGTGAGACCTGCACCAGCCTTGGCTTTGCCTGTTGTACCCTGGAGGTGCTTGTACTCTCACCTACCCAACGTTTCATTCTGCAGATTAAAAGRCTCGCTGTGCTTATCTGCCCTTTTGCTAGCCCTCTGCCTGACATAACAAGATGGCAAATGGCAGAGAGGAAAGTTATTCCAGATGAAATCTGTCACATTAAAGGAATTGTCACTTGACCTCAGCAAGCAGTTTGTGGGAAAAACTGGCACACTCTTTTACCTGCATACACATAAGACTATGAACATAGAGGAAAACAACAGTATCATCCCCATGTTTCGTTCTTCAGAATTTTTCTTTGCCTTGACAGACTGCYGTGAAGTTTGTGCTCAAAAGCCTTGCCGGTATATCAGGTCTCCACATCATCATCTTCATTCATTGAAAGATAAACCACTTTGCTGATAATTATAAACCATGGATGTTCAAYGAAGTGCACTGACAGTAAAACTAATTTATTCTCAGAAATATGAGTTATTGAGCCCATACGCTTTATCTTGATGCAGTAGATCTTTTAACTATGTGGGGTTTTTGCTAYTGCTTGCTTAAGGTTTAAAATTGGGTATCACCATCTTGGTATTTTGAAATTACTATATTGCTAAAGTCCACTAGCTAAGCCCCAAAACGCCTTCTGAACTAAATAATTTTGAGTTTTTGTCTAATCACACGGATTATATCCCAATGCCTTTGGCATACCATGATACTGTTAAGACATGCAATTTACATATCTTAGTTTATATACATAATTTATCCAAAATATTCCCACCTCTGTAAGCCTCTGATACATCAGAGTCACAAAACAAAAATATACATAACAGTGAGAAGTTCAGACAAACCAATGAAGGGACAAAAGGAGCAATGATTCCACCAACACGGGAAAACATGGAGCAGGCACCCATTCCAACATTCCTAAAAAGAAAACAAAAATCATTAATCAGTGACATTTGCATAGGAGAAATTTTGACTTTYGAAAAGTGCCATTGAGCAAGGAAAAAAAATCTCAGTCATCACCCTGACCACATTAACTGGCAARGAAAAGTCAAATGTAACTGAAAGCATCCCAAGACAGGAATTAAAACATGTTTTGTGCTTAAAGAGAAGCAAAAATCCCCTGCACTTTCAGAATTCTAACATACATACAYACACACACACACACAGAGTGGCAAAAGTGTGCTATTTCAGTTAATGCATCTTGTCTCTGCCTGAAACATTGGCTAAATTCCTTTACCCAAATCCTATTTATCAGCAGATTTGCCCACCCATGAAAAACACCACAGTAGTTTCACTGGTGGCTGATCATCAACAATAATACCTGGTTAAAATACCTATTAAAAATTGCACCCATATGGTAGATGCTTTTGTCTGCTCTGTCAGCACAAGCACAGCGTACTTCTGCCTCTGGTGAGTAAAACCTTACAGTTGCTTACATATGGCCTATGAAGCATCAAGTTACTTTTACAAAGTCATCCAGTCATCTTCAGTGTTGCTGGTTAAGCAAGTATGAATGTTTAATAGAGTTGTCTGGTTTATAAAGCACTGAAAAAGTTACAGATATCACTCATTAAAGAAATATCAGCAATACTATTGTTATCCTCATTCGTGGAGAGAGGGCAGTGAGCATACCAAGCAGCCAAAGGACTATTTTACTGTTATATAAAGAATAGGGTTAGTCTGAAGAGAACACTGTAAATTTGAGGGAAGAAGTGAGAAGAGGAYAAGGGAAGAAATTTAACATATAAAACTACAGATAATCATTATATGTAACTGCAAATCTCAAATGAAAAGGTATAGTTAATAGAAAAAAAAAGTAATAGAGAAGTAAAAGGTAATCAGGTAAGAGGACCAGAAAAAATAGAGACCTTAAAATTAACTTGTGTTACCTGATCACTGTGGGATAAAGTTCTGATGTGTAGATGTAGACAATGTTAAATGCAGCACTGATTGTCAGTTTCCCCAGCAAAGACAGAGAGCGACTATTCACCACTGCAAACACTCCAGTATCTGATAGAGAAAATGTGACCCTTGTAAGGCTTTCAAGCACTCAAATACATCTCTGTAATCATTTCAATCACAAAACAGTATGGAGTGAAAAAGGAATCCACTGAAGAATCTGCTATGACAGTCAAGTGTTTTTCTGTTAAATAATAGTATTTGTCAGAGGTGATCTGTACCGTCAGGAGAACTCTCAAAACTCAAGAGAATCCAAGGAGCCTTCTTTTAGGCAGGAACGGCAGAAGTCATCCAATATAATTTATATTCTGTGTCTACAGATTTATTACCTTTATCTGTGCAATCAAATTTGTACAAAGAGAAAAACTCTCTATGTAACACACTGAAAAAATAACTGAAAAAATGAATTTTAAATTCATGGYAGACTTGCTACTAGCCCAAAATTGTTTCCATTCTATTAAATATAATCCAATAGAAAAAGACTGGGTTAAATGACTGAACAGTCCCAGAGACTACAGAAAGAAAATATTGCTCAATACCAGAAAAAAGAGAAACTGAGTTGTCATTTCCTTGTCCTCAGTGTTACAATAAGTGACATCTTTAAAGCATTAAAATCCTGCATTAAGCCCCTACTAGAACATGAACATTTAGAAATGTAAGAGAAAAATCACATAAACATAGTAAAAGCTGAAACCAAACCTCAACATTTTCTGAGTCTACCACTAATAAAATACTAAATTAGTTCTGTCGGTAAGTTGAAAAAAAGAATAATAGATTCATTTTTCAAAAGTGAGCAAGTTTTTTTAATAACAAGAGCCCTATTCAGTGTCAATTCCATAGTATGATAACATGCTTCTAACATTATTACTTTGGAAGAAAAACAAAAGATAGGAAGGTGCTGTAAAGAACTATACCAAATATCCCATCCAGCTTAGTTTTGTCAGAACGGCCAGTGTTTATTTGCTTATAGCAGGCACATCAGAACACATATTAAATGCCTTCCAAGGAAGGCTGCAGCATAAGCCATTATTGCTTTTAACAAATCATGCTCAGCAGAGACAGGTGCTTGCTTCTGGCCAGTTAGCCATTTCACTTCCTAAGGTACTTTGCTCCTGGCTGACTTSGGCAATTCAGCACACAGCTGATTTCCTGGCATCTCGCAGTTCTATCCTCTGAAAATCTCTTTCCTTTCATATGTTACACTTGGACTGATATGCAAACACTACTTGATGGCTGGTACCAGCCTAACCAGGGCATCTCTGAGTGCCTGGCCTCTAGCATCTGGAATACTTCTGGAAACTTCAGTTGCGCCCATTTAAACAAAAAAAGATTTACCTATTAGATTCATTGCCATCTAGAGCAACTTATACATACTCTCATAAATGTTAACTCTTTCTGAATCGTGCTTCAAATGTTTGAAGCATTTTCTCTCCTTATGACAGGTGTTATACATGCACAAATCTTACAAGTCGAGATGAATTTATGTACCTAGTTTTCAAAGGAAAATTGCTCACTGTGCAATTTTGTTTCTATCACTTCAAAAAACATCCGAAAATGAAGAAACGAACATTACTGTGTCTTTATAAAAAACACATTTCATTTCACACTTCTTAAAGACCCCTTGCTTCAGAAGATTTTCAGAACGCGCTCTGAACTATGTTATGTGGCCACATTACTAATACCACAGTCACAGCAGTCACGAACATTACAGAGTRGTGAGGAAAAGATGGAAACTTGCCCCAAGATTCAATTCTTAGGATCTTTTGACATTGGTCTTTCACTTGGAGAGATACATACAAGTTGCATGGGTACTACTTACACTGACCTATTATTTCACTAATGGAGATAATCCCAAAGAATTATGTTTTTGGGGGTAAGTCAGAAACACTGGAAAGGAGTGACTGATGTGATCAGAAGTAAAGGGTAGAATCCAAAGACAAACATTCAAATCCAAGCCCTTCTAACAAGCTTTCCTTAAGGTCTTGGGAAGGTTGCTGCTTATCTTTTTTGCAAGTTAGCTTCTCTGTCTTCAAAAMCTGAGACTCACATGTGGTATGAGTCTAATCTACTGGCAACCATCAAATTCTTAAGTTGTAGGATGCTGTGTTTACAAATTCTTATCACGTACTCCAGAAACAGAAGGAAATATTTACCTTTCTTTTTAGGAAGAAACATGACAATAAGACAAGCCAATCCTCCCAGGAACAGAAATGCACTCAATGTTCGCTTCCGACCAAACCTGATGTGCAAGGATAACAAAGCTTTATTCTGCATTAGATCTGTAGTTTGCAGAGCAATGAGTCCTCTAAATTCATGTTGCCTCTTTATTTGCAGTTGGAAATTCTGAATGCCATCTCTCACAAACACTTCCTCTCACACTGTTTTTAAACAAGCTTCTACTGCACTCTTAACAAAATGAACATCGAGAAGTCTTTATGCAGTGGCTGACAATTTCTAGGATTTTGATTTGCTTCCCACTGTGTGTGCATATTTGTCAAACTCCTCAGGAGACAGGTAGAGAAGACATTGGGAGGTGAATTCTACAAAAAGTGAAAGACATTGTCCAGAGTATCATGGCTCAGGAAAAGGCTAAATATCTGAATCAACAGCTCTGCTCACATACTAGCGCACACAGCAGCTATTTTATGAAACCACCCGACAGCTCCGGTTGAGTTTAGTTGCAATAGCTTTGAGATAACAGTGAGCACGGGGATTACAAGACAGAGGTGGGAWGAATGCCATCTTGTGTTAGCATGGAGTCAGCACAGCTAGGTTTGACTGATACAGGAGAGATCAGCCTCACCTCTGAGTCAAATTTAGATGGCTCATTAATAAGTGAGCTACTGAGAACAAGTAATATCTTTATTTCAAATAACAACAGTTTATCAGTGGCACTTTCAAATATCAATGCATTTCCCCGGAGAATATAATGATGTAGTAACATTGATGCAAGAAGCCCCACACAACAGATGTAAGCTAGCAGATGCAATATACAGGAAACCTATCTTCGAGAAAAAAGCAAAACCCTGAATGCGTTAATAAATTTCATACTTACCATTTTTGGTTAATCAAGTAAATACAGATTGGGTACGCTGGGATTTCTATCAACCCTGAAAGGGCTAAATTGGCATAAATACTTCCACCTAAGTCACCCACATTAAGGGTAAGACCATAGTAAACCAAGCTGCACACAAACCTGCAAAAGACAGAAAAAGAGTAAAATCAGAGSTGCCTGCCAAATCAAAGCACTGGTCTGGCACAGTACACTATAAACTATATTTAGTGTTTCAGAAGATAGGTCTAAAACATTTCTCTGCAAGTGTATGATGCTTTCTAGGTAAAGAATCCATWTTGTCTCTGCACAGACCCAATTCCTGACTTATTACTCAGTTAAACTTAAGACTACACTTAAGAAGAATGTGCATAAACCAGAATAAAGTTAAAATATGACCATGATTATGTTATTTGACTTGAGAAATGTCTTTGTCCTTTTTGTTTTTATCAGGTTTCACTTTAGTCCATACTTTGTAAACCCTTTCTCAAACAGTTCRGATGACACTTCTGCCTTCTTTTAATTTCTACACCCTCGTCCAATTTTATTCATTCTCCAATTCTGATTTTTGACTTTTCTTTTGTAGCCCTGACTGGCTGTCTTCTTTACAGAGAGGAAAGGAACAGGTCACTAACTCATTTTGCGGGAAATCAGCAATTTGCATTTAAGGAACAAAAAAATCAGCTATTCTGTGGTAAGCATTTGGAAAAGCAACAGGAAGACAGCTCTGTGTTGTCTGCTGAGAAAATAATGCCATTTGTTTTTTTCTTAATCAATACATCATTCCCAAATATATGCATTATAAAAGCAACTGTATGAACAGTAATGCCAGAGGACTTACATACCATGTCATACATAAGGTTTATTTCAAAGTGGCAGCAAAAGACCACAAAGCTAGCACAGCTATCCGAAACAAAACAGGCACTTTTGGAGAGTTAAGTTTCTGCTAGTGACTAGAGGTAGTTCCTGCTCCCTGTTTCCATCACTGGTTCTGGCTCCCTACTACAGCAACTGCTAGCACTGGCAGCGCTTTCTCTTAAGAAAATAAACACTCATTAGACAAGGTAGGCCACCACCTGCTAACAGGCTCCTTACACACAAAAAAATCCATGTGACTGAAAGTACTGACACACAGCACTGGGCCAAAGAGGACAGCATAACTAATCTCAGCAGCCTTTGAGGGTCAGAAAGGAAGATAGTTCTTAACTATTTTGAGACTCAAAAAGCATGACAGAAATGCAAAGATAAAACACCTCAGAACTAGATTGTAAAAATGGCTTCACGTTAGAAATGCACTAAGGAAATACTATCATACAAGGACCTAATAATACAGGCTGAGACTAAGTACAATCTGCAGGATAAGCCAATTCTCAGCAACGTGTTCTCTCAAAGACTTAAGAGGCAACAGTAGTACAGCTGGGCCTACAAAGTATTTCAAGTACCAGGTAAACATCATGATCAAGGTGCGTCCCAAGAGAATCTTATATCGGAACAGATCCAAGAAGCTGCCAGCCTCTCTGGAGCTCCTCTCTGCTGGGAGTTTTAATGAAAAAGTGCACTTCTGCTTACGGTTCCTCTTCGCAATGAGGTAGAGGGCATCTTCTGCTTCATTCAGCCGGCCTTGTGAATAGAGCCAGCGAGGGGACTCTGGAATGAATCTGAAATACACATGCACACACAGACAGCTTTAGGGCTTTTTTCTTCTACAAGGCTGGACTTGTCTATGGAAATAAGGCTGAAACACATTTCAGTATAACAAAGAATTTTTCAAACAACCCTTCAGGTATAGAATTCACTTATTGAAACAGAGACAAAGCATACTGAAAGTAAAGGGAACATAAGTCATATGTAGTTTAGATACCAAGAAATTACATCGAGTATATACATACATATACACACATATACACACAATACTACAAATTACAGTATCATTAGGACTCTCTCTTAGGAGAATTCAGAATTAAGGAGGCACCACATTACTACAAGTAACCCCAGGATGGTTTTGTAACATTAACTAGTTATCTTCCATTCCTCATTTTCCAACTTTTTCCCAAATTCTCTCCTGTAGACAGGAAGGCAGAGGCTGTGCAAAGGTCATGCTCTTGCTCCCCATGTGCACTGTTCACTTGATAGGTCTATAACTCCAACATAGCCTACAAAGCAAATCTTCTTCTATTACTTTCAGATTCCCAAAACTTTATTTATTTAATTTAACTAATTAACTAAATTAACTAATTTAAACTTTAGTCTTTCGCCAGAAGCTTTTCAAGATTTTTGCCTCTGACCAGAAGTGACATTTTTCCTTTAAATTTAAAGGAAAGTGATTCTGTGGTTTTATGAAAGAAAAGAACTTAGAAAGGAACATGTTTTCTTCTTCCCCATGATAAAACAATCTGATAGCATTTTCTGCACAGAGTAATTTTTAAGCAATGTGGGAGGGAGGCAGTGTGAAATTTGGAATTAAAAAATCCTTTATTACAGTAAGATAGGCCACTGAGCACAGCTCTGAAGTCCCAAGCATAAAGCACTTCAGAAAAACTGTACACATAAATCTGAAAGTTAAAATTTTTTCCAAAGGCCCCAAACACCACTTTAAGTTTTGAAATATCAGAAGTGTCATCTCTGCTTCTCACCTCATGAACAGCCTCTAAGATCTTTCCTTGAGTTCTGATGCTTCCTTTGAAAGGGCGTGTTGACTCTTTAGCAAAGAGCTTTATTCAAAAAGTTAGTTACTGAAGTTAAACAGATGTTGGAAGGAAAAAAGCCTTAAGTTTAAAGAGCAGCTAAAGTTATTCTTTCAGTTACTGAGATTTTGCTGTCAGGAAGTATATAAGAAAAGAAGACCACACTGCCTCATGTAGCTTTCAGTGCTGAAGTCCACAAACAAAACCCCTACTACCTTAATAAAGAAGACTTCTTCCTATTCTTTCCTAATTGCATTTGAAAAATAAAAGGAAGCTGCCTATTTTCTTTTGCATGTCACCTTTAAAGACTGTATGTGCAAGCAATTTTGATGCTGTTCCTTCTGTGTAAGCACAATTATAAGAGAAACATTGTGTTATCACATAACCACAAAAACATTTCTGTATCTTTTAACATGTATATATAGTGTCTTGTAGCATACCAGACAACAGTTTAGATCATCTACATATACCCATTAAAGAATAGGATGTGCTTCTACACCACTCTAGAGACTGTTCCCATCTATAGTAACAATACATATACAATACAATGTACACTTACATTTTCAAATACTGCAGCACTGCTATTTAAAGAAAGCACAGAACATGGGGTGGTAGAGGTTGAGAGAAATACCGTTGTTACACCATTTCATACCATCCTAGAAAAGCACCCTGACTTAGTTGTTTGGTTTGTTAGTTGTTTTTTTTGTTTGTTTGGTTTTGGATTTTTTTTTTCTTTTCTTATTTTTGACATCTTTCTTGATGAAACTCTGTTTGAAAAATAACTTACAGAGAGAGAAGAAAGACGACTGTTCCTTCCAGGTTAACCACAACAGCCAGAGTCCTCCAGGAACGAATGAAGTAGCCTAATAAAGCATATTGGGCAATTCCCACAGCAAAGAACAAGCCACCAATAGATCCTAATATATAATTAAAAACAAAACATTATCACTCCTTTAAGGAACATTAGTAACTCTCAACACATGGGATCAGGCAGAAACTAACACTTCATTAAGAAGAATTCACTCAGCAATACAGGCAAAACCACAGCTATTTGACCAAAGAATATTCTGTCCTTCACCCATGCAGGGCAGAAGTATTACATCTAATTGGGAAGATCAATACAAGTCCAAAAAGCACCATTCTACATCCTCCTGACCCAACAAAGCCCCATAAACAATTAAGTCTTGTAATTCCAAATGTAAGTATGTTTCAGCTTTCTATGTGTAAAATAAATACTACAAACCATTGGAAAACTGGTATTTTTAGGAATATATACTATTCATTTGTAGCTCTCATGATTTGTAAGATAGCCTGTTTTAAAACAGCCTCAGCATAGCACTACTTTGGCACTTGTCACAGACTGGGTAAGTCAGGCCCCAGAGTTGTAACGGTACAATTTATACACATCATATCTGAAGGACAGCTTCTAAGTTCTAAGCTTGATTACCTCATGGGACAACTTTTTTTTTTTTTTTTTTTTTTTACATATAAACAATAGTTGTCTCATCTTCCCATTATATAAAACCACTTTTGATTTCTTTTTGAGAACTGCCAGGAATGAAAGAATTTATATTTAGCATACAAACACTAAGCTCTTAGCAGAGTCCAAAATTCTGATGGATAGAGCTCAGCTGCCACAAACCTTTGATGAGTATTTAGCTGTGTAACATTCACAGGGGATGTTTCAACTGGACCTTTGTCAACTTGAGTGATGCAGAAATCTGAATGGCCTCAGGTAATCAACTGTGCTTGTCTAAGGTTCATATTAAATAAAGCAGGGCTCAAAGACTGTGGTCACACATATCCTCAGGCAGAACCAAATTTGCAACTGCTATGGTGTTAGCTTTGGTGTGTCTCAAGTGGTGTTTGAGACTGAAATCTATAAATTCTGACAATAAAGACACTAACACTCAAACTTTACCTGCTAATGCCCAGTAGGCAGTACCCACACACTCATTCAGTAGAACAAAGGCCACCAGTGACATCCCACCATTCATCATCCCTACCAAGAAGCGAGAGATGGCAAAGAATTCATATGAGGGTGAGAATCCATTTGCAATGGCAAACAAGATGTCCAGGGCAAAACCTGGAAAACAAGGCAACAGGTTTCATTTCAGAAGACTACCTAAACAAAACCAGAAGTATTTACCAGTATCTTTACTTGATGTTCAGTGGCATCTGTCCTAAGTAATCAGTGTCAACAACTACAACACACTGCTACATACCACAGGTTTGGGCAGATATTTAAGTACCTAAAGTCAAAATCATAAAAGGGGGACACACAAAAAGAGTTTCTGATACATAATTTGCAGTACTAAACCTTCAAATTCAGTTCACAGCAGATAATTTTTTCTGATACTCAGAACTACTGTCTGGCTCCAGTTAAGATGGCTCGATACTTATCTCCATACAGAAGCCACAGATTAAATGTATGACCAAATACCTCCCCTCATTCTTGGCAAGTAGTCCACACAAACTAGAGAAATGTTACCAGGGGACAGTACATGGGGAGTTTGCACTGTATAGCAGGCCCACCTTTATCTGCTTTGAGTGAGGTTCCTTTGAAAAAAAAAAAATCTGTTTCTTAATTCTACATGCTCATCCATTGACACACAACTTTATAAATACATTTTACATACACAAAACACGAAGTTCTGAATGTTGTTTGATCTGGGGACAGTAAAAAAAAAGCTTATGAGCTTTAAAACACAATGAGGATCACAAATACATAAAAATTTAATCATGTGGACAGGAGATAAAAGGTGCAACAAATTCCTAGCAGGTTATACATGTAAGAACATTGCTAACAAATTACTAGAAATATTAACTGCAACCTGTGGAGATCCCATGAGCATGACATGCATGTGTGTAAGCCCTTATAGTATGATTCCTAAATCCAGAACACCTTGATACTTATATTCCTGAAGTATACTGGAAGGATAAAAAAAAAAATAGAAAAAAAAAAAATCACAGCACATTATTCACTGCTGCGTATCAAGCTCTCAGCAGAAACTGGGCTCTTGTTACTGATCTTCATTCATTTTGTTAGATGGCAGTGGTTACCTGTGAGATAGACTTTCTTCCTCCCGAAGCGATCTGAGAGCTGGCCAAAGGAGATTGCTCCAACAAACACACCACTGAAGTAGAAAGAACTGGCAGCACTGACTTTGTATGATGTGTTGCCAATTAAGAACCACTGAATGGAGGGGAAAAAAAAAAAAAAAAAGCAGAATTAACCAGAATCCAAGCAGTTCACCAACAGCTAATAGTTGGAGGGGGATGACACATACTTTAAAGAAGATTAAACTTTGCATAAATCTCCTAAGCATCACATTCAGTCAGTCATCAGATAGTCACCAAAACACAACTGCTGTCTCCCAGACTCACCAGGTGGTACTAACCAATTGCATAGTTCCCCCAAATCATGTGCAGTCTTTGATTGTGAAATCAAGGACAGATCCCTCACAGAATATTGCAATTTTTACAGCCTTCTCCCATTCTCTCTTTTATTGCCTTTTCTCACATAAATCTATTAGCTTAAATAGACTCAGTCCTACCTCTTGACATATGTCACTGCAGTGTGTAGGCATACTATGCAAAAATAAAAACTGTGGTTTATGTTCAAAGATAATCCTGCATACGCTCCTCCTTATGAACTGTCTTGTCACGGAGAAACACTTTGGTAGCATTAGACAGGTTTTCTGGTATTGCAAATACTCATCTTTTTTTACCATCTAGTTTGTGTCATTTCCAATTCTTCTCAACTCCAAATACAAACCTGATCTTCATATATTTGATTCTCACAGACTTAATGTCTCAGGTTGAACCTGACAGGAAATTATTTCTCCCACAAAACTGTAGAATGAAAATATGCCACGCTCTCACTGTTCAAAAGTTATTTCCTGTTGTAGTCTAAAAACTCTGCATCTTGTGCTCTTTTCTTTTTCTACTCCTCTTGCATCTTGAGATTATGTTTCCTCTTAGTGACATCCAACTATTCTTCCTGTGCTGGTAAGATGGTGATTATGTCATTATCCCTGCAATAACACTCTAATCTTCTCCTCATAATCTTCTCTTCCTCTACCAAAACCCCATCAGATATCCTTTCTAGCAAAGCTTATATTATTTCAAAGCTCAGTCATAAACTACCTCACCATGAGAACAGAGCCATGCAATTAAATCTCACCAAGATTAGGGAGCTAACAAAACAAAATCATTCAGAAGCTCCAAGAAAATAACTTGCTTACTCTCAGTATATGCTTCATTTTGAATTGTCACTTTAATGGTGAGGTGTTTACTGATACAGTAGGTAATGTGCCCATAAAACGTCAAGACTGACAAAATTCAATTTTGTGGTCCATGTGACCACAAATCAGCTTTTGAAGCTTCTCTAGAATTTAAAAACAATTCCCAGAAAAATATATTTGTATAATAATAGCATATGAGATTAATTTTATCTTGAAATAACATGGTCAGTTTGTTTTATAAGACCTACAAGAATCATGCCCTAACTTTTGATATAAAAATTAAAAAAGCTGCCAACACTGAAACTCAGCAACATTAGATGCTTTCTGAATCGTTCAGGGATTAAGAGATGATTTGGTTGTGAAGCAAAAGTTGTTCTCCAAATTAATCTAAACAACTAAGAAGCCCTTTAAAGCGCTCAAGGCTTTTCTCTTCTACATAAAGCATGTTACATACATATGCCTGATTTTCATAAATCAAGTTTTTTACATTAGAATATTTTTCAGTTTAAATTTGCAATGGTCATGTTATTATTAAGTGAGGTCACAAGATAAGGGTGAAAAAACATCTTCCTCAAATGTAGAAAAAGCTTCTTTACACATCAGTAATGAAATTAGATAGTGACAGATGCTCCCCAAGTGTGATATCACTAAAATCTTTGTATTTAGCACATAACTCAACTTCCACATATACCACACATTCAGCTAGCAAATTTTGAAAAAAAAAAATGTATTTTACAGTGAGAAACAGGAGAGGCAACAAGATTTTATACACAAGGGTCTCTACTTAGAAGTATGTTAAAGAACTTCAAAGCAGAATCTAACACAAGTTGCCTTGTTTTTTTTTTAATTTTATATTTTTCAAGTAAACTTTGTTCTTTATCTACATTTCTTACCTATGCAACTAAAATGCATAAGAATCTTTGTAAAATTTATGTCCTAAAACACTGCTAGGCTCTACAAATATGTCTGACTTGTCAAGTTTAAGAGAATAAAAGATTCTTGTATAAATTAAAAGCAAAAAAGAAGAAGCCCAGAGAAAGTTTGAAAACCTTACTAAGCTTTGAAAGTTTGAAAACCTTACTAATGCTTAAAAAATTCTGCCATCCATTAGGATTTCCATTTAAATAGTGGCATAAGTAGTCATATCCTCTTTATTACCAGAATAAGAAGCAATGACTGTTGTACACAACTGCTTGGTACTATTCCAAAGCTGGCAGTTTTTATTAATATGCTCATAACCAATGAAGTTAAGTGCTTTACAGGACTAATTCAGATAGCATTAATGCCTCTGGACAATAGCCATAAATTATCAAGTGGTACTACACTTGACTCAACTGTATAGCTCTAAATTCAGGTCTTGTAACAGATGCACTCGGATAGGGCTCTTGCACAGAACAATTTGTCATTAACAGATACTGAAGGCCCCAGGAAGGGCAGGTGTTGCGCACATCAGTGCAGAGTCTGGAGTGATTTCTGGAGGGCCTGTGGCTAGACCATGAAAGAAGACACTTACAAAACACAGAGGCCACGCCAATAAAGCGAAAGCTTGTTTTGGGATAGAATGGGGGGGATTTGCTTTGTCTGACTCCCCACTGCCCATGCCTCCCCTCATATCTTAATAATATGTTAACAACAAAAATAGGGCCAAGGAGAATCTCCCTCCCTTACTGGATGTGGGGGGGAACATTGCCACTGAGGATGAGGAGAAGGCTGAGGTACTTAATGCCTTCTTTGCCTCAGTCTTTAATATTCAGACCGGTTCCTGGACGCTCACAAGTCTACGGGGCCGGATGGGATCCACCCGAGAGTACTGAGGCAGCTGGCGGAGGAGCTTGCCAAGCCGCTCTCCATCATTTATCACCGGTCCTGGTTAACGGGGGAGGTCCCAGACGACTGGAGGCTTGCCAATGTGACGCCCATCTACAAGAAGGGCCGGAGGGAGGATCCAGGGAACTACAGGCTTGTCAGCCTGACCTCAGTGCCGGGGAAGATCATGGAGCGGTTCATCTTGGGGGTGCTCATGAGGCAGGTGCAGGACAACTAGGGGATCGGACCCAGCCAGCATGGGTTCATGAAGGGCAGGTCCTGCTTGACCAACCTGATCTCCTTCTACAACCGGGTGACCCGCCTCGTGGATGAGGGGAAGGCTGTGGATGTGGTCTGCCTGGACTTTAGTAAAGCCTTTGACACTGTCTCCCACAGCATTCTCCTGGAGAAGCTGGTGGGTCATGGCTTGGACGGGTGTACTCTTCACTGGGTAAAAAACTGGCTGGACGGCTGAGCCCAGAGAGTTGTGGTGAATGGAGTCAAATCCAGTTGGCGGCCGGTCACGAGCGGTGTTCCCAAGGGCTCAGTTTTGGGGCCGGTCTTGTTTAACATCTTTATTAATGATTTGGATGAGGGGATCGAGTGCACCCTCAGTAAGTTTGCAGATGACACCAAGTTGGCCTGCCTGAGGGTAGGAAGGCTCTGCAGAGGGATCTGGACAGGCTGGATCAATAGGCCGAGGCCAATTGTATGAGGTTCAACAAGGCCAAGTGCCGGGTCCCGCACTTGGGTCACAACAACCCCAGGCAACGCTCCAGGCTTGGGGAAGAGTGGCTGGAAAGCTGCCTGGCAGAAAAGGACCTGGGGGTGCTGGTCGACAGCCGGCTGAACATGAGCCGGCAGTGTGCCCAGGTGGCCAAGAAGGCCAGTGGCATCCTGGCCTGTATCAGGAATAGTGTGGCCAGCAGGAGTAGGGAGGTGATTGTGCCCCTGTACTCGGCACTGGTGAGGCCGCACCTTGAATACTGTGTTCAGTTTTGGGCCCCTCACTACAAGAAGGACATTGAGGTGCTGGAGCGTGTCCAGAGAAGGGCAATGAAGCTGGTGAAGGGTCTGGAGCACAGGTCTTATGAGGAGCGGCTGAGGGAGCTGGGGTTGTTTAGTCTGGAGAAAAGGAGGCTGAGGGGAGACCTTATCGCTCTCTACAACTACCTGAAAGGAGGCTGTAGCGAGGCAGGTGTCGGTCTCTTCTCCCAAGTAACAAGCAAAAGGACGAGAGGAAATGGCCTCAAGTTGCACCAAGGGAGGTTTAGATTGGATATTAGGAAGAATTTCTTCACCGAAAGGGTAGTCAAGCATTGGAACAGGCTGCCCAGGGAAGTGGTGGAGTCMCCAACACTGGAGGAGTTCAAAAAACGTGTGGGTGTGGCGCTTCAGGACATGGTTTAGTGGGGATGGGTGCTGGGTCGACGGTTGGACTCGATCTTAGAGGTCTTTTCCAACCTTAATGATTCTATGATCTGGAGTTGCAAAGACTGCAGAAGCCACTTACACTCCAGTTCCTTCACTGCTTGCTAACTGCACTACACTCATTTGACCTTCGCAAGCAAATCACAAGGGGTGGCCAGAAAGAGCTCAGGGTCCATAAAGGATTTTGAGCACATTAGTACAATGAATTATGTGATTCCAGCTCAGTTGCGGAACCAGGCTACAGGATCCAATACATAACTTCCACACGGAAAAGGTGGGAAGTTTTGGAGCAGAATTTTGGTCAAGATCTGCATAGCAAAATAAAGCTAGTTCTTGTTGCCAGTAAAGATATAAATAGATTACCTGTTCTCTACCTGGAGGTAGCACCTGTTTCATTTGCTAATCAAAACATGCATTAGTATGGAAGCAAGAAGCAGTACAACCAGCCCCCCGCAACTGACCCAGTAAGATTTACTACTTACACATGAGGCAGTGAAACACCTTTCAGACTTACCTCAGAGACTATTGATGTGAAGCTGCTGCTGAAGTGTACGTGCTTGTGCACCTCGCTGCCATTGGCGGTCAGAAGCCATTCCCCAAAAGCTCTCTGCTCACTTGCTGACTCGTTGCCATGGCTCTGATTAGCTGAGAGCTCTTGGAGATCCCAGTGGTAGGGAGGAGTTGCGCCCACCAACGCAATGAGGATGGCTTCAGTGGCCACATACAGCTGGCATGAAAGACAAAAAACATCAAAAATGCTAAACATACATCCGAGCAATGTTTTCTCTGCAGCTGGATCAAATCAGTATTAAAAAATATTCCTATTTTATATTTGCCTTCTACCACTACAAGATGCCATGTATAGCCCCCATCCACCAAATATCACACGCTAAAGAACCACAACTTCAACATAGCGGTTCTTTCACTTTTTAATCTGTCAATTATTTGAGAGAAGAGAAGTTCCCCTCCTGGCACCCTTCCCTCAGTCAGAGACCCCCCAACTCCCAGACATAGCAAGTGCACCTCCTGGATGCATGAAAAGTTGTAAGTAGTACTAAGGAGACAAAATAAAACTATTCTTTAATGCAAGTATATTACTCTACTATATCTTCTCCCTCCACGTGTGTTGTTTATTCCTCTAATTTGATATTTGGAACAGATCTCCTCCTCACTGTTTCATATCTAATCTTTCTCAGTTTTACCAAAATTAATTCTTTCCTATTTTTTAATCTTCTGTGAACCTGTTTTACTCTTAAAAAAGAGATACAGGCACACATGTACATATGCATTTTTTATATATCTACACATTTATACACACACACAAAGTCCAAATACAGTGATAGAACAGCTAGTTTTGTTTAGGAAAGAATAAATAAAACTGCTGGAAACCCAGATGTTTCAAGCCTGATCTAGAGCTGGGTCACTTCTGCTTGCTCAGAAGAACATTCACAGGCCACTGTTTTAACAGTCTACATTGCAACTCCATCTTAAAACCCAGTGTTTTTAGACCTGTTTGAACATAGGAGTGCCATGAGTTCCGCAACAGAAGACAGATGATAAAGTCTTCTGAAACAAAAGCAGTTGCTGGTAACAACACAAAGACCCCCCACCCTCCAAATAAAACTGCCTCTTGTCTCAAGCCCTCACTGAGGAACAGTAGTACAGGGGAAAAAAAAGGGCGGGGAAAAAACAAGAGAATCCTGTTGCTTCTCCTGCCTACTTCCTCCATAAAAAACAAACCTCATGCATGCCACTCCATTCCTCAAACCCCGCTTCAGACACCTCCTGAATACAGTCCTTGCTCTGCTCCCAGCATCTCCTCCATATGTTCTTGGGGAGAACGTACCCACAGGAAGTGTCCTCTCTCAGAAGGCTGCTACACAAATAATTCTCAAAACTGGGAGACCATAGGTAGGCACAAAAAAAGAAGTCTGAGGCCCTCTGAATTCTGATGCAAGCAACACCAGGTAATCCTATTCTGTTCTGTATAACAGCTGAGCAGCCAGAGTTACACCCAGATCTAAATGAGAATTACTACTAAATTAACACAGAGACCCCTGGGTTATTATCTGAAAGCATTTTCTTTTCATCAGCTCCTTTTTGCATTCTACATGATAACTGCTACTGTAGTGGCAGGAAGTAAATAAATATTTCAAAAAATCATTCTCTTTCCATTTTTTAATATGAAATTATTGAATATCAAAAGAAATTTGGACGAAAAATCAATCTCATTTAACTATGTTATTATTTAAGCTAAAGAACAACTTCTAGATAGACAATGATGAAAAGTAAAAGACTTCATCCACGGAAGAAGGCAGTGACTAAGATTACGTGGGGAAAGAGGTGTTAAAAAGCTGAGTGGCCATGTTGCTAGGGATGTATGGATATGGTACTCTCAAGAACAGTTTAAAATTACTGAGAAATGAGAATTACAGGTCATGATCTGTGATGCAACCCTGTACTCTGACTTGCTCAGACAATTCCATGTCAGGACTAAGTGATAACATCCTTGCTTTCGTCTTGTGAAATAATAAACATATTTTTGAAGTAGTTCAGGAAATGAAATCCTCAAGGCACTTGGTTTAGAGAAAGAAAGCATAGCACTTTCATTTTTACTCTAGGTGAAACCCACCCCGGCTACAGAAAACTAAATCAAAAAATAAGTGATTGCAGGCACACAAAGAAACACTACAGATATTTTTTCAATAAAAAAATTCAGCCTTAAGCATCCTAGTGGCTGCAGCAAGCAAGGATATAACAAAGATATAAACACTTTCAATTCATCTGTTGAATCAGAAAAATGTATGAAGATGGAGATATGTTTTGATGTTATCAAATAGTATTTTTCTATATTCAGGCTCACTGGAGTCACTGCTGTCACAAGACTTTTTCCTAGTGGTCATCTGCCTTGTACTTTGGGTAACAGGTATGGTAAACCCTCTTCATTTCATTGCAAAACCAAAACAGAACCAAAAACCACAAAACACCCCCCAAAATTCATTTACACCTCTGAAGACCAGAAACATTTTCTAGAARTGGTCTTAAACATGACGAAGTAAACTCCAAACTTAAAGAAATGCAGAATACAGTTTTTAACATTCAAATAAAAGGCAGCTGTTTCTGTTAATGAACCTGGAAATTCCCCCTTAAGAATTCTAAATGCTTGCACTTAGCAAAACATAGTTGTGTTGACTGGTGATCAATATAAAATGCTATCAAATCAGAATAGAAATATTATATAACAACTTTATAAGGTATAAAATGGCTACATTAGATGCACTATGGCAAACAACAAAGCCTTTCATTTTTCATTTGTTCTATAACCCATATAGTACAAGTCAAGTCAAATTTATGTCATTTAATGTTTACCTTCTATTCATAAGACATTTTAATCGGCTCTACCTAGATGTTAACACTTCCCCACTGAATTCCCTGCGCTGATCTGTATTAATCAAGATGAATACCAAGCACAGGGGGAGAAGGCAGCAGCTCATAGTCACTGATGAGGAAATGCTAGGAGTTTTGTTAGTTTGGTTTAAGTTTCCCCTGTTTATATTCTCTATAGGTTAAAATTCTATAGTTGTCTAGATTAGAAGTCCATGGTGGAAGGAGATTTATTAAAAGGCAACATCTTAATAACCTGTAAACTTCCACTTTCTCTGCTAAGTAGAAGGAATTTTAGTTAGCCATTTATAGCTATTTCATTAACAGGTTTTGAAATTAACTTGTCATTTTAAAAATAGTATTAATAGAAATGTAGAATCTCTAATAAGACTAGCAAGGGAGGGGGAGGAAGAACTTAAATAGTTTCATTTGTGTATAATGAAAATACACACACAAAACTTTTAGACCTCATAATTTACCCATTATGAAGCACAAATGAAAAACAAAAGCAAGACTTAAATTCTAGTAAGAAGTGCTTTCAACCTTTTTAATCAGCTCATTAGCAATTCACAACCAGCCTGGTCATTCTAGACAAGTATCAGCTGAAGCATTCACTGCTGAACAAAATAATGAGTAAGCCACTAACTTCTGACCTTTCAAATACAGAAACATTAAAACTGCACCTTGAGGAAAGACAGAAATTAAGGGAGGACAATGAATGACCTTGCTCTGGTAGAAGCCTACAATGAAGAGATGGTTACATTTTAGGATTAGAGTAATTTCTTCTGAACCCGTGACAAGCAGCTGAAAAGCTGGAGGGCCACCTTATTTTTGAAAGTCTGATGATCTCATCTGCTCCGAGTTATTTCAAAAGGGTGATTTGCCTTTAAATTCACATGATTTTTTCCCCTCTCACTCTTTTGTGTGGAAAAGCACTAAAACATCTTTCTGCTGCAAAATTATTATCTGCTGCTGACAACACGCTCTTCTACCAAAGAATCTTTCCCCTGTTGGTAGAACAGTAAGAGAGAGAACACCGTAAGACAAAAGGAAAGGCTACATTGTAGTTACAAAGCAAAGAATCATCGTGCAGAAGAACACGATGTAATCTCTCAGACACTTAACAACTCCAACCCCACTCTGATAGGAAATATTCCCCACGAAGAATGTAACCACTGTTGATTATTACCTGTGGAACGATGCAGTCGACATATTTTGAAAGAACTTAGGGTTTCTGTAGAGAAACTGAGAAAACCTACCCAATCTAAAGTTTTTCAGTCTTAAAATGTAGGCCTCGACTCCACAGAAAGAAAGTCCAAAGTCTGTCCAAACCCATACATAACTTTATTCTTGAAATTCTTCAACATCTACATTGAAATCTAAGACTGTCCAGAAAACCACAACTCAGAGCCTTGTTTCCTACAGGTTTGTGGAAGATGTCCCCTCACCTTCCCCTTCTCCTCTGTTCCAAATATCCAAACACACACCTCAATTCTGTTTCATGCTCAGTATCATTTTGGTGGGCAATGGCAGCGGTAGGAGTTTGGTGCTCCTTCTGGTCCAACTGCCAGGCAGCACATGTGCCGATCAGAGAGGTGACTGCTGCCACCAAACAGCACATGCACAGACAAGGCCTGCTTTACCTCCCACCAGCACAGGCAAACATCTGAGCCTCAAGAGCAAGTAATTTCATTGTACAAGTTTTCTGCAAAGATAGCCCAAATACTAGCCAACTCCTGTGTACCCACCTTTGCCTGACAGGGCCATGGGAACACTGCACACACCTTGTACCTGTACTCCTGCCTACCTAATGATGACAAAACCGGTACAGCATTGGTGATAGGACTGCAGGACGCCTACCCAGGCTCTAACCTCCTCAGCTCAAGTTGCTTTAATAATTATTTTGTAGTCTATCACAAGAACATGAATCTACCCTTTTTCTGCCAACATGCAGAAGTGATCTTTACCAGCAAAGTTTAGTGAAGTACTTTCAGCCCTACACTTTTTTCACTAGTGCCATCCTAGAGATCCAGTATTTCTAGGTAAATTGATACCATTTGAGATTTCTCAGTTATTGTCAATGAACCCAAGACAGCGGGTATGTCAGAGTCTGCTTATAACTAGAGAGCAAAACAGAGGGTGGGATGCAGATGGCGACAAAGGAAAGCCAAAACAAAGTTCCACAAAGGGTTCTCCAAGAACAAAACAATATTCTTCAAACAACAAGATCACATGAGTGAATTTAACTCTGAATATGCATACTTCATTAAATTGTGCCAATAGCATTAGATTCTTCTACCTCTTCCACCACCCCATTCTCCTAAACACCGGAATAAACAAATATGAAAACTTACCATCAAGAGACCGGCTGCTATTACCTCCTGTAAGTTGGATTTCTCCACACTGCTATAAATACAGATAATGAGTTTACTGTTAAGTCAGCTGTCAGTCTTGTACTGAAGCAACATCTTGCAAGACAATTATCTATATGGTTTGCTCTGGGACAGATGAAACAACTTACAGGATTGAAAAGAGCTCAGTAGGATTCCTCTAGTGTGGTATATCAGTCTCTTGAATAAACACCTAGTGTGCTACCTACCACAGAAACATTAAAAATGACCATTTTTTCTTCAAAATAACATAGGAGGTACAGGCAATGCACATGATACTAAGGTGACCTGGAATTTGCTAGAGACCTAGAATGGAGAAGCAGGTGTGACAATGCTTCTGGCATGTTACAAAGTACACCACCCTGAGAAAACCTCACAGCCTTGCCCTACAAAGCATCAAGTTTAGTGACAGAAACTAACAGAAATTTAGTGTTAAACTGTATGTTTAAACATTTAGCACAGCAGCCAATTGCATGCTGGCAGACTGAAAACATGAGTCCAGAACTGCTTCAGGCAGTATAGCCTAAAGCATTTGCATTTTTGTAGTATGCTGGACTATGTGCAACAACACYTAAGAAAGGCAAACATACTTATCTAGCATGGACTCACATACTGCAACTCAAAGGCCTGGGACAGGACTTGCCACTGCTAACACTGGATCACCCTGAGCAGGGGAAATAAAGTCACCCTCACATCACAGGTTGACAGGCTTCTGAACATGAATAAGGAAGTTGGAAGTATTATTTTTCTGCCTTTAAAAACAAAAGGCAGAAAGCAAGCTTAGGTGCCTTATTAAAATATCTACACATAAACTTCCAGTTCCTCTCTGCCAAAAATGCTCACACACTGGTAAGTTAGAGAACCAAGCCAATAAACAAGAACCAAAATTACGAAAGCGCTATAAATACTACCTCTGCTTGAACAGGAATATTCAAGAAAGTTAAATTACATTAACGTGCAATCAAGTGCCAAGACTCCTCAGTTGAACACCAGCTATACAGTTTCATCAATACCATGTCAGAAGTGCCACTCCACTCTTCTTATGTAAAGAAGGACTTAAAGGAGAACAAAGCAAAAAAAGTGCCAGAAGTTCCTATTCCAGTTTATGAATATACTACAAACCAGCCCAGGACTGAACCGTCTCAATGGCATTATAGGATACTGTGAAGAAAAAGTCAGCAACTGCTGGTAAAAAAAAAAAAAAGGCAGGAATTGTGGTCTGACAAGTATCAGGCAGAGTTTAGTCCTGCTTCCACAAGCATGGTTATTTTTTTGTCTGCATTTCATCTTTGTCCCTCTTCATATCTTCCAGCCTGCTTTGGCTATCAACATAACTGAGTCACAGCCAGTATCATAAGAGATCAAAGTTCACACCTTACCACGCTGGTTTGGGACACTGCCAAAGAGTATTGGGTGAGCATCTGGGTCTCATAGAGGGAGTTCTGCTAAGACTATGAGAAGAGCACATTCTCGGCTGTGCCTGGACTTCCTCGCTACCAAATGACTAAAGCATTTAACTTGGTAAAAAGATGCAATAAAAGCATACACTGATCACTTCAGAAGTTTCTGCTATTTAAGTATCCAGACTAAAAGATATTGCTGACATTTGTATAAGCTGCTTTCATTCATTTATTCATTTTAAGGACTTGCCTGAGGATAAGCAATTGGATCTACTTGTGTTTTKTTGTTTGTTTTGGGTTTTTTTAAAGTAAAACCTCTTGGGTTTACTGCTATTTCAGAGCAACATGATGCTCCAGAACTGAAAGAACAGTTTTTTCCAATTTTGTGGTGGAACTTGCTAAACCAGTGATTTTCAACTTACAGCCTACAGGCCTCAGAAGTCCCTGAATTACTACTTAAAGTTCTGGGAAAAATTAATTAAGAAACGCAAAGCTGTCAGCAGTCTTAAATTTACTGTACAAGGATTTAACAACTTCAGTGGGAAGTCTGTAGGGGGTCTGCAAATTGAAAGAGATTGAAAAGCTCTGGTCTTTCTCTATATATCTTTAAGACACCAATAACTGAACAGCGTACCACAAACAGAAAGCTGGAATAAGCTATACATACAACTCTCTCCAGCTTTCCYTACCTGAGGATCTCAAAAGCTTCATTGTGCCTTCCAAGGCAAATTCTTAACACCCTTTCCCCCCAAACCCACCAGGATTAGAAAAATGACCAGGTGAACACAAATACAATGTTTAACCAGGTTAAGTCCCAAACTTAGTCAGAGATCATACTGTAAACAGACGAGACCTAGAAAACAGAAAACTGGAGGGACTCCAGTCCCACTGGGCTGGTACTTGCAAAAAGCAAGCAGAGGTTTTACTTAATGCAAACAATGCACATGAAGCACTACATTACCTAGAAATAGAAGTAGTTATATTAACTACTCCAGTTAAAAAAAAAAAGCATTTGAGAGTACAAAACTTYATTTGGGTCAGAAATAAAGAGCAACAATCATGTGCAAGTTGRAGACAATTATTCTGAGTTCAATTATACATCTACCAGTTCTAGCACCTGAGAGAAAAGGAARTCAGAGTCTCTAAAATGGAGGAAGCGTCAGTGAGGAGAGCCCTGATGATGCGGCTGCTAGTGGAAAAATACAGGTAATTTATTGCATACAAAACACGGGAAGTTCGAGACTGTGTGTACACATGGGCAGGGAAGAAGGAAGGGGAGATAATGTGTCATAATACAAATATTTTTAATCCATAGCCTTCGATATCCAGTAGACCTATGCCTSTTAACTCCCAGGCTCATCTTCTGAGGGTGCTCAGAGGATAGGCTGGCTAGATGGACTGTTTCAACAGTTTGCTAGGCTGAAAGCCATCTTGATTAACAGCAGAAGATGGGATTGCTTCAGCTCCCACTGAATCCAAGTATCACCCCATTGCACAAAATATTCTACGTAACAATAACTTTATAGTTAATAATCTGAAAATATCTCCCTGTATGTTTTACCCACACTCCATATAAAGATGCCAATCACCACTGACACAGTGCCTCCCAGGCACCTTCCRCTCCCAGTTGTTAAAAGGACATTGCAAAAGCAAGGCATTCAGCCACAGCTAAAGAGCCCCAGAGTGAGTTCCTTCTGACAACTTCACTCTTTTCACAGCATGTAGCCTTCACTACAAAAAGGTGGGGTTTTTTGGGGTTTTTTTTGTTTTGTTTTGTGTGGTTTTTTTTTTTTTTTTTTTTTTTAAACCAGCAGAATAATCTGCTTCCTTCTCTCTGTTGCTAGGCCTTCAGAATGTCTATCTCTCTGTTGCTTCTTCCAAAACTCATGCTTCTTGCTATGCCCATCAGCAATGATTCTGTTAAGGTCTTTACAACAGCACATTGAACAAGCATCTTCTAGGACTGAACTGCACAGAAACTGAAGTCAGCCTTGTAAGTTAAATTGCAAAAGCTGGCTAGATGTATTTATATGGATACATACACACAGAACATGTGGTTTCAGTGTCAGAGTGAATGTAGTGATCATCAGAAAAGCAAGACGACCCGGCAATTGTGAATGACACTTAGAACCACCTAAATATGAGCTCAATTACATGTGCTTTGCAGTTCAGATGCAGCTAAAGAAGGGAAGGTCTCAAAGCTACAGCTCGTTTTTCTTCTATACCTCAAGCTTGCTCTGACCATACTTCTCCCCTGCATACAAGCATAAATTTAATGCTTAGCCGTATGGATGATGCACTGGTTTGGATTAAGACACCACATAATTTTGAGGGAAGATGGAGATGTAGACAGCTGATAAGGTATTCATGAATCCCTTTCACTGAGGATTATTTTTGGAAAAAATTATAGCAAGTCAACTATTTAAAATTAATCAGCAAAGAAACAGTTATTAGAATTTAGACTTCTGTGTTATATCTGCAAGTTAAGGACCCCACTGCTAATGAAGGATGTCACAACTCAGCATTGTTATTTCAGGTTTTCTGTAGAATATAGCACAATGTCTGCATCAGCTGCATTCATGTTTTTAAGGTTATAACTACAATATCAGAAAATGTGATTGTTTCTTTTAAGGAACAGTTTATAGAAAGACAGACCACACTGGGTCTTGACTATATTTCTGATTCTTCTAGCAGCTATGTTTTCTTTATAGAAGGCCACTAAAAGACCAAGGAGTCTTGGTTAGCATCTAAATCATTGAAATTAAATGTAACGTGACCAAAGAACTACCTTTTTTTCCTTAAAAGATTCCCCCCACCCAATTGGAGCAAATGGTAGGATTAGTCTTCACTTAGAAGTTCCACCAACTTTCAGGTAGATGTATTCTTCGCTAAATGAGTAGCAGCATATCTTTCAGTATGATTAGTTTACATACTTACAGCCACCTAGTTTATTTTTCTTCCCAAGTAGGAATAAGCTATACCAGAACAAGGAATTATATTCAGTGATGCAACTACTCTAAAAGCCTTCATCACTTCTACAAGGAAAGCAACACCATCCTTTAGAATAAACATGTTCTGAGTAAGATACAACGCACGGAAAGATGTGGGAATAAGAAGCTTACCTCAAGAAATAAAAATTTGGGCCCCTACTTTTTWTGTTTGTATTCATGCCACATTTGAAACACCCTTCTGTGTAAGTGGCTGCACATGTTTGACACACATTCTGCAACTGCTTTCTTGAGAATCAGAGGGACTTAAAACTCTTACTTCTCCCATAGACAATAAGAAAAAAGACAAACAGTGAGGTAATCAAAGTGAAGGAAGGTTACATGGCAATTCTGTAAATCCKTTTATATCTGCCACCTTGCTTACACACCTTACAGATACTTATAGTTGAACTATGCCTAAGTACAGTGCAAGTAACTTTGGGTAAACAGCATACCTGTCATGAAGCCCCTGGAACACCTTCAGCACCCTATACTAGCAATTGTAATGCAATTTGTGTAATACCCATCTCTTTCCTTCATTTTAAATTGTTCATTACATTTCAGATTTGTTTTGCACTTTCTATTCAGATAAGGTCCTAACAGTATACCTCATCAAGGACTGGGAGTAAGCTGTCCAACTTATAATCAATTCTGGTAGTTCAAAGAACAGCTTAATAGACTCAAGCAAACACAAGTATTAAAAGAAGATTCACTGAAAAAGTATTTCATTACTGTTATTGCAACTACAGAGTGATGTCTCATGCCTTTAAAGAGGTAGAATATGTACGGGGGGGTAGATAAGAAATGTCAAGAAACAGACTTAAACAAGGCCATGTATGGGATCACATCTGTATCCTATCTGAAGACAGACACTACTTCTTTTGAATTATTTCTAAAGATCAGGATAAGCCTGCCTTACTTCAGCTGCATGTCCCAGAATGTGCTTTCCCTCAAAACGTTTGTGCAGACGGGCTGATTAAAGAGCAGCTTTCTGCATTCGGATATCTAATGATCAAAGTCATATATGATCTTGCTGCCAACAGCAAAGAGATGTTAGCAGCACCACTCATTATGGCTGCACTGCATCAAGAATGCCTTTGCCTTAAAACAAACTACTATTCAAGGAACTTGATGTTACTATCAACCATTTTTCCATCTTCCCTTCAGTTAGTAATAAGTCCCTAAGATGGAGGGGAAACCCTTGGTAATTATCCATACTGCTGTTCAATGCACATTACCCAACTTTAGGCAAAGCCTTTTTCAGCTGTGCAAACAAGATCTCTCTTTTAAACTCTAACATGTTTTAAAAAGCCTTTTAATAGAGATATAGTAGGAACACACTTCCATTCTCAGATTTCTGCAGGTTCAGTTTGGACTTGGGCAATCCTGTAGCTCAGATTCACTGGCAAAGGCAAACCTCTTTCAACCGCGTATTGTGAGTCACAGGAGACCAAGAAACTTTTTTTTTTTAAATATGCTTGTACACTCTCAAGCATCTGATCAAGATGTGAGATTTTGTCTAATGTTGCTACACACACTAAACAAACACCAAAAGACACCGTTCTTTAATAATGCTTCAATATAATGTCTTCAAAAGGTAGTGAGCATCTTTCTAATAATCAATAGGTGTCAAGCAATTACCTTTAGTTCAAAGTAAAGTCCTAAGTATTTTCAGAGTTCTCAGTTCTCTTTATTCCTCCCTCACTCTCTTCAAGATACACTGGAAACGCAAGACTAACCCAGCCTCAAATTCACATCATTAGTCTATCCCCACATTCTTCAGATAAGTTTGGTCTTTGGGTAATTCCATAGATTTKGGAAAAAAATGTTTCTCTACATTAGCTGTCATCACTCCATTATAAAGTTAGCAACCACKGCTACAGAACATCCCTAAAAATCTTCCAAAGTCCTATTAAGTTGGTAGTGAATAAGCCAGGCATACCTTAATACAGTAACAGCTCAACAAGTTAATGAATAACAGCAGCAGGTAGCAGAGGAATAATGCAACTCAGTCAAGAATTGAAGAAGATCAAAGAAGCAGCCCGCAAGACTTGCACTTAATCTAGTTTTACACTGATGACATACAAAAACATTTTTCTGACTACAAGCAACGTGGAGGTTTTTTGCCAGCGTGTCAGTAAGCTCATTCCACAGGTCGAGTACCAGTTCACTCATGGCCATGTGAAAATTGACTATCACATGGAAAGTCTCACCTGTACAGATGTAAGTGTTTGGTACAACTTGCCTCAAAGAAGTTCTGTGAGCTAAACTACATTTGTAATTAGAATTCAGAGACCAGATACATTGGCATACCAGTAAGGCTACATGGTAGAAGCATTTTACTGTAGAAATCTGTACGAGAATAAAAACACTAAGATGAGGGAAAATACCTATAAAGTATGAAACTCAAGAGATCAGAAACATGCAGAGATGAAAAAGCACAAAAGCCTACAAGGAAAGCTTGCTGGGAATCTTATGGGATAGGGAAAGCAGAGAGTTTAAGCTCAGTATATTAGCAGAGATGAAGGGACTTGACACAGAAAAGACAAAAATAGTTTCCACCCCTGTGGTATTCTTATTTTTAAGAATGTAGAGATATTTTTTATACCAATAGGCCAACATGAAAATACAAGCCAACTGAGGGAGCACGTGGGAAGGGACAGGGAAACAAGCAATAAAATGGAATAATCAGTCCATGGCAGAGCCAGTGACATAGACTAACAGGAGTTCTCATTCTGCAGCCAGATGCTGCATCTAATCCACTAAAGGAGCCCATGATTACCTAAATCTACGTCACACACACCGGATACATTACTTACCTTTGGGTCCATCCTCCAAAGACTGACGATAAACCAGATAAAAGACTAACACCATCGTGGCACCTGCCTTCAATCTTGCTCTTGCACATCCCAGTGACACGTTGTGTAACTTGGCACCAATAAAGGAACACAGAAAGCAATCAACCACCCAAGCAGGAACCAGTTGTGTAAGTCCAAATCTATTCACAGACTGAAAGACAACAAGCTTCACATCTAAACCCCTTACAAACTCCTGCACCTGCATGGTGTGAAGCAAAGAAAACATCAGTCAGCAGATGATCCCCATTGGTAAAGTTCAAGAATTAGAGATAACATGAGAAGAAAAAACAGATCTGCAAACCTGCTAGCTTTTTTTGTTTAGATATTCTGAATTAGTTCCAGGATTTGTAGAGATATTTCTGTTTACTTCTCCCATGGGAAATGCAAGTTAATCCATTAAAAAGAAAACAAACAAACAAAAGCATTACAGARCAGCTGACCCATACTACTTAAAACTCTGGGAATACAGAGCACTTGTCACGGTTGCAGTTCGTTTGAGAACATGACCAGCACCGGAAGAAAAAATAATTATTGCTTCCTTAATCCCTAATCTTCAGTGAACATACAAATTTTCTAGCCAGTCAGCCAGCAGAACAAGCTCTAAGCAATGTCTAATTTTAAAGGATTAATCACTTAAATCAGTTAAAAAAAGAAAAAAAAGAAAGAGAGAAACAGTACAAGGAAACAGAAACCTACAAAGCTTTTGCTGTTCATCATCATAACTTTGCAACCAAGTACAGAGTTCCCAACTGACAGGACTGGGCATCTGAATTATCTTTGGTCATCTTATAAAGCTTCTTACTACTGCTGTCAGTCCCCTAGTTGCCACCAGGAGAAGACATCTTCAGTCTCACAGCTCATGACTGGAAGTTCTTGATTACTACAAAACACTGGTCAGCAGAGGCGGGGGACACTTAAGTCCCCTCATCCCTCCTGCAGCTTTTAAGTTTCCACAGTGGCAGTAACCCAGCATTTGTCAGCCTAGCTGAATTCACTACAATTAAGTTTTTGAAGAGTTAACATGGAGTAAACCAAACTTCTGTCAGATTCAAACTATACCTTATGCCTAGGCCTGACTGTGAAGGTGCACATATTATCCTCATCTCCCCTTCCCACCCCCATGGGAATAGGCACAAAGATGAAGCAAAGCAGGAAATAAAGATGACAAACCTGGCTACAGAGCACATCACTTGGTCATGCAGTCTCTGAATGATGTTACAGCACTCCACTGTTACTTTGGACTCTATTTTTATCGCAAAACTTGAGAGAGTTCCAGTTTTGTATCTCACAGAATACAAACCTGACTACCCAAAAATACAGAGCCTCATCCAAATACCTAATGCAGAGACACTCCCTCTACATTCTAAGAGTTAAGTCAAGACAAATCAAAGTACCATAAGCAATCATAGCCTATCAGYTGATTAGATGAGACCTTCTGTACATAGAGATATCAGTGACCACCTGCAGCTTTTCAAACATTTCCACCACAAACAAGCCACATGCAACCTAGAAATCACTAGCCTAGGCCATTAACTCTAGGTTGTGTAGGATCCCCAGCAAAGTCTCTGACAGAGATTTTCCAGTCTAGCTCATGGAACTCTYGGTTTAATTTCACTTCAATCAGCCCTTCACCTGACAAACTGCATACTCCCAATTTGCTCACCAAGTGACATAAGGCATAACTCCTCAGGCAACGWGGCACAGATAGCATCAGCCATTTGCCCCAGATTCACTCTGCAGAAGTCCACTCTGCCGTTGGACAGAGGTCACCTTTGCCCCAGGAGCACAGCAAACTGCTCCAGACTAACCCCAGGGCAGAAGACCCGTTACTGCCACCAGCAGCCCTCAGCAGAAGCCCTCCAACACCAACCKTCACACCAGGCGGCCCTCACCACTGGCACATCCACCCAACCACTTGAGAGGGCAACTGCCCACAGCACCCACACTGTGCGGGTGGCGGCACCCCCCCTCCCGGCACTGCCTCCCTCAGGGGGGCTCCCACGCGAGTCAGGGCGCTGCTCCCCACCCYTGAGAAAGGGGCGGGAGGGGAGAGGACCTCTCACCTGGAGGAGCACGGCCAGGAGRACGCACAGATACACCTGGTAGGGCCCCATCTGCCCCACCAGCGGGAACGCCTCCTCCACCTCCATCCCGTTCCTCGCCCGCCGCGCAGCTCCTACGAGCGGCCGCCGAGCAGCGCATCCCCGGTCCGGGGCGGGGCGCGGAGCAACGGCCGGGCCCTCGCGGAGGCGGAGGAAAGGGCGGGAGGCGCGAGGCGGCGCTCATGCGCAGGCGCCGGGGAGAGCAGCTGGGAAGCGGCSCGCCTAGGGACGCACGCGCAGCCAGCCWGCCTSCCTCCCTCCCCGGCGTCTGCCAGGGAAGCGGAAACGCAACGGCCGCCGTCTTGCCGTTACGAGCGTTAGCGCACGCGCACCTTCCTGATTTAAATGCGGGTGGGCGGGGGGAAGGGAGGTTAGGGTCATGGGGGAGAGAGGCGGGGGTATGTGAGGGGGTATAGTGAGGTGAGGGTCTGTGGGGGGTGTGTGAGGGGGTTTG
>JASVER010000050.1:3563818-3620029 GCA_030449065.1 Oceanodroma leucorhoa | reverse complement strand
CAAGGGGTGTGAGAGGGCTGAGGGGGTTTGCGAGGGGTTTGTGACGGGTGTCAGCGCAGAGGTGCCTTGAGCGGCTGGGTTGCTTACAGCGAGCGGGCACAGGACTGGGGAGATGGGTGCTAGGCGGAGGGGGGTGGTGTCCTCATGAGGTGGAGCAGCTCTGGTCACAGTTGTTCAGCAGGGAAGGGGTAAAGAGGCATTACCCCTGGACCCTTGGTTAGACCAAGGCAGCGCACTGGCCCTGCGGGCTTGGCGAGAAGGCTGCTCTGGGTCCATGCTAGCGCGGTGGTTCTGGGTTTTATGGCATTMTCCATGCAGCAACTTAGCTCTGATCCAGTTTCACCATAAGAGCACAGCTAAGTTACAGTCTGCGCTCAGGGGGTTTGCACCTTCATTGAACAGTGTTAGCCCTGTGTCTGGGAAGCTGCATGTACCCACATAGTGCACACTGCTTAAGTTTTGTAAATTCATGCAGGACCCCTAAATGCTGACATACCTCAACTGTGGAATATTCTGTAATTATAATTCATAGCATACCTGCTGGTAGTTGAAAAAAACAAATTTGGTGTGAGACAATTACGTAGGTGCCACTAGAGTTCAGTTCTGGACCTACACAAATCTTGCTGTTCCTGATTTAATCCCTAGTGAGGACATTTCTCTCTCTTTTACAGCTGTCTTCATAAAACTGTAATGCTTGTTGTGTTTTATGAAAAGTATTTGCCATTTAATTTAGAGCGCCTTCATTGTGAATATGTGGTAGAAGTTCTCACTTAGAAGTAATGAGGCTAGTTTGTGAAGGAATGTGAACTCTACTAGGGGAAGGGAGATAAATACACCTGTGAAATAATAATATTTGTGCAAAGTGGCCATCAACTTTTCACTGTCCATTTTCATTCCACCTTTACAATAAAGGTCCAAGAACATGAAACAATTTAGATTGTTGAGACTTTTTTTACCTGGTGGTACCAAAAAGCAGCAGCAACATCTTTATGCTTGTGGCTTTTGTTGTATGAACAACAGCTGGAGAAAAAGGAAGAGGGTCGTGTCGTGAGATGTGACCTTTAGGGCCATGCCAGGAGCCTGGGAAATAATACCATTTCCTTGCTGTAAAAATCTTGGCAAATTGACAAGCATCAAAGCAATTTACTCTTAATATGAAAGTCACCTTTGCCCTAAGCACTTCTTTTCATATTTGAGGCTTAGTACAGATTGATTAAAGGCAAAACAGCAAAGGATTTCTGAAATGTCAGGACCTTTCTGGTGTTCATCCAACCGCACTTGTCTCATTTTATTACTCGGCTAAGATGCAGAGGAGGTGTCCCGGTGCTGAGGACGCTCTACGTTCCTCTCCCTGGCACCCTTCCCACCCTACCAGTCAGTTCAGCTGCACTCTGTGGCAACCGCAGCTTTACTCCAGCTTGCCCAGCGCCAGGGAGGGCTGTTGCCTTTGCCATCAACTCTCGGGCCCCCTCCTCGACTCTGGAGTGAAGGTGAGCAGAGTTAGGGGAAGGTGATGGTTCCTGCTCCTCATCAGGAGGGTGCTGCCTCCCAAATCGCTGTGCCCTTCAGCCCCCAGGCACTTCTCTTTCTCTTGGGATCGCAAGCACCCCTGCCTGGGAGTTTTCCTTCCTATGTTACCTGCTTCCGTACAGCCACACATGCTACCGGCTCTGCCTGCGCCTTGGGCAGCAATTAGAACCGGCAGCTCTCTGCTGTATTCACCTCCACGTGGTGCTGCCTTCCAGACGATGCTCTTGCTCTGCTCCTGCCACGGCTCTGCTGAGATAATGCCTCTGACTCCCACACCTCAGCCCTGACCGTGCCAAAGTTACCGGGTTGGCTTTAGGCATGTCCATACCACGCAGCAATGCCCTATGCCTGGGGAAAACAGCTATCGGGGAGCCGTCTTCTCTTGTGTGGGTGGTTCCCAAAAAGAGTCCAGCAGAGGACTGTGGAGATGATTAAGGGACTCGAGCATCCGTCATGAGAGGAGAGGCTGAAAGAGCTGGAACTGTTCAGCCTGGAGCAGAGAAGGCTCAGGGAGGCATTTCCCAATGTGTATAAATACCTGATCGGAGGCAATGAAGAGGACGGGTCAGACTCTTCTTAGTGGTGCCTACTGACAGGACAAGAGGTAATGGGCATAAATTAAAAAAAAACATTAAACTCAATTTGAATACAATAATTTTCAGATTTTTTGTTTGATTGGTTTTGGTGTTTTTTATTTTTTTTTACTGTGAGGGTGATCAAACACTGGAGCAGGTTGCCCAGACAGGTTATGGAGTCTCTATCTGTGGAGATATTCAACACTCACCTGGACATGGTCCTGGACAACCTGCTCTAGCTGACCCTGCTTGAGCAGGGGGGTTGGACTAAACGATCTCCAGAGGTCACTTCCAACTTCAACCATTTTGTGATTCTGTAGCTGGCATGTCCCAGCTATGACCGACTCTCTCATATTTCCACTTCATTCTAAACCTTACAGGTTTTGGTCACTACCAAACCCACCTGATTTTAGTAGGGATTTGACTTTTCATTTTTTGCAGTAAAACCTGAGTGTTGGCAGAAAGGTGGTGTTTCAGGGTCAGCCTGAAGGATGGGACTTGGCAGGAATGGGTGCAAAGAGTGTGATGCTGTGTGATGCTGACCAGAGGTATGAAGCAAGGAACCCAGGTGGACTGTAGGGGGAGGAGAGGAAGAACTGGCTGGGTGAAGTAAACTACCCATTAATCATCACCCTAACCCCCAAACATGCAGGTGACCTCATGTCGCGTTCTGCAATGACCATCCAGTGTATTTAGAGGAAAACAGGCTTTTTCATCTTCCTGATTTCACTGACAATGAAAGGTGTCTGCCCCGTGAGGCCAGTGGTTTTGGAAAGGATTGGATGCAATGTTCAGCATGTCGACATAATGATAGCGCTGCACTCCACTTGGCCAATGATCTCTCCTCACTGGAGTCCTCAGATCTTCCCAGAGTATTATTGTCTGTGAAGTTCATTAATGTGCAATTTGCTCCCTCCTCCTCCTCATTAATAACCATGTCAAATAAGAATAGTCTTAACAATCCTGTCTGTGGGGAATTTTTCTTTTAATGAGAGTGATTCAGGCTTCTTACTCAGACATAAATATGGTATCCCCCAGGTTTTCCCACATCGCTCCCAACCCCCCCTCTGTTACTACTGCTTCATGGTTTTGTTGCTCTTTAGACGCTTACATGTCAAATTCACGTGGGCACCCCACAACTGAGACAGCTGCATGGCTTCTTTTTCAGCCTTTCTGAAATAATAGTTGCATGTATGTTCAGCCCCTTTCTCTCTGTATGTAATGATGACCCAGAGCATTCAAAGCACTAGATATATGGAAATGCAAAGGGATAACCCTAAGCTAAGTTTCTCTCTAAAAAAAAAAGTTAAATCAGATATCTTTGAGCTAAAAACTCATTCTGATTCACTGCCATTGTGTTTCCAGATCTGTTGTATTCATTTGTAGTAGATTCTGACACGGCTGTTAATTTTGCCTTGGAAACACAACCAATAACAGTTTGAAAAAAGATCTTAAAAGAACTATTGCAGTTCCCACCTTCTAGGTGGGGGTTTCTCACCCATTCAAAGGGTGGCCACACAAATCCTTGATTCAGCACTTAGCACAGGTGAGTTCTAAAGATCTGTTCCCGAGGAAGTTTCAACTCGTCCATCAGTGGATGTTGTGGGTAAGCTATGAAACTCCTTAGCCCAGGCTGCTGTGGATGCCAGAAGATCAAGGGGCTTCAAGTGAAGGCTGGGCAAGTACACAGAAGGAAAGTCCACAGGTTTTTCAAATGCAAAGAGCAAATGCCTCCAGCTCCAAAACATCCCTGAGACACAAATTGTTCAAAGCTGGTATCTTGAGGAAATACTTACCCTCTCTTCTTATACTCTTGCCTAGGCATTGGCATTTGGCTGCAGCAGGAGATGGGATTTGGGGCAAAAAGCATGTTTGCTCCCATGCTGCACAGCCACTTTTGTGATCTCGCACTTCATCAGGTTCCCATCCCCTCCTGACCTCCATCCCCTTACCTCACAGGAGGTTTCCACTGCATCGGCTGAGCTGAACGCTGAATGACTGAGCTCTGACTGAAGCAATGAGAATGGCAGCTGCAGGGAGAGGTAGCAGAAACGTCTTCCATAAGAAAATAAAAGGGTTAAGCTTTATAAAAACAGTTACTATTAAACAAGCCTAGGGCTAAAGGAGGGTCCCTCCTTTAGGATGAAAATAAAGCAGAGGTTCTCTTGCTCTCCTAGCTTCATCTGATCCACAGCAAGATGACAGGAGCAGTCAGAGGGGTTGATGGTACCTGCCAGAATGCTTGCCTTTGCTGGCCTCCTGTTATGGAAAACGAAGATTTTTCCAACCAGACTAATCAGCTGCACGTTGCAGCTGGCTTACCCCATAATACTATGCAAAGCTAGCATATGGCTCATTACAATATACCCTGACTAAGTGTTCAGCCAAACAATCCACCAAGGCATTTTTGCTTCTCTGATGTGCCATTTGCACTTTTTGCAAACAAAGCAACAAACAATTCCTTTGGAGGCACTTTTCAATTTTAGATGAGGCTTGGGGATGCTGAATTTCTGGCTGTACCGTGAATGATGTTACAAGCTGATTCCCTATCCCTTGGTAGATGGACAGTTGTCTGTTGCAAACCAGCTCCAGTTCAGGTTCCAGAGAGATCTGAGATGTCTCACACATCACGTATCTCTGACTGTGGATAGTTGCTCTCAAGACGACTCCCCTGGTCATGTCCCAAGGTGCACATCTGTGTCCAACACTCTTCTTGGCCAACAGCATCTGTAACTACTGTCCTGATCCTGCTCAGTTTCCCATCACTTAGACATTACCTGCAGTGTCCACCCTGGGGTGGGAGCTCTGGTTTCACCACAAACGCTTTCAGGGGTTTCAGGCTGAGCAAAGGAGTTTATGAACCATAAACATACTTAAACATATTCTTAAACATACTAAAAACTTAGACATAAAAAAAAAAGAAAAACAATGTAGTCCTAAGAGGCAAGATTGGCCATTGTGGTCTCCCAGCAGTGACTGAGGCAGGGATAACAATGTTGAACATAAAGGTGAGTGCTTGTATCTCAAAATGGTTCTCTTGAACAGTTGTGCCCCACTGCCTTTGAGAGAACCCACGTGTTCTTCACAGGCTCTTTTCTTTCCAAGCAGTCATCATTTGGCTGGAGTAGTGCTCATAATCTTGACATTTATACCCTTCATTCTCTGCCTTATCACCAGTGTACAGAAGACTTGTTTGGACCGTGTCTCTCGCTCTGCCGAAGATCCCACAGAAGTACACAGAAGCACTTACAGGTGGTTTGTCTGGCAGAAGCAACAGCACTCTGGATTTGGAAGCAGAGGGGGCACTTGGCAGGTGGTAGCTTCCTAACAATGCCCTCAAAACGCCAAAAACCCTTAACAAGGACAATCGCATGGATTTCAGCAGCTATTCCTACCCCAGGTGTGCCATGTAGCGCGCTAGTGGTACTCTGCTCAGTATATCCGCCTGGGGATGGATGAGGAACCGAACGAGAGCTTATGGGTCAGGATTAAAGGGAGGGCAGGGACAGGTGACATTACGGTGGGGGTCTGCTACAGACCACCCGACCAGGAAGACTGAGTGGATGAAGCCCTCTATAGACAGATAGGAGCAGCCTCAYATTCACAAGCCCTGGTCCTCATGGGGGACTTAAACCACCCTGATATGTGTTGGAGGGACAACACGGCAGGGCATAAGCAATCCGAGAGGTTCCTGGAATGCGTCCATGATAACTTCCTTCTCCAAGTGGTAGAGGAGCCAACGAGGGAAGGTGCTATGCTGGACCTTATTCTCACCAACAAGGAGGGGGTGGTGGGGAAAGTGAAGCTCAAGGGCAGTCTTGGCTGCAGTGACCATGAAATGGTGGAGTTCAAGATCCTTAGGGCACCAAGAAGGGCGCACAGCAAGCTCACTACCCTGGACTTCAGGAGAGCAGACTTTGGCCTCTTCAGGGATCTGCTTGGTAGAGTACCATGGGACAAAGCCCTGGAGGGAAGAGGGGCCCAAGGAAGCTGGTTCATATTCAAGGATCACCTCCTCCAAGCTCAGGAGCGATGCATCCCAACAAAGAGGAATTCAGGCAAAAATGCCAGGAGGCCTGCATGGATGAACAAGGAGCTCCTGGACACACTCAAACACAAAAAGGAAGCCTAGAGAGGGTGGAAACCAGGACAGGTAGCCTGGGAGAAATACAGGGAAATTGTCTGAGCAGCCAGGGACCAGGTTAAGAAAGCTAAAGCCCCGACAGAATTCAATCTGGCCAAGGACGTCAAGGGCAACAAGAAAAGCTTCTACAGGTATGTAGGGGATAAAAGGAAGACTAGGGAAAACGTGGGCCCTCTCCGGAATGAAACAGGAGACCTGGTTACCCAGGATATGGAGAAGGCTGAGGTACTCAATGACTTTTTTGCCTAAGTCTTCACCGGCAAGTGCTCAAGCCTCACCGCCCAAACTGCAGAAGGCAAAGGCAGGGACTGGGAAAATGAAGAGCTGCCCACTGTAGGAGATCAGGTTCGAGACCATCTAAGGAACGTGAAGGTGCACAAGTCCATGGGACCTGATGAGATGCATCCGTGGGTCCTGAGGGAACTAGCAGATGAAGTTGCTAAGCCACTATCCATCGTATTTGAGAAGTCGTGGCAGTCCGGTGAAATTCCCGTCAACTGGAAAAGGGGAAACATAACCCCCATTTTTAAAAAGGGAAAAAAGGAAGACCCAGGGAACTACAGGCCAGTCAGTCTCACCTCTGTGCCTGGGAAGATCATGGAACAGATCCTCCTGGAAGCTATGCTAAGGCACATGGAGGACAGGGAGGTGATTGGAGACAGCCAGCATGGCTTCACCAAGGGCAAGTCCTGCCTGACCAACCTAGTGACCTTCTATGACGGAGTGACTACGTCAGCAGACGTGGGAAGGGCTACCGATGTTGTCTATCTGGACCTCTGTAAAGCCTTTGACACGGTCCCCCACAACATCCTTCTCTCTAAACTGGACAGACATGGATTTGATGGGTGGACTGTCCAGTGGATGAGGAATTGGTTGGATGGTCGCATCCAGAGGATAGTGGTCAATGGCTCAATGTCCAGATGGAGATCAGTGACGAGTGGTATCCTGCAGGGGTCCGTATTGGGACCTGTACTGTTTAATATCTTCATCAATGACACAGACAGTGGGATCAAGTGCACCCTCAGCAAGTTTGCAGATGACACCAAGCTGAGTGGTGCGGTCGACACGCCTGAGGGATGAGATGCCATCCAGAGGGACCTGGACAAGCTCGAGAAGTGGGCCCGTGTGAATCTCATGTGGTTCAACAAGGCCAAGTGCAAGGTCCTGCACCTGGGTTGGGGCAACCCCCATATCAGTACAGGCTGGGGGATGAAGGGATTGAGAGCAGCCCTGCTGAGAAGGACTTGGGGTTACTGGTGGACGAAAAGCTGGACATGAGCCAACAATCTGCGCTCGCAGCCCAGAAAGCCAACCGTACCCTGGGCTGCATCCAAAGCAGCGTGGCCAGCAGGTCGAGGGAGGGGATTCTGCCCCTCTGCTCTGCCCTGGTGAGACCCCACCTGCAGTCCTGCATCCAGCTCTGGGGTCCTCAGCACAGGAAAGACATGGACCTGTTGGAGCGGGTCCAGAGGAGGGCCATGAAAATGATCGGAGGGATGGAATACCTCCCCTATGATGAAAGGCTGAGAGAGTTGGGGTTATTCAGCCTGGAGAAGAGAAGGCTTCGGGGAGACCTTATTGCGGCCTTTCAGTACTTAAAGGGGGCTTATAAGAAAGATGGGGACAGACTTTTTAGCAGGGCCCTTTTGCGACAGGACAAGGGGGAATGGTTTTAAACTCAAAGAGGGTAGATTTAGACTAGATATAAGGAAGAAATTTTTTACAACGAGGGTGGTGAAACACTGGAACATGTTGCCCAGAGAGGTGGTAGAGGCCCTATCCCTGGAAATATTCAAGGTCAGGCTGGATGGGGCTCTGAGCAACCTGATCTAGTTGAAGATGTCCCTGCCCACAGCAGGGGGATTGGACTAGATAACCTTTAAAGGTCCTTTCCAATCCAAACTATTCTATGATTCTATGATTCTATGTTTGGCCCCCATTAAATTTCTTAATCACCACTGCTGCAGGTTATCACAGGAGTAACTTGTCCTTCAACAGCAATTCCAAACTGCAAAATAAGGCTTTTGGTCCTGTCCTGCCCTTGCAGAAGAAGTAAGATAACTTAGGAAAACCCCTCAGAAATGAAGGTCTAAAGACAGCCAGACATCAGACAGGTGCTGCTAAGTGTCAAGAAGAAGCTCACAGTCAAAATTAGCAGAAGTTTGGACACCTAAGAGCACTGTGGCAGTGATATGGAAAGTCCCATGAGGCCCTACTTGTCTCACCTGATGGGTTTGCACCAACTGTGCTATGTGGACTGCCAGGCACTGGCTGGCAGTAGCTCAGGGCTATCCGAAGTATGATCTGCTGAACTGTGTAGGCATACCTTAGGCTTCTGCACAAAAAGAGAAAGCATCCATGGGTGATGGGATTCTGCATTTTTAGCTCTAGACATGGGAGGTAGGGGATGCTCATTATGTCAATAATTAAGATGCCACAGAGAGGTTTTCTATAGGCAGTAGCAGGGCATTTCTCCAGCAAACAGGTTTGCACCTTGGGGAGTTCCCAAAACACAAAGGGCTTGTGGACGTCATTTCTCCAAAGAGCTGTGGTTCTCAAAGTAATCTTGGGATCATGTAGGAGCATCTACAAAAGATGTCTGCAAGGGAAGATCCTCACTCAATAATACCAGGAAGGGACAGTGCACACAATCAGGGTTTTGCAACAGAGAACACCTTTGAAGCTTGTGCGGCTAGGCAGTGGAAAAGGAGAATTTCAGGTGCTTCCTGTTACCCAAGAGAACAGGAGGTTTCAAGTCATCCTTGTGTTCAGACATTCCCRTTGATATGTGAGGAAAAGAAAGACACCAAAGCCCTTACCCAGGACARCATCCCAGAGAAACAGCTGGCTTTGCCCTGCAGCTCCTGGACACCTACACCATGGTACAATACAAATCAGAAGGATCTCTCAGCCATCCACAATACCAGTTTTTATTTTCCCGAGTTGATTGTTGCCTCAGAAATTTAGTCTGGTGCAAGACACGAGTCAATGAGAGCAATGAGGGACAGTGAAGCAGGGAGGCAGTAATGTGAATCCAAATGAATACACAAGTTAGCTGGATGCAGAAAACACGGAGACGACGGGTGTCTTGGCAGGTGGTACGACACAAATGAGATAAATACGCTGGCCGTTACAGCTAATACGTGCTGGCAGATTTCCACAGGCACTCAGGTAGAAAGAGGTCCCGAGGAAAGTTTTCAAATGGAGTGGATTTGGACTATATGGGCTTTCTCCATCAGAAGCAATGGCAGGGGCTGTTATATATCCTGGATGTGGAAGTGCAGATGGTGTGATAGCTGATATTATAGTGCCCTGACAGCAGGAAAGATGCTTGATTGCCTATATGCTAAGGGCTTCAGGAAGCCTGGAGGTCTCAGCTGGGACCTTCCTGTACACTTGGTTCAGGACAACCCGCAAACCACTGCAACAGGACGGACATCCAGCTGGGGCCAAAGCSTTCAGCTGGATAAACAAAGAAACGACATGGCTATGTCTGAATTTTGCAGAAGGYCAGATCTGTACCAAGGCTGGCTGTCCCACCGCTCATAGCCTGAACATTAGTAGCTGTTCGGTGAGTCTGGGAAGGAACTTCTGGATCCAAACCACTTCAATCTCACCTCTTCTTTACTATGCAGTTACAACCAGCTTTAACACAAGCTTAAATCACCCAGACCCAAAGTTGAGCACAACCATTGAAGTAATTCCTAAGCTAGGCCCAAGAACAGGGCTTTGCAGCTCAGCTGGGCAGGATTGGTGTAATTTTTTGTTGAGGGCACAGTTTCTCATATTGCTGCTCAGCATCCTCAGCAATTCTCACTTCTGCAAAAAGGGCTGGGTGGAAAGRGGTGGGTGGAAAGCAAAGCGTGCCCCGCTGGGGTGGGGGTGAAGCACCCTCCGAGCCCAACGCTTGCCCGACGCGGATGAAACAAACGCGGGAGGGTGGATTCCTTCCACCAGCAAAAGGGCTGCACAGAGGAACGGAGGAAGATGCCCGAATCACTTTTCAGGACGGGAAAAAGAACGTAAATAAAATGAACTGCGGGGTTTGGTTCCCTCCGCGCTGGGAACAAAGAGTGCCTGCGGCGCCGGCCGGGGCCAGCAGGGGGCGGCCGAGCGCTGCCGCGCCCGCGGGGCCGGGGCCGGGGCCGGGGCCGGGGCCGGGGCCGGTCTCTCTCGGCGGGGCCGGTGCGCGGCGCTCCCCGGGGGCAGTCGGCCCCGGCCTTGTGGCGGTCGGGAGGATCGTTGAGGGTTTAAATGTCCCCACAGCGCTGGGGCAGGTTTTCTCCTTCACCCGGCGCGTTTTCCGCACGTGCTCCGAGCGCAGCCCTGAACTTCGGAAAAGGAGCGGTGGGGAACAAGGAGGAACCCCGATTCACTCTGCATTTTATTTAATCGCTGCGAATTAGTTCTGCGGCCACACAAGTGTCGCTTGCAAACGGCCTACACACGGCAGTATTCAAGCATCGGTCCTCCTGGCATGTCTCCTGAAGCAGGAGTCGCATAGGGCGTTACAACAACTTTCACATCTTGCTGCTTAAATACGCTGTTTAAATGTGATGGCACTGGCACGTGTGAAATCTGGGTTTGAATGCTGTAGCCCGGATTAATCTCTGTCAGAATATGAAGGCAGTCGCATCAGATGTTTCTGGCAAAAGATACGCAAATTTGCCATTCAGACTTGTAAAGATCTAGTTTTTAATTGCTATTACTATCAATCACTGTGCCCATCGCTGTACCCCACTATGTAGACATAGAGGTATAATCCACAACAAAAGCCAAAGAACATTTTTCTACCAGAGGTGAGGGAAGCAGCTGCTCTATAGAGGATTGACTTACTCGACATGGCAATACTAAGTACCAAGCTTACCAGCATATTGGYCACTCGGCCATGATGGTCACATTTTCCAGACCGCTGGGGAGTATTAAATTACCATAACAGGTACAGAATAGCTGCAAAATTTGTTTAGGATGGCAAAACCTAGCAAAGGGACAGAGAGAATGTGGCCATTCCAAGTCTAAATCRCATAGTTGAATTCCTGGAGGTAAATGCATGCTGTGGTTTTATACCTATTCAAGCCTCTGGACTGTTCCACAGAAGCAAATTTGTCTTYTTTGAGTTAGCTTAGGCTGAATGGGAGAAATCCTTCCAGAGAACTGAAATGGAGGAATCCAAGTCTTATGCAGCAAATTCAAAGACTTTTTACAAAATCTGGATGATGCTGAAATCTGAGAGAGTCACACTTGTCCTCCAAAAGGAGAAGGATGTCTCRGCATTAAAAATACACGCTCTTCTGGTACAATGCATTCTAGAGGAATTTAAAATACATTCAGCAAGAGGCAACCAAATGTCTGGTCTTTGTGGATTTGTATGATAAAGGAAAGGGACATCTTAAGTCCACTAACATTTTTATCCTGGAAAATTTTGGGTGATTCCCTGAACAAACTTGGCAACTCTGCTGCATGCATTCCAGGCCAGATTCTGTTTTCTGTAGGTCTGTTGATAATGTGGATGGTCTCTCCAAAACTTAGTGTTGCTGTTCTGGGTCGATTTCAGTAAAAGTTCTTACACAGCTTCATGGGAGTGAGTTTGGACGTCCCCCTCAATCCAGAGCCAAAAGCCGTGAATGTCTGCACTTCTGTTCCTGTGAATGCCTTGTGGCCGCATACTCTACCCCTGTTAGCCAGGGTGGGCTATCTGACTTTGAAATGAGCTCCTTCTAGGACCTGCCTAGTCCCATTCACCCTTACCAGTATCATTGGTATGTACTTCGTATAAAAGTATCTGTACTGGGTCTGACCAAAGGTCAGAACTGTCTCCACCACTGACCAGTTGCAGGTATCAAGGGAAGAGTATAGGGAAGAGGGAAAGCATACTCCAAGACTTCCCAGCCCTTTTCGCAGTCTTCTTGCAATGTGTGGCTGGTTCAGCCACAGCTGATGCCTTTACACTTAGTAGGCCTGGACAGGTTTTCTTCTATTGCCCCATCCCCTTTGGAAGTCCTGCCAACTCTTTTGTTCACTGTGTCCTGTGGCAAGGGTTTCCAYTGTGTAACTGCATGTTCTGTGAAAGAGGACCTCCTTTTGTTATCCTGGGACCCACCACCTCCCAATACCATGTTCTTCGTTTGGTAAAATGGAGGAGAGTTCACATCCTCCATGCCACTTGTAGTTTTATAAACTTTCATGGGCACTGTTAGATCTCCCACCATTCTTCTGGGACAGTGCACAGTGGAAGAACTTCCTGAGGAAAGCTCCTTAGCTGGAAATGTRGGGAGAAAGTCCATAAAAGCTTCTMAGATGTGTGATTTTCTTCCAAACCACTTTGCTCAGTSCAGAGCTGGCCATTTGGAGCAACCTGATTTAGGACTGTTGCTATAAATGAAATGAAAGCTGGAGAGCACTTTCGCTGCAAGAGGTGGCAGTGGTGCTGAATTCAAGCTACACATAGCCTTCATATCTACAGACTTCTCAGTGAAGGTTGCAGGCAGTGGTCCTGCTCCATTTCCTCCTTCTGGGAGCTCTGGATTATGAGAATAGTCCATCCAACCGAGTTTGGTTTCCCAGCCTAATTCTATCTGATATTAGCAAGCAGGCAGAGAAAGTAGGATACACATTCCTCCCCCCAAAATATCTGGACATCCACAAGCTGTACTTGTCARCTGGCCCCAGACCCTGCAGTTCTTCCTGGGATCGCTCTGCCCATCCACCCCCAGACCTGTCTCCAGGAGACTTGTGTGGAGCCAAAGGAAGAAGTTTCCTGAGCAGGAGACAGCTCACACAAGCAGCTCTGCTGGATTCTGGTGACAAGCAACATTAGTAGGAGCTGACATCAACTCCAAGCCCCAGCAGGCAGCAGCAATAGAGAACTTCCCTTCTGCTGTTTCCACCACTGCCCCTCGGGGCCTGAGGCCTCCTCTTGGAGACCAGGTTCATTCTTCATCACTTAGCTCCTCATTGACTCGAACTGCCAAAAAGGACATCTGCTAGCAAAGGGAGCTGGTGCTTTTTCTGAGGCAGAAAGACAGTATCTTTATTAGCAGCTGCATTTAGACTTCTAACTAATTTCATCTAGGCCACTGAACAGTTGGAGGTTGACAGCAACTCCGCTGAGTTTTGAGGGTACGAGTGCACCTAAAGGCTTCAGCTGTATTAACATGTTTGGCTACTGTGTGACAGATCTGCCGTCGGGTATGAATTCAGGGATGGCACTCTAAGAGGAGCTGGCATTTTTGATCAGTTCATCGGTCATGACACCTGAGGCAGGAGTTTGCATAAGTCTCAGACCCTGTTTCCGATGCCTTTAATGACTGCAGTCACTGAAGTGAGTTGTGTCGAGGGGGCAGAGGCTCCATTAGGAGGGATGAAGGAAGCACAAGTGTGAACAGCTGCGTTGCTCTTCACTGGGGCTGGGATATCCATCCTAACCCCAGGGTGGGCAAGAGAAAGGGCTCCAAGCTTCTCAGCAGAGACTAACTTCCTCCCTGCCTCACGGTTTATTTTTAAAATACTCATGTGTGGGTATTGGGAACTGAATCCCACCCTAGATTACCAGATCTCCCAAGGGGTAGAGTGGAGCAAGCATTCAGAAATCTGTGTAGAAGGCTTAGGGAATTGGAGGCCATGAGTTAAGCTGGTTTCGTAAGCTTTATGAGATGCACAGGGAGTTAGCGACAGTGCTGGAATATGTTAAGAGTTCTTTTTCCACATGTGGCTGTGAAGTGGACTGCCACTATCCCTGGTCTTGTTGCAAAGTGAGAGTGTACTGAACAGAGAAACAGCTATGGTATTTGATGAGGAAGGACCAGAGCATAGCATGCTCTGGGCTGGCAACCTTCCTGCAGGAGGGGGGCCAGCAGTAGAAAACTCCCAATAAGGGTAGACACAGTAGGACAACAGAGATCTAGGAGGATAAAATAAGGTCTCTCCAGGGATTTGGATTTTAAATAATTTGTGAGATGCACGGGAAGCCAGAAGAGTTTTAAACAGGGATTGTAGGGACAAGCGCCTTGCTCAAGCGAAGATAATCCTGCTCCAGTTGATGCCTCAGATGCATGCCACATTTTTTATACTAAGTGGAAAAAGAAACCCAACTTCTTGGACTTGACTTGCTTTGCTTCCTGTGTARTGTGTTTCTAAGGATCAGTTTGTGGTGCTGAAAGAGATACATGGGACATGAATGGAACATGGTGCAGTGGTGCTAACACGCTACAGCATTTCCAGTACCCTGAATCTAGTATCTCTGCATGACACAGTGTGGACCTACCAGCTCATTCAAAACCAACTTACAACTTTTAACCTTGACATCCACTTGTATAATAGACTCAGCCATTCTGGGCTTGCAGAGAGGGACTTTGCTTGTTATTTCTTCACTGGACATTTTTTCCTAGTCAAAAACTCCATGTCAGTTCAGCCTTGTTAGTTCAAATTACAGTGGTRGGAGAGGGAAAGCTACCAATGTTTGCTTTCTGTACCAAGAACAATAATGTTGGAAGCACTAATGAAGAGTAGGAAGGGTGTTTTCATAGAAAACATGTTGCCTACGTTTCATCTGAGAATGCGAAAAAAACTGTGGTTGCCAGATCTAAACTTGACAGGTTGCTGCCAAAACAGAAGCATTGCCAATAAAAGCAAGGAAAGATTTTCTAAGAACACAGGCAGAACTGCCTTTGCTCCTCACGAGTGGAGAATAGTTGSGAAGTGATTAGTCCACAGGGCCACTTAGAACAACTTTATCTTATGTGCCATATGGACTGCAGCCCAAACTTCTCTATAGTTTAGTATTTGCTAATAAAGAAGTTAAGTGAAAAATTGCATATATGTCTATGTAGACTGAAAGGGAAAAAGTCAAAATGGAAATGAAGTGTCTTTTTTTGGCAGGGATGCACTGCTAGACTCACAAGCAAACAGTCAAGAGGTGGGACACCCAGATTTGACCATGGGGAGGCGAGAAGAACTAGCCATCAGCCAGCATGGATGATACAGCTCCTGGGAAAGGGAATGCAACACTGGAGCTAGAACTGAACAGCCYCTTCTTCAAAACCTGCTGTGATTTTAGTAGTCCTATGTTTCCCTCYAGTGTGTTCTGGCCCATCTTGACCACTAGTTAAGTTATATTCCTAATACAAAAAGAGGAACCACACTCCATAATTCAGATGGGGATCTAGTTTTTCAGCTACTTGAAAGTCAATAGAGTCTTGTCAATTSAGTCAGCTGAGAGCTGTGATCATAGCCAGGTCAGTCCTACGCAGAAACCACAGCATGTGAGGAAGACAGTTCCTAGGTTTTAGGTTGGGGGATCAAGCTTTTCCCTAAGCCAGGAAAAGCTGGGACCAGATTTGGATAGTCTAAGGTATTTTCACCCCATGTGCCAGAATGTACCTGCTGCCACSCCATCCACCCATAATTATTGCCTTTAAGTGAGACACTTAAAGTGTTTTAAGCATACACTCATTAATTGCTGATTTCTTTGGAGTTCCAGTTGGGCTCATTGAATGAGTTTATATTCCATTTCCAATTATCTGTAAATAAAACATAACAGCTACACAGACACCAAAGGAGGGGGAAGGCAGAAATGGAAGAGAGAATAGTCAAGGGAGCTTTTTGGATTCAATTAAAAGAAGTCTGTCCTTAATTCATGCTATACCCTGTGAYGCTATATCCATATGAGGCTTTGGGATTTTTTTAAATTGAAAAGTTTCTTGAAGCGATTTGTATTTGTACTTTGAAGTTTAGCCCGTTTCACATCAACTAAACATCCTCACCCCATGGTCAGTACTTCCTAAAATATATGTATTTACCTAGTGTCAATCCAGATTATCCAAGCAGCACCAGACAAGCCATTTCACCTCTGTGCCTCCGTTCCCCCTATCCCCCCGAAAGGAARTAGATTATTCTTCTTGCCTACATGCCAGGATTTTCCAGAACCTGCATATTTCCTTATTTTGGCACTGATCCAAAAGCCGCTTAAGGTCAGTGCAAAGATTACAACTGATTTCCCTGGGTTTTTCCTTAGTTAATAAATATACTCCGAAGTCTTTGGACAAATAGCACCGTAGAAATGCACTGTGTTAGTAGTCGTATGTCTTATGCAGTCTTAAGTCAGTTCTTTGGCTGGCAATATTCCCACAGAAAACAGACTGAGCGAAAGCCAAGTGTCGAACTCCAGATTTCACCCATTGTCTKCTAAAACAACTGACTTGTAATGCAAATTGTTCTGCTTTGTTAGGAACGAAGTGTAGCAGCTCACCAAAAGCGTTTATTCCCAGGCTCATTTCTTGAYAGGCAAGGTGCATTGCACCCAGGCAATGGGGCTAACACCCTAGGAAGTTTAATGGCCACAGGCCATCTAGGTTTTTGTCACATCTTAGGCAGTGCAAGCCTGGAGAGAGCTTCCCTGGTGAGCAGAACTATCCTTATTTCCTAAGTAGGGAAGAGGAGGCAATGACAGTTTAAAGCCAAGCTCCCCGCAGGCAACGGGAAACCTCCCATTAGCCTCAGAAGTGCCCAGATTTATCTAGTGAATCGGTAGCACAGGCAGGGAACTGACCCAAACCTCAGATTGTCGTGGTTTAAGCCCAGCCGGCAACTAAGCCCCACACAGCTGCTCGCTCACTCTCCCCCAGGTGGGATGGGGGAGAGAATCGGAAGGGTAAAAGTGAGAAAACTCATGGGTTGAGATAAAGACAGTTTAAGGTAAAGCAAAAGCCGCGCACACAAGCAAAGCAAAACAAGGAATTCCTTCACTACTTCCCATGGGCAGGCAGGTGTTGAGCCATCCCCAGGAAAGCAGGGCTCCATCACGCCTAACGGTTACTGTCCCGGCTATGCTCCCTCCCAGCTTCCTGTGCACCTCACAGAGCATGTGAGCTGAAAAGTCCTTGAGAAGTAGACTACCTAGCAACAACTAAAAACATTAGTGTGTTATCAACATTCTTCTTATACTAAATCCAAAACATAGCACTATACCAACTACTAGAAAGAAAATTAATTCTATCCCAGCCAAAACCAGAACTACAGTAGCTCTGCAGATTGGCCCCATGACTCTGCTCCTTCTTTTAGCGTTGTCTGAACTCCTTGCATTCATTTAGTCGTGTTGATGAATGGTTGTCGGCTTTGGCCATTCGTCAGTGTGATGCTGGGAAACAGCATGGAGGCACTTCTGGCCTTTTAGGCCCTGTTTGGTTTAACACTGATCTGCTGAGGTCTCTGTTTAGCATTCAAGACCCTGACACGAGCCTTCCTGTGGTGAAGATCCAGCATTAGTTAAAACTGGAAAAGAATCCTGCCAGATGGAGAAATCCTGCAACATTTCCTCAGTGTCTCCCAGGCTATAAGGGTTCACCTCTTAACAAGATGGCTGAGATGAACAGATGCGCCCTGACCTGCAAATTCTCAGCATTTTGATCCATGTATTAACACACAGCACTTGAATTGTCAAAATCATTTACACCTCCGAACACATTCCTTTTGCCAGGCGGTTGGGAGAAGTGTGTTGAATGTCTAAACAAAGGCACTGACCTATATGTGAGACTCAGCTAGCTCTTTGGATCGTACACCCTGTAATGTTGCTTGTCAAAGCAGGACAGAGGCATAGCCCCYGAGTCTGAATTGCCACTCTGGAGTCACACCAGCCACGGCAGACGTTTATTTCTTTCTGGCCTAGGAGAGGTGCCGCATGCAGAGAATCCCCTGTTAGCTGTCAGCCGTGCCGCTCGTGCCAGTGCACCGTGTCACACGGGCAGGCAGGGAAAGTCAGTCGCACCACTTCTCACAAGATGCTTCCCAGGRCTGGGCAAGAGGAACGGCATTTACGGTCAGGTAGAAGTCAGGAATCAGTAGGTTTCAGGGCACATTTCTATCATCTGTTAATCAGCGAGTTCACCTTCAGAGCCTGTTACAAAAGTGTGCTGCAGCGTGCATCCTCAGGGGCTGTCTTTGGGGGACAGGTATTGAAGATTTCAGTTTCTGTAGCCTAGGACAGCTTCAAGAAGCTGTCAACATCTTATTTCTGTCTGTCAAGTAATATACCAAAGCCATCGGTTCATCTCAGAGGGGACTCGGGGAGTGAGGAAGGAATGGGTAACAATAATTTTTTATTGGACCTGGGCTGTTGACTCCTTCCACAGGTGAATAGTTTAGCTATCAGGGATCAGAGACATTGCCTTCAACAAGAGGGATTTGTACTCACATCTGCTTGGCACTAACAAAGTAACTAGCAAACAAAGTGGAGAATCCAGCCTTTGAAACCTACCCATCTATTGTTTGGGGCTGGGGGCTCACAGTGCCTTGGACCTCATTTGCAATGATTTTGAGGAACCAGCAAAAGGCATGTATTCTGATGTAGCAGTCTGTGTTGGAGTGGGAAGGAAATAYTGGGGGAACTGGTAAGTCGGTCTACACATGTGTATTTTAATGCTGGCTGCCATAGCGTTGTAAAAAGACATCTTCATCCCTAAGGATACTTCTTCTCTTTTATAGACGGAGCCCTTTCTGGTTCTTACCCAGTGAGCATGTGGCAATAAGGAAAAGGATGACTGCCTGCAGTCCTGTGAGATCCACAACGAGAATAAGACTACGTGGAAAGAAAGTAACTTGCAGAAATGGTGCGGGCATACTCTATCCCCAGTCTCAAAACCACGTCCCCAAGCCTGCGAGGCAGCGTTCCTGCTTTGGTGCTGACACCGTTGGTCAAGGGGCACATGGACACAGAAGTTAAAGCTACCCCTTTCACATCTCGCTGGAGGAAAAGGCTAAGCCGTGACAGAGATCCACTTCTTGTGGGTAAACCCCCTGACACCCACATGATACGGGGAAGCCTGCAATGTGTTTGGTGAGTACAGTGACCGCAGGGAAATGAGAGTTCAGAGAGCTGCTTTTGGGGAAGTTACGACGTGTTGATGCTTATACAAACATATGAGGAAGAAACACATACAGAAGAAGCATCATACTTAGAGCAACAACAACAAAACTGGCACTGAGACTCACTAAAGATCCCTGCAAGTGATCCCACCTCTGAACTGAGAGAACTCCAGTTTGTCCAGAGAGACAGACCCAGGCCTAGGGAGAGAGTAGCAAGGGCTGCTGAACTGAACCCAAGACAGCATCAAAACAATGGCTGCTACAGTAGAACAAGTATATTTGCCAGAGCTAACAGTTTTCATGAAGCAGGAAAGCCGACTAACAAATCATAGTCCAGTGCACATCCCACAGAAACAATTCAAGAGGAAGATAACATACAGGTCATGAACAGGTGTGGAAGATTTTGGAGAAACAGCACCATTTCATCTCCCCGTGGGTTATCTTCTGCAGAAGGAAAGCACAGCTGTGTAATGGGTGGCAAGGTACATGACACAGACTTCCAGTGAAGATGATATCTGTAGCATGATAACAGAGCCAGGGAGATTCACACATGCTAGGCACATCTCTGAAGACCGCTAGCCATTCAGCTACCATTGTAGTAACTCTGCTCTAAGATCAATGACCAATTTGATTTCTGCTGGACTGCAGACCCAGCTGCCGTGTAACGCTAACAAAAATGATAAGCAGGAAAATGAGCTGGGAGAAATACATCTGTGTGCTGATGATATGCAGTGGCCGGTGCAGGGCAAATGCAATTCATAGTAGGAAATGCATTATTCTGTACAAGAAACAGCATCCTATTATGTGCTTGAAACAGTTAAACACATCCTGCTTTCAGGAAGGATCCAAAGGAAGCCACAACCATGCCTCAGAAAAGTCAGGAGCAAAACCACAACAGTGGGAAGAATTTCAGTATTGATGTGTGCAGTGTACCCCAGCAAGCTTAGCTGGGTGCCARCATCTCCCTGAAGGTTATAGGCGTGATGACTTCCTCACCTCTCTGGTTCTATCACAGCCACCAGAAAGCTGACTGCCTTTTATTGCCRTGGAGTTGACCAGGCGGGACACGTCTGACAGCACCAACGTGACACCTACCCAGGAGCAGCATAGGGGCTACTTTGCAAGGGAGGGCAGGCAGGGAGCTGAGGGGGACCTCAGCCCAGGCAGGGCAGCACCTTCACCAACACAGCACAGTCCCACAGTGCCTGAGCGGGGCAGGGCGGTGACAGTCCCAGACAAGGTGAGGTGACGGATCGGGTCAGGGAGCCCCAATCAGGAGCAGCAGGAGACAGGGTCAGAGCCAGGACTTGGAACAAAGCTGCTTACAACACAGGTCTGGCATCCAGCCTTGAAAACCAGCCAGTAAGGGAGGGCAAGATAGAGGTGCACCTGGGACACAGCTCAGGACAGATTTGGGCACCTGAGCCCTGAGTTTATACAGAGTCCTTGGGCCTATGGGCGGAGGGTGTGTTGGTGGAGAGCCTAAGAAGGGCTGAGCAGGGCAGTTAATTGGTGCCCCCAGGGTCCTAACAGCACACAGAAACACTCTTATCAAGTAGTGAGTATTTCAAACTTTCAGTTTGAAAACCTCAGGAAACAAGAGATGCTATTGCTTAGTTTATGATATAGGACCGTGGCAGAATGCCAGAATATCCTCACCACATATAAGGATGAAGAGGTTACCGTAAATCTCATCCAGCACTGTAGCAAAATATTTCAAGAAGGTGAAAGCCCTGCAAGGCTAAGATAAAGGTAGATATTGACCTCTTTGTGCCACCTGTGAGACTATTGCAGTATAGAGTTCTGCTGGTCTTGACTGTCAAGCCAGCAAACCGTAAAAAACAGATCCACATCTATAGCCATCTTTAGACTTTATATGCCAACATGAAGAGGAAAAGCCAGTGGCGAGACAAGCCCTGGTCATATAGTGAAAATGGAGTATGTGGTCTGCCACAGACATGCCTAGAGTTCATGACCTAGGCATGTCTTTGATAATTTCCATGAATGACCGGACCCTTAAATGATAATTTAAATGAATTTCCATTAAAATGATAATTTCCATGAATGACCAGACCCTTAGAAACTGAGATACACGAAGGATGTGATGGAATCCAGGAACTTATGAGAAGAGATGCATAGATTCTGCCTACACCACTGAGAAGCATTCAAGCCCCTGATTCGGGCCACATGCTGTGGATACATCTACTGTATTTCAAGTGCAAGTCTGGATATACACTTAAAATCAAACTTATGTCATCAGCAYACACCGAAGCAGCATCTGCCTTCAGTGTGGGCAATGGGAGACACACCGTTYCCAGCCTGAGGCTGCCACCATGACTCATATGTACCATCAGAGTGATACCACACGGACGGTGTTGGGCAGGTAAGACCTCTGTTTGGTCCTTACAGTGCCACACACCACAGGGGCCCCTGGGATTCACAGGTGGCCCAARGTTGGAACATCCTTATAGCAGCATGATCAGAGGAGTCACAGGCTGGTGATGCGCATGCATGGAGCATGGTGAGGGGAATGCACCACAGTTTTTGCYCATTTCCCGAAGGTACATAGATATAACCAGTGAAGCAGCGTGAGAATAGCCAGGGAGTTGCAAAAATGACATGGAAGGAATCCAACTTGAAATGCTACCATTTCTGGGACTTTCATTTGAGAGATCCCTAAAYTAGTGATGCTGGAAGCAGTCCCCCTCTGTCTTGGTGTTTACATTCTTTGCTGCTGGCGACTGCTGGAGGCAGGATGCTGGCCTTGGAGTACATTTCATCTGATCCAGGATGACCCTGCTTGTGAGATGTGTGAACTGAGTGAAGAGTGTAACAACTAGTAACAGAAAGAGACTCCACGTAGACTTAAAAAACCCCAACCCGTCCCTAGAAAGGGCCAGAGGGGCTGTTCACTGTTCAGTGACAGGATCATGAAAAGTTACTCGAGCAAGGACTGTGAGCAGGAAGTTGACAGTGAGTTTTGCAAGGGCTGGCACACCAGACCCACCTTACTCACACAATGGATCAGAAGGCACTGCAAGACATGACTAATTAGCACTAATTGGATACCTCTGCTCCAGATGCTGTCCCTTTTGAACATAGCAATCTTTGGGAAGGTAGAGTCAATAGTGAAGACAGCCAAGCAACAGATGATGAAAGCAAAGGGAGTAGAAAGGGATGCACGCCAAGCCAGACCACCACAGGACAACCTCCTCACATAACAGAATCGCCCAGTGTAAAGACTTAGTGGCCAGAAGAGCAACACTTCTTCACCTGAAAAGTAATCTCCTGCAATCCGTGGCAGGAATGACGTGTGGGATGCAGAACTGTTGAAAAGGCTATCAAGATAGGCAGGCCGGCATTACAGCAAAAGAGTCTGAGACTGTGCTGAGGAGTAGGTCTGCTTCAGCTATCAAGTAGTCACACAAAGGGTGTGCAGCAGGCAACAATTTGAGCTATAGTGAGATGTAAGCACTGAGGTAGCTGTAGTCTCAGGACAGAGAGGTAAACACCAACCAAAGGCAATGGAAGAGAGGCAGCAGACAGCACACCCAAAGAAACAAGATGCATGTCCAGAAATGGGAGCACTTACAAGTAGCCTCGGCCATCGGCTTGCTTGGCATAGGAGAGTTGGGAAGAAMAAGCTGTGGGAGCAGCAAGAAGGATCAGCAAAGTGCACGCAGCAAGAGGAAGGAAATTGTGCCCCTCGGAACAGCAACAGTGCGAACAATGGGTARGAGAGGGATTCAAAGTCTGGCAAATTTGAAAGGTAGTAATAAATATCCTTTCCAGACGGGGCTGTGCGCTGGTAACCACAGGGTATGACAAGTCAGCAAACATTCAAACAAAACAGAGCAACAAATGCAGTTAAAAGGGAGGTAATAGCAAGCTGCRTGGGCCATGGAGCAGTGAGCACAGGCTTGGAGGAGGCTGGAGCGTGGAGGATGCCCTGGGAAGTCTGTCTAGCCACGTGCAGGTACAACGCCTGCTGTAGCCGCAATGCCTCTAAAACAGCTGTTGCCAGTGAAGCAGAGGTTTAGCCTTGGAAACACTGCACTGTTCCTTGCTGTGTGTCCTACTAAGCAGTGCATGAAATCATCTCAAAAGCTGTACTCCAAGTTAAATTCACTGCCAGTGGCCTCAGAGAGATTTAAAGCTCTCCTCCCGCCTCAAACTGCATCAGCCCCAGGACAGGGCAGGTTTCTAGAAGAATCTCAGGTCCAAATCGCACCAGGACCCCTGATTTTCCAATTAAATTGGCTTTTGGGCTGCTGAGGGTGAGCAAAGCCGTGTGATAAGACACACCGGAACGCCTGACCAGAAGCCCGCGTCTCCAATTCTTTCAAAACAAATAGCATGCAAAAAAGGAGCAGGTTTTAACCAGCCTTGGTTTGCAGCCAACATGGGCACATGGTTAGCTTTAGCAGGACTGGGCAGCATATGGCACAGCGACCTGGCTTGTTGTGAATAATGGAGTATAATAAAACCTGTCAAACTGCTATTGGCAGCTAGGGTGAGGAAAAACTCGCCGTGTACAGACAGTTTTGAGAAAACCTACTTGTCACTGCCATGCAAAATATTTTCCGGCAGTAAATATACATTCATAGAGTGCCTCTCAGCCTAGGGTGTTTTATCCTCAGTTGCTGAATTTCTACAGGAATCCTGCACCACTGCGGGGATGGCGAAGAGGGGAACGCTAACGGCTGGGAGGAACAAAAAACAGGTGCATGGGGAGGAGAAGGAGAAGGAAAAAGAGCCAAGGAGCAGGTCCAGAAGCAAGAACAGCAGGAGGAGCTAAAGGGGTGGTAGGAGGACAGAGGAGAGCCATGGCCACCAACAGGGGTGTTGGCTGAGAAGCACATGAGGGGGCTGCCTGGTGGCCGGGCTGGGAGAGGGGACAATGGGGTGTCCTCAGCCAGGCAAAGGGAGGAGGAGGCAGGAGAAGCTAGCGCTGGATGGCTGTGTGATTGAGGAGGTCTTTGTGGGTGATGGGCGGGCTGCGTTTTGAGCGCTAAAGCTCGAAGGCAAGGAATCAACGGAGGAGTTTCTTTGTAATCCATCTACCCAGCCAGTGCTGGCAGGGAAATGAGGGCTAGGGGAAGTGCAGCTCTTTAGCTATGAAAGTTCAGCCGGTGGCTGGCCTCCATGACACCTCTGCAGAGCACGTGGGGTCACGAGGTGGGATTGCAAGTGCAGCTCCGGCTGAMGTGCAGGGGACTCAAAGTCCCAGTTCCACCCCCAGCCTGGGAAGGCTGAACAGAGCTCTGCCAGAGCAACACAAGTCAGAATTAACCTTGAATTTTCATGTCTTGAGTCATCAGGCTGAGCTKTGATTTTAGGCTGCATCTCTGGACAAAAGCAGGTACCACAAGGCTTAAGGGCAGCTCAGCCTGGGCTTGTTCGTGCCCTGCAATGTTCTTCTACCTCTGGCCTTGGATTTGACYGGTTTCTGCAGTTGTCCTGCTCCCCAAGAGCATCACAGGGAAGCAGGAGCACTGCTTAGTCGTTACATCCTGCCATTTCAAGCATCAGTCTTGTTTTTTCGAAGGAAATGCTGCAAGTACCACCCTTATAGCCTCAAATGCCTTAAAATGTTGCTACCGCTGCTTGGGGTGGCTGGTTTGTAATATCAATGGCCTGCCTTAGCTGTGCTAAATGCACTTACATGGGAGCAATAGCAACAATCTGGAATTCAGAAAGTCTACAAACAGGCAGCCCCATTTTAATTAGCTGAGTACAGAGACTAATTAATATGCAAATGAGGAGCTTACCAATATTAATCATCTGTTTTACTAGGCTGCTTTACTAAAGAGTTTCTAACGAATTTGCAGATGAAGTTTCCATGACATTAAAAATCAGCTAAACACCTATCTGAGAAATACTCTTCCACTTAATATAAGGGAAAGGGAGAAAGGGAGAGTGGGGCTTTGTTTTTTTGGAAGGAAAACAGCAGTGACTAAAACTAATTTTGTCTTTGGCAAGTGTCGCATAGGCTGACTGAGTCAACCTTCTCCAAACCCTAATTGAAAGCATTTCAGCAAGCTAGACACCGGAAAGCACTTGGACCAGTAGCCGCGCACGCGCACCTGTGGGCTTAGGTGCTTGTGAAGCACATATTGACTAAAAAATTGCCTGATTGACTAAAAGCATGATTGACTAAAAAATAACTATCTACCTTTGACGTCTATCAATAGCTCTCAACGCTGTGGAACATAAGCCCCAAGTACAATCACGCTGGGGTGTATCTTCTGTGATTTTCCTAGCTCTGCTCCTGTTACTAATGCCTTAAAACACGGTAACTGAAATCCTGCCCCTGAGCTACGCCACTCTTTACTCTGCTAGGTTTACATTTTGCACTTCGCTGAGCTTCTAGGTGAGTTTGGAGAAGCTTCTTGTCAAATTCACTCTCTGATTCTCATACATTACTTCAATGCAATTGCATATGGGTTCCCCTCACTGCCCCAGGGAACGCAGAAATCAAATAACGAATGTTTTCATTTCTAACAAATCTGCCAAAGCATTTCTGTACCTCCTGGTTTTCTTTTCATATCCCTTTACCCCCACGTTCCCTCTATTAAAAGCGGAGCCTAAATTCTTGGCGTGATGTGTTTCTTTAAATGACTGAAAAAGTGAGAATGAGATTTGCAAATCTCTTCTTGAATCACAGGTGGGACCAAAAATCCGCCAGCAAGATACTTCAAAAAATTAAAGACAGCCTTAAAAATGAATCCAAAAACACTGGCTGATCTTCAGCGCCAGTGAATGGAGCTTGGCGGGTGGTTTGGATTAAAGAGGTTCCTGAGGTTGCAGAGCTGGAAAATGGAAATAGCTCAGCAGCACCTGCCATCACTCCTGAGATAGGCTTCTCCCTCCCAGCTGACCACGTGGAAGATGCACATTTCATTTATTCAGAAACAAGACCYGGGCTGAGGCTGCCCTCGCTCTTCATTCACCTGCACTTAAGTGACAGCCAGGGCATGTTTCCTTCCTGAGCTGGGGATACTGAGATGAGAAGGATAGCTGAGCCCTCTGCTCACTCCTAACATCCCCTGGAAAATCCTATCGCTGCTAATTTTCCCGTAGCTGTCTGTAACATGGAAAACTGCTTTAATTTTAGTTTTTGCATTTAATGCAGGAGCACTCTCATTCTTCCTCCCAGCACTGTCTCTTCTCATCACTCCTTCCATGATGCTTTCAGCCCCCAGCCTCAGGAGCTCTTGGGGAGGTGCAGTGGTGCCAGGGGAGCGCCAGGGACAGGGGTCACACTGAGGTGCCTGCAGGACGTTGGACAGAGGGGGACAGAGCAGAGGCAAAGGGGAAAGGACGGGCTGCGGGTCCGTGTCTGGAAGATCTTGATGTGCCTGGGAGTAAAGAAGGGAAGCAAACGTGGGGAAGTGAGGACTGGGAGATCTCACATTAGTGTGGGAGGGTCTACAGGCTTTGGATCCACCTCGGGAATAGGGTTTAATACCGACGGCCCTGCTGTTGTGAGCGCATGAGCTCCAATATTCCTCATCATCCTAATGGACCCAAATCTGGCTTTCATGGAAAGAGCTGAGGTGTGCTTTCRAACCAAGGATGCTTCCCTGGGTGTTTCAGCTCTTTCAGAGGGGMTAGGGTATTAGGTGGGTGTGTAGTCTGTCCCTCCATACTCCATGCAGTACAAAGGGCTTTGCTTTCTTCTCTTTCTTCTTTCAAAATGTTTCCAGGTAAGGCTTCTCTTGTTTGCTCTTGTCCCAACATCACTTGGAGAAGACCCTCTTCCTGATGGCAGAAGCGTGCTGGAGGGATTGTGCCCCTCTCCCCTCTCAGCCTACCCTGTCCCACCTTACACAACCCTTCTCCCTTGGTCCATACCTTCCCCACCCTCTTGTCACAACCCCATCCTGGACCCCGTTGCCATGCTCCCACATGCGTGAAGATCTGAGCCTCATCCCTTCGGGTACTCGTGGCACATCCCGTCTCCCTGTCTTCTGCCTGCGGAGCTAGAAACACAGATCCTGGCACCCACTGAGTCCTGAGCCGCAGAGTGGGGATGGGGAAGCCGGGGGACAAGAGGCTGGCAACCTCCCTGCGTTGGTTAAGGGTCCTCTTCTCCCTGAGGGATGCCTTCCTGCCACCTCTCAGCCTCGTCCCCCGAGTCACCGAGGTGATAGAAATATCTCCTTCTACAGAACTGCTGGATAGCTTGGGCTCGTCTTTCCCAGCCAAATCCACCTTTGAGTGGTCACGAGGAACCGGCAGGTTGCAGTCCCCAGAATGAACATTTTAGGAAGTTATGAGTGACTGAAAATTGGCGAAYGGAACAAAAATGTTTAGCTGGCTTTAGCTGTAGCTGTCGCTAGCACGACACCCACATCAGCAGGCAGAAAGAAGGCGAGCGCAGGAGACGGGGAGGTGCGATAAATASAGCCGAGTAGTCTAAAAAGCAAAGAGCTACCATTTTGCTGATACAAGCAAGTTAAAGTAGCCTCAAATTTTAGGGTCTGTGAAACAAGCTCTTTCTAAGCTTAAGACTAATAACAATATTCCCATGGGGGAAAAAAGACCCCATTGATTGGAGAGATTTTTAACAGGGAAATGTTTTCTCTCAGTATTAGCAATGCAAATAACAGCACGGTGCTAGAGTTTGGTAATGGAAGGATGAAATTGTGTAGAAACCGACTGAGGAAAAAACCAGAAAGCATGTCTTTTTTTCCTTTTTCCATGGAAAGGTAAGCAGAACTGAATGAGATGAAAAAAATCAGGCAGGATATTTCAGGCTATTTTATACAGGAAATTTCCATTGTGTCACTAGCCAAACTTCTGGAGTCATTTTGTTTTGTTGTTTTCTTTTTTTTTAAGGAAAATTTGTGATTTTTAATATGGCTTTATTATTCTTACCACATGTTAAAAGTTTCAGGGGAAAATAAGGAGCAATCTTCTTGTTCTTTGAAGGAAGCASAAGCATAGGAGAAAAGACAGAAAGAAAAGAGCAAGTATGGATAAACAGAAGCAGTAAAGTCTCATCTCTGATACCGAATCCAAAAAAAAAGACCACTGAAATGGTCTTTCCAAGCCCTGGTGTCATGTTTCTGTATAATCTCTTCAAAATAGTGTAAAACTCAGTGATTATTAATATATTTTTTGTTGTTTATATGAATCTTGAGGGGGAAAGGAAGCTTCTGCCATTTTAATTCCTTTGTTAATGTCTTTATGAATGCAATTAGCACTTCATTCACGCTTCTTTGTTTCTGGATCCCATTACGATAGGGCTTATGCCAACTTCTCTCTCCCAGGAGAGGTGAGGCATCACGCAGCACTCCACTCAGCTGTGTGGCTGAGCACTGACAAACTCAATTTACTGGAGGAGAGCGTGAGATGACACCGTGCAGTGGCTGTTGCTGTGATATGGACAAATGGCCTCTTCCGTTTCAAACAAGACATCACCTATCCTGGGGAAACGTGTCTGTACATAGGTAAGTGAAAGAAAAACAAGGTTGATTTACCTGACAAGAAAGTAATCTACCGCAGCTGGTYTTAAAACTGAAATATCTAATTATTCAGTCCCTTTTTTACTGTTGTACCTCRCCTGCTTACAAGATACCCATTCAGTTGCTATTCATTTCTAAACATGACGCTAAAGTTACCCCTCTTGTAACCCCATCAGTCTCTACAGTCCTTTGGCCCCTCGAATTTTTTCCTGTCTGCTCCAAACGGCTTTGACATGAGTAGAACGCCACAAGCTCCAGCCCCTGAGGCTGCACAGTTGGAAGCCGGACCTTTACATTACCAGGGGCTTGGGCTCACTGGGGTCTGATCCTGACCTCGTGGTCCATCGGTGTAAGTTAGGAGGAAGCCCAGTGAGATGAGTGGGCTTGCAGTGGTGTAAAACTGAAGCCTATCAGYCTGCGAGGGCAGCTTTTCAGCGTTACGTGTACATTTACAGATGCGGGGACTGTAAGCATCAGGTGCGTGAGTGCTGCAGCACCCACGGGCAGTGAAGAGCCTAGGTGTTTCTGAATAACCCACCGGGTACCAATTCACACCTAAATACTTTTGGAAATCTGGTTCTGAACTCCTCCGAGGCCAGGAGCCAAGGACCGGCCCTGATTCAGGAGCGTGCGAACTGCGCACAGCCGGGAAAATCTGGAGACATTYGAGCCTGTCGGAGCCCAGCAATGCTCCCAGCTTCAGGGTGACGGGTTTTTTGCCACCTCCATCAGGGCAGAGGCTGGAGGTGGATGCAGTTTACCCACAAGATCGATTCTTTAAAATGACTACAAATACTCCACAAAGGGTGAAGTCTTCTCTCCCCAGACAGCGGGATGAAGGCAGTGAGGCCATAAACTGTTCCTCCTGCCAAAATCTTCTGGGGAGGGGGACTGGGGGAAGCTGGTTTCCAGTGTTGTAGACCCTTTCTCCCTCTTTTTATGCTGGTCCCATGCACTCTTTGCCTTCCCCGGCGCATCCTGGCACACAAAGCTCATCGGCAGACACTGAAGTCCAGACACTCCCTGTGGGCTCCAGATCCCCCCTTGCATCATCCCCTCATCCCCAAGGGACCCACTGCCAGGTAAAGAGGATCGTTGTTTCCATCACAAAACAGAAGGGAGGGAAAAACCGTGGGCTAAAAGCCCAAGGAAAAGAGACAGGAATTCTTTATCGCTTATTAAATGTGCAATTCAAAACCTGGTGAATAAGGAGATGAAAAGCTCCTCCTGAGAAATGGAGAGAGAAATTGCATTTTGGCCTCGGGGAAACCTGTGCCTATAATATTAAAGATGTGCAAATAAATAAATAAAGGCAATAGCTAGATTTACGTGTCTAATATCCTCGCATGCCGTGATCAATGTCGATATTTTACTTTTTTATGAGGTTCTCCAAAAATCTATGGCCCTTTCCTTTATTAATTGTAGATCCTCATTGCAAAGGTCTTTCGCATGTCTCCAGCAACTAGGTCTTAGCTGTCAACTCCATTAAATTCTATTATAATATGGCATGATTGAATGCTCCAGTGGGATTGGCCAGCCAGTGTGTATTAATGTATTATGGAGCACAGAGAGGCAGGCACCAGCACCTTGCTGCATTCACAAAGATGCTGTTGTGTTTACATTTTTTTCTTTCCTTTCCGTGYGCCCGTCTGCTGTTTCAGTGGAAACTGGCTTTACCGTAAATTATCCCTTGCAAAAATAACAATATGTAAACTGCGAGGGAGCTTTCCCTGGGACGTGGAAGCCAGTGGTCGTCCCTCAAGTGAACAGATTCTCATTCTCTGCCTGGGATGTATTTGTATGACTTTAATTAGTTTGTGTTTGTACAGTATGAAAATCTAGGAGGCCCATGGTATTTAACGTTAGGGAAGAGCAAAGGATTTCCCACCCTGCTGGTTAGAAACGGGGATGTTACGCTGCTGGGAGGGAGCAGAATCAGAATTCAAATAGACGGGATCACAGATATTTTTTTTTTTAAGTAGGATACACTGAAACATCACCCCTGGCTGCCTACAAATGAGGAAATATTTCTAATCAAGACAGTTTTTACTGGGGCGGAGGGGGATTGTGTGACATATTTTTCAAAGAATGGGGAGAGGACTTTTGTGGTACAAGCACCACATCCTTCCACCCCCAAAAGCTCTGTTTGCTGTCCCTGTGGGACAAAGGAGAACCTGATATGGCTACAAAGCCCATCTTCACAATCCCTCGCTTCTCTCAGAGCCTAAGCAGCCAGCTAGTGCAGAGCTCTGAGCTGGTGCAAGCTGAAACAGCCCCCTGCAAGCTGGTCCCCCCTCCAAAGGTGAGGAGGGTCCCTSACATGCCACCCTGCCTGCTCCTGCCCCATCACATGATGCTTCATCACCTCACACCCAGCCTCACCCTTCCTTGMAGGGGGTGGAAGCGGTCGAATCCTTGCACCTTTTTGATATTTGCACCAATTCAGGCTGACGTTTTGCTCCAAGAGTCAGGTTGGGGCTCAGCTGCATGCATGTCTAGTGGTCTTTTAAACCCCTATAGCATTCAAAGGGGTCTGGCAGATCATATGTATAGGTAGTGGAAGACCTGTGCCTTTTTGGGGCAGTGCATGTAGGGTGGATAGGGTGTCACCTGCARTGACACCGTTTAGACAATTTAATCCCACCCTCAGTGCATAATTGCAGCCTGAAATGAGCAGCCCAGCTTGGGCACCTTCTGCTTTTACTAGGAAGGCAAAAGAGCAAAGCAAGACCACAGGCTCTGACTGAAAATCAGTTTAATTCAGAATTRGGGAAGAGAAAAGACATGTGAAGGCGTATCCAGCTCTCAAACCACGTGTAGCTCCATGAGAYCTCTGCTTGTCCAGGGATGCTCAGATCTGATGCATTTCACAGTTAGCGGCCGTAAGTCAGCAATTCTAGGTCTCTGGAGAGCTCTGCTGGGTCTCAGCCCATCGTCGCCGTGTGCATTGGTGCTATTAGTTCCCTTTGCCTGTGTTTACACTCACCATTTCCAAAGCCCCGTGTGCTACCATGAGCAGGAACGTGGCCGGGGCAGCACCAGCCACAGCACTACAATGGGCGAGCTTTGATGAGCATTAACGCTGTGGCTGCAGCCAGAAGACAGAAGACGTAGCCTGATTGCCTTTTGGGGGCCACGCTGAGGTCAAACCAAAGACTAATTCATGTCTGCCCAGCCAGGATACGGCTGGCAGGGAATCAGGCAGGGCTCTCTGCTCCTGGGTGGTGCGCTGTAGGAGAAGCTTGTGAAATTCCTGGATTATTGGGGGGGCTGCCACAATGATATTGCCTGAAATGCAGCCTCCTCCTCCTCCTCCTCCTCCTCCCTCGATTCATGCAGGATCATATTCTGCACTGCGTGGTTTCAGTTCCCGTGCTCCTGACGCACTAATTGCCTTGGTCAGAGATGTTGCCTTGCCCAACTCAATCTGCTTTTAAAGACGAAAAACTCACCTAATTCCATAATTCATCCTTAGCATCACACTCCACTTGCTTCCAAACAGGAATCATAGACAGATTGATTGATCTGTCACAATGAGGTCTAAAGACGGTCTAGTATTAGGGGCTGAGGCCAGGGAGAAAAAGATGCTGCTCCTACTAATAGATTGCAATTCTTTTCCCGGAGGATATCATTGCCTTTAGCCAATTCAAGAGACTAACCATCCAATTTAGAAGAATAAAAATAATCATCATGGTTACAACAGTGACCCGGGAGGGGGAAAAAAAGAAGTAAAAAATCAAACCTTTCTGAGAAGCAAAAGGGGAAAGGGGATCTTCTCCTGCTTTCCCGAAGATGTGCTTCACCTTTGTGCCTGCGCTGCGCAGAGAGGAAAACCAGTCTGCTTTGTTCYTCCTGGAGCCAAGTCAAGGGGCAACAGTGTAAAACAGAAGCACAAGCTACCTTTTCCTAGATCCAAGGAAGATGTAAATTCTTAAAACGTGATGGAAGAGGTTGGATTTTTTTTTTTTCCCCCCTTTCTTTTTTTATTATTTCTCTCTCAGGAATGGTCTGACAGCCCCAGGCTGGAGTATGTGTCTCTCCCAACTACTCTGTCACCCGGGTAACCATGGAGACCRTGACGATCGATTAGATGCCATCTGATCTCAACCTCATAAAAAAACCCCACGTGCGCCCGCGCGCGCGCATACGCACACGCACTCACAAAAAAAAAAAAAAACCAGGCAGCAGATGGCAACCAGGCCACTAGACCCGTCTCCAGAGAGAGCCAGCCAGGGAGAGGGACTGCGAGAGGCAGGCAGAGAGAGATCGTGAGGGAAAGGGGAAAAAAAGACAAAGAAAGGAAAGGTGGGGAGGGGGGAGACAAAGAAGCAAAGAGAACAGGGGAGAGAAAGGAAAGAGGGAGAAATGGGAGCGGGTCCTCAGCTGGTGGGATTTCTGGGGGACCTGTTTGGGTGGAGCAGCGACCATTTACGCTGCCTGGAAGCCTGTCTTGCTTTGAGGGTGGAGGGTGAGGCTGAGAGAGATTGGGGAAGAGGAGAAAAGTATAAAAATACCAGGTCAAATCCAAGGGAGAGCCCGGGGAAGTGCAGTAAATGCGCCTTTGGGCACTTCTGCCCCTGCAACAGCTAACCCCCTCTGCAACTGGTCAGGCCAGACAAGGTTTCTCCCTAAGGATGTGAGAAGGGCTCCAAAGGGAGCTCAGAGCTCCCCACCCCACCGAGGCCAGAGCGGGTATAGTCTGAGAGCTCCTGCACTAGCTCCGTGCCACTGAGAGGACTGCTGCTACACTCCGGTCACCCCACTTGGGATCTGCACGCTGTGAGGGATGGAGCCAGAGGAGCCGCTTCACCCGCACCTCGCCTCTGAGGACCCATGGGTGCTCTGAACAGACACAYTCTCACTAGCCTGGAGGTGACTGGCAGGAGTAAAACTGCCTGAAATCCTTCACAGCAGGAACTCCTATCTCTGTACAGCACCTACAGCAACTGGGTTCCTCCACCTGCTGGAGGCTCTTGTGGAAATGCCAGATAACCAAATAAATCATAAAGGGATCTAGGACAAGTGATTGGACTGAGATCCCAACAGCATCTGGGAAAAAAATTAGGGCTTTGACCATCACTCTGTGGGGAGATACCGAAACGAGGCAGGTTAGAGCCYCTCTGAAGTCTTACAGCAAGCGTGCGGAGGTCTATTTTTCTGCTGCTGTTAGTTGGAGAAGAAGTGGAAATGCTTTTTTAATATGAACTGATTTGAAAATGAGCAGGCCAAGAGCAGAGAAGTGAGGGTGCAAGGAGCATAAGCTCAGCTAAGGAGAAGGCCAGACCTATGTATGTGACTGTATGGGCCTCTTCTGGAAGCCAGGGCTGGAATTAATGTGATCAGTGCTGAGCATCTCCGTCTGCAGTCATCAGTCTGGCTCCCTTTAACAGGGAGAAACAGGTCCTTCTGGTGGGTACTTCACCTCACCCTGCCACAAATGTCTAAAATAGGCTYGATGAGTTGCACCGTCATAGTGCTTCCTTTTCTCCCGTGGGTGTAAAGGGAGCCAGGAGGAACTATCTCAGATGAAGTGGGAGGGACATAAGAAGTTAACTGAGACAAATTCCACTCCAGGTGTGTCAGTGGCACCAAGACTGCTGCTAAATAACTCATTTTTCTCATTAACATCATCCTTTTACAGAGACATATGCAATCACATCTCAGCAGACAGGAGCTGGTCCCTAGGGATACCTTCCCAGGATGGTGTCAGTAATGGTGGGCACCATGTGGGTAATACTTTCACTGTGAGGACATTGCCAGGTGAGGAAAATGGTTCATGTTCAAAACATGTTGACTCAGGTGAGTTCGAAAATTGCTCTCAGGAACAGTGGACGCTTTGAAAATTCAGTAACTGACAGCACCTATTCACTAAAATTAACCATATCTAGTTTAAATGGGGAAATGAGGATTGTCCTCTCCTGAAGATGGTACCTGTCTGGTGTTGGGCAGGGTGTGGAGGGCAGGGGGCTGATGATTTTCTGAAGTGGGGCTTCTTTGAGACCAGCTCTCACGAAAGTGCTAACTTACCTGCACTTTAAGGAGTGGATATTCATGCTGCATAGAGATTAGTCATATGCATGTTCTCCCTTTCCTGGGGTTTCCTGAAACGTTCAAAACAGGATATTACCTACACTGATATCTAAGGTTGCTTCTTAGATTGACGTTTACCCTAGTTGAGAGAGCAATCCAAACTTGAGTGAAGAACACTAACCATGAATATTAGTGAGTTCAAAGAATAGTTCTGCTAATCCCCAGGATGGCCTACAGCCCAAATCCTTATTTTCAGCATTGTCAATTTTCCTGTTTTCTTCTCTGAATCAGTCCTATTAAAAGAAAGCTTCATCTACCTATCCCCGAGTAAGCATAGAAGGGAAATGAATCAGAAATCCAAGAAGAGGTTGCTGATGGTGAATTGCACCCATGAAAGCATTTTTCCCTAGATACCTTCAAGGAAGATGAAGGCAYGAAGTCATCTTCTGTTCTCAGCTGCCCCTCTGAAAGTCACATTGAGTATTTCTGCAGCCCAAAAGTTACTCTTGACTTGCAATGAAGAAATTGAAAAAGTAGCATGACAAGTCATCTCACAGCAGTCTGATCAAGTCTAATGTAAGCCACCTGACCACACTGGTTATTCCACTCAACCTTAGTCCATCATCAGGAAAATGTCCTGCACTTCTCTGGGTGTAACCCAGTGACACTGGATTAGTGTCACCAGCCGAGAGACGAGGTTGCTCTAAGGTGGCTAAGAGACTAGCTATCGTGTGTGTGATTCTTGAAATGAATGAGAAACGGATCAAGCATCCAGAAAGGGCTGAGTTCCAGGACTGCTAGAGCAGCATCATTTCTAAATATCAGTGCTGTTTCAGATAAAATTTATTTAACTGAGTACTAGATTAAAATCAGAAAGAACCAGGGAATGTTCTATGATCTTATTACACAGGACAAAAAAACCCCCAAAACATCAGTGTCCTGGTCCACTTCTCTTAGCCTGGGGGTRAAATTCTGCTCCCTTGAAATCAAGAGCAAGTTGTTCTGTGGTTCAGATTTTCCTCCCTGGATTTTCCTAGCAGATGGGTAATGGGGAAATAAGGGATATGGCCCGTATTATCCATAGAATCATAGAATAGAATCATAGAATCATTAAGGTTGGAAAAGACCTCTAAGATCATCRTGTCCAACCATCAACCCAGTACCCATGCCCACTAAACCATGTCCCGAAGCRCCWCATCCACACKTTTTTTGAACACCTCCAGGGATGGTGACTCCACCACTTCCCTGGGCAGCCYGTTCCMATGCCTGACTACCYTTTCAGKGAAGAAATTTTTCCTAATATCCAATCTAAAYCTCCCCTGGCGCAACTTGAGGCCATTTCCTCTYGTCCTATMRCTTGTTACTTGGGAGAAGAGACCAACACCGGCCTCTCTACAGCCTCCTCCAGAAATGCATGGCACTGACCCAGCCTGTCTTGAGGCGCTTGTCTTYCTGTTCTTTTGCAGAGGGAAGAGATTGATTRGTGTTTGGTGGTATAAGCAACTTCAGTACTCATGACCAGCTCCTGTGAATTTTTTTCTGGGATGACAGGCCCAAAACCTCCTAACTAATTTCTGGCTTCACAGAGAGATGACAGAATTGATGGCTCTGGTTCAGTTAAGAGTCCACCCGGAGCTCATACCAAACTTCCCTGCTCTCCACAGCCTTTCCCAGGTTGTACCAATTGATGGAGCCTACGAGAGGGACCATGGCTTTACCAACAGTAAGACATGCTTCAGGGCACCTCACCAGCAGCAAGGATAGATGTATGTCCTAGTGAGAAGGATATTTTTTTTAAGTTAACATCAAGTTGGGTATAGGTTGGCAGGGTGGAAGCATGTTCAAACATTCGCTAATTACTAATGCATCTATCTCCCRGCAGAACTGAGTATTCATTATCCTCAGGGTCAGAGGGCAACATTATTGCTGCAGTGTTTTGTCACCAGGCTACCATGTCAAGAGGTGGCAGCATGTGATACGGTATTTTTAAGCAAATGATTCGAAATCCCACCTGATTAGTAGACAAATACAAATACGGGCTCAATTCCACCTCAGAGATACTGGAGGAGGGACAGGAACTGGACAATGGGCTGAATTTGGACTGTTGAGTCGACAGGGTTTTGCTTGACAAGCAAGCTGTGTTTCTTTCTCCTGCCTGCCAAAAGATGACTGGAACCAGTTGAGAGCAAATCACCAGAGCGTTACCTAGGGAATTTTCTGAAATACACAATAATGGAAATCAATATCCCATAACGATGTAACACAGGAGTACAAGAAAACTGGTGTGTTTGGTGTCCGTGAAGAATTCTGAGTGGTTGATTTCTCTGTTTTGGCTTAATTGCTTTGGATTACRTGATCATTTCCTTAGGAACAGAGCGCAGAACATTTTGATTTYGGTGACAATAGTTAAGTTCCCAAAAATCACGAGGCACTGAAGCAAATATGGCCTCATCTTCAGAGCTCCTGGACATCCATAAACCCTCTAACCTTAGCTGCTGTGGAAAATAAATGAAGTTTTTATTTAGATGGTAGGATCTGAGAGATTAATTTTATTCACTCAGGTATCAGAATATAAGCCACTGTGCTTGCATAGGTAATTAACAGTGCTTGTGAGGATTCCTCCTGAAGTGACACCTATGAGGGACCCTCATCAAACAGAGCTCACTGTTCTTGCTCTTTAGATAATAGTTCTTCTCCCATTGGCTTAACTGGGAGAGGAGGCAGATTTGCCTCACAAGAAAGTACTTCCCTACAGCCTGTTTTCACCTGTCCTCATTTCTAAGAGCCCTACCAGTCAGTCTGTGAGCTCATAAGGCTTCAGCAACAATGTGAAGCCCTCCACKTTTTTTTTTCTTTTTCTGTTTTCATCCAAACTCGATGTTTTCCCACGACTCTGCCTCCTCATCCTGCATCTCATTTTCCACCTGCACACTTAGCCCAGCTAGCCCAAAAAACTGTGACCATTCCAGCCKCCTCTATGCCAAAAGCCACTCCTCCTTCAAATAATTTTTCAGAGCTTTTCTAAGTCTTATTTAACCAACAAGGCAAGAAAAATATTCTTACTTCAACCCCAGGTGCTCAAACTCAAAGGCATCAGCTCACAAAACAGCACAAGGACAGATTCAATTTAAAGATCTCCAGAATGGCCTTTTGCCTAGTGAACTCACTGTGARCACCTGATTTCCACAGACAGAATAACAAACTATAAGGGAGAGACTGAAAAGCAATAGCCATAACCCTAGACTGGGGCGAGAGGGTATTATTTTGAGGAAAGAGTAYGCGTGGGAAGAGTACCTAGCTTGGCTAGGCAGCAACCAAGGGAGAGCACAGCCTGCAATTATTCACAAGTACAAGGAAAGTATTGTGGGGGTGCAGGAAGGAAAAAAACAAGAAAGCATACACGACATAGCAGTAAGAAAATCTGAACTGGACTCTTAAAGACAGAGGTTGCCAACGAGTGGGTGGCCAGGCACACAGACCTGAATCACCATGCGGGAAAGAGTGGTGGGCACAGCCTGATTTCAGTGGAGGACCCTGCTGGTCCACACAGCGTGGTGGCACAGTGTTACTAATGAGAGGTGTAAGAAGCCATTAGCTTCCTGGGAAAACCACTCCTGCTAGCACTCCCTGAAACAAAATAATCACCCGAATCGAATGGAATGGTACCGAAATGCTTCTGAGTTGTCTGAGTGATGCTACAGCCTTTTATCGGGCTGATATGGCTCAAGTAGTAACAAATCAGACGAGCTTTCGAGCATGTATGCCTTCTTCAGGTCTGACACAGAGTGGTGGGGTGCTGGAGAAGATCTCATGAGGCACCTGTCTGCAATTCTGGGTTTTGAGGGTGTAAGAGGCACTGTTTGATGGAAAAGGCTCCCATGGGACATGGAAGTCCTGCTGGCTAGAGTATTTTAAACTAGGCAAAACACTAGTAAAGGTACTTTAGCTTAAGTTTATAGGCATATGTCAGGAGAAAAAGTGAACAGATGGGACCCCATAAATCTTTTCCATCTCTAGTTCTCACAAACCCCTTTTCTATTTYGTATTGCCCCATGCCTGCTTGCTCTATACGTAAGGGACTCAGAAGAAGGATGACCCTACCAATATTTGTAAAATGTCACTTATACCTACGTCCGGTTAAAGAAATAATGGCATTGGTAATAGTAATAGTGTGAACTGGGGGCTCTGAGGAGACCCAAGCTCTGGGCCAGAAGAAGCAGGGCTTGGGAAACCCATTATAAGCAAGAGTCTTCAGCCCAGGCTGTGCTTCTGAAAGGGGGAGGACAACAAACACCAGAGCCCTAGTTTTGCTTCTGGGGCTGGGTGGTTTTGTGTCTTTGTTAAGAAACTGGTTAGAGTTTTACCAGGTCTCTGTACTTGCTCAGCCATCCTGTTTTTATGACAGAGGGCCTTAGGCTAAAGAGCAAGAGGGCCACTTACTCCCAGCTGCTCAGGATGGGCCAAATTCACTGATTTCAAGCTCTCCTAGGTTTGTTTGCTGGTTGGCTGGCCACAATCATTGAGACCAGACATGAAACTCATCTTTAGATCCTTACATTTCAATACCGCAAGTCCCAAGTTTTGCTTCCATCTCAAGACAAAAATCATGCAGAATTCCTAAGTGTGAATATTTTTCATTAGGGGATGGTGTGACAGCCAGATAGATAACACACTAAGTTTTCCCCCTCAAGCATGCTCAAAGCTCAACATGACCTGATCTTACTGCTAGGAATTCTTTTTTCTTTTTTCCTTTTTTTTTTTTTTTTACCTTCTCCTTCCTTTTTTCCTATTCCTTTCTTCTTTCCTTCCTTTCCCTACCTTTTCCCTTCTTCCCTCTTTGCAGTATACTGTCATCTCTCCTTGCCCTTAGTTAGTGCAAAGCCCTGTTTTATCTCAACAGAGCAGGATTCAGACAAGATGACCCAGAGTGGGTGCTCACGGCTCCCAGACCTCTCTCAGACAGTGCTTAGCCCAACAGCTCTCTTCCTGATGCAGCTTTTTGTCAAGGCTTGCTCTGGATTTGATTCCCCCCAGCCTTCAGGACTGCATCCCGCCAGTTTGATATAGTGCAATGCCAATTATTTCAGCTGTGACATGTGAGSATAAAGTTGTGGGGGAGGAGGCTGAATAAGTCCCTGAGAAATCACACTGGCCAGATCTTCAGAAGCACTAAAGAAACTAATTCCCTTCAAAATCAATACTGCAATGCCATTGAGGAATCAAAGCAATGTACTTGAGTGAGAGCAGAGCTGAATATACCTGTGAACAAGTGTCCTGATCACATACACCATGGTGCCTGATCCCCTCTCCCTTGCAATATTACAAGTCACGAGGAAATTAATTGCAATCCACAGGGCAATGCAATCATAAAGCATGGGTAAATGAGTGGAGAATCAGGGCCAATAAAAGTACACTCACAGTGATAGAAACACTCTTTGCCAGCCCATTTTTTTCCTTTTCTATTTTTTGTCTTCTCCTCTTCGTGCTTAACTTCACTTCTCAGGCTTCCTAGCGCCATGATTATTATTATTGCTATTATTATTATCATTGTTGCTTTGTGGACTGAGAGTTGCAGATCTCAAGAATAAAGCAGATGTCAGCAGCTCCGAAGGACCCTATTCTATTACACAGCAGAACAAATGAGTATGTCAAGGAAGGGCTCTCCAATCTAACAAGAAAACAGCACAAACAGACACAAAATAAATAAATAAATAAACCCTGCAGGGACAGGCAGGCTAGTTCTGATTAGACATTATGCTAACATGATGCCTACTTTCTACGCTAACAGTGTTTTAATACATTTAAATGATACTGGGGAAATAAGTCATGAAATAGGAGAAGCAGCCTTCATGTCAGAAACGATTAAGATTATCTAAGGGGGCCAGACTGCCTCTCTCATGGAAACACGGCTCGTGGTGTGGGATTATGAATGTAGCCCAAACGGTATTTACATAGTGCGCCCGACGCCATCTCATTACCTTTGCCAATGATTGCTTTTCCCAGCTGCTGGAAGAGCAGCCCGCCTGGCAAGGAGGAGGCCAGCACCAACGTCTGCACCACAGCAAAGTCTCAGGCTCTGCTGAGGTTCCAGGAGGCACCTGGGTTTTGCAGGGAGATGCCACGGGGGAGACGCCTGAGCAGCCGTAAGAGGGGCCGGAGCCAGCTGCCACGTTGGTGCCTGCACTTGATGCTTGCGGAGGGTGCGTGCCCGCCTCCGGCTTCCCTGCAGAGGGGCCACGAGCAAAGCTGAGCTCTTCGGAAATGCACGTTTCCAAAGCAAGGCCATGCTCGCAGTCCTTAGAGTATCCTCCCTCCAAACTTTCTGAGAAGGGAGAAAACCAAGTCTTGCCTGACTCAACCTGTAGCCTTTCGTCTTCGTCTTCTCCCCAGCTGCCTCCCCATGCTCCCCTATCCCACAGATAGGAAGATCGCTTTTATCTTGAAGGCCTTGCATAAAAACCTGAATACACTTGTCAAGCTCCATGCAGAGATGTTAATGTTGCTTATGAAACTGTGGCCTTGGGAGACCCTCCATCTCCCGAGTCTTTGCAGCCCCGGTAAATGGCCATTTATTAGCTGCAGCCCATAATTTCCTTCCTCCTGTGACCCATCCTGTAATTTTCCTTGAGATGACAAGCTACGAATGAAAAGTGTACTTGTTTTCCAGCTACAGTGCATAAAATATGGATATGGGCATGAAATCCTGAATCCATCAAGAAAGCAGAGACTTCTCCTTTTAGGACCTAAGGCTATAAGGACCCAGGGCTGGGCTGAAGCCTCCATACCCTGCGAGCTGGAGCCTGCTCAGGCACAGAGCAATGATACCGATCCCAGTTACCAGTAACTTGATTCACCCAAGCGCTCCTGACAGATGAGCTTTGACGAACCCCACACCAGTAGTTTAAGAACTTCCTGGTGACCCTCCTCCCATCACTCCCTTTGCAGATTCGGCAGATGGGAACGTGCGTCCTCCTGTGGCTCTGCCATGGTGGAGGCTGGTGCATTAGCTTAAAAGCGCCGAGACACCAGATGATGAACTGGAGCTGCTGAGACTTTCTGTCACAGGGGCAATAACTTGTGGCTGATGGACGAGGCAGACAGCTGGATATGAAAGTAGCCTAAACTGCCACAAAAAGACTTGCCAGCTCATCTGTCAACCCTAAGTGAGCGGTGAATCAAACTGCATTAGCTTCTGCTCAATACTGCAGAGCAGCAGTTGTCAGGAGGATCATACCCAGTGCGCGCAGGGGGGCAACTCAATCTTCGTTTTAAGAGACTATGGAGAAAATGAGCAGAGGAGAGACCATACGAAAGAAAACAAGAAGAGGACTTCACGATGGCCTAACACGCAACTTTATTTCTTTAAACCTAGACCCTGTATACAAACAAACTATGGCCAATAACAAGCCAGAGTCATTGCAGTCTAAAACCAGCTCAGTCATGACTTTTGTGGAGCTGAGGACTTGAGGATGCTGTGCTGCATAAATGCCCCTATAGAGACAATGGCTACCACCAGTCTGTGGATGAATTCCCTTGGGAATGTTCCCCAAACACTGAAGCCAGTGAATGACAGCACCGGTGGACCTGGGAGTATGATCTCCTTTGGTTTAGCAGAGCACCAATAGTTACTGCTCTATCCTAAGCCAGCTCATGGAGGTAGGCAGGGGCCTGTTCTCCTCCTGGATACAAACTCCTGACATCTGGGCTTTGGTGGAGAGAGGATTGGATCATTTCCCATCTGTCCTCTACCAGATTTCTTCTGTGCCTGTAACACACCCATACCCCATCTTCCCTTGCCCGTAAAGCAAGACCGGTGAAGCTATTCACCTTTTAAAAACACTTTGAGATCAATGGGTAGAAATCTTCTCTGTGAACAGGAGGTATTATACTGAAGTCATTCAACAAGAGTTTCTTGGGGCAATGGGTGCAGCCCTGACAGGGATAAGAAAGGCAGCTGAAGTGGAGCTATGCGGAGCTGAACATTTAACTACAATCTGCAGAAATGGAAACATCTTCTCCCCCTCAGCCTTCAACATCAGGCACTCTCTACCACCTGGAAATGCATGCACTTGCTAAGCCATATGGGCTTTTAAGTGCTTTACAGGGTCCTACTGCRACCTCTAGTCTTATTAAAAATCTTGTGAGTAACTGTGCACGATGAAATTAGACGCCATCAAAATGATGCAAGATAGTTCATATCTCATAGAATTTTGACCTCGGGAYACCACATACACATTCAGACTTCTCTGCATCTAACACCCTCCAGACCTGTTTTCAAATGCATCTGAAAACCAGGAAGGCTAGAAGCACTTTTTTAAGGGAATGCTGTAATTTTACATAATCGTGACTCCAGAAGAACGCCAGACTCCCTAACGAAATATAAGCTTATCCTAACCCTGCAGAAATGAACACATAGGCAACAGAAGAAGGAGTAAATGAGAACGTGAATTATGACATGCAATTTCATAGACATGCAATTTTTCTGCTTTTTTTCTCCCTTCTTTAAATGTAGCCCTAAAATGGAGTTTTCTTAAGAAGACAATCAGAAAAACTGGAGCCTGGGAGGAGTCTAAAGAAGCAGCCTTACAAATATGCCTCTCTGAATGCATATGTATACATATATATACAGAGAGAGTTACTGCCCTAGGAGGCTTCAGCAGAGTTCCTATAAATGTCAGACATTGTCCTAGACACAAATAGGAATGGTCTGAGTTCATGAGGAAATCCTGAAAAGATAATGGAGGTTATTTTATCCTACAGGGAGACYGTGTTCTTGGCTTTGACTGAGCCCTGACCAGCCAGTCCTCTTGGTAAGTCGTCTTTCCTTTAAACAAGGGACCACCCAACTGAGGGGTTTGAGAATCATTTATGATTAACAGTAACATTAACAGCATGGGGAAACAAAGGAGAAAATAGGGGTGCAGGCAGGAAAGATAACTGTGGGCAACTGACAGATTTCATATTGAGAAAGATATGAGGAAACACATCCAAGAAGAGGATGCAAAATCAACTCTAGAGCCTACAGCAGGAGACAGAGGTCAAAATTATGGGAATAGAAGGAGAGGAACCTCCAGCAGTTTGTGACACAGGTGGTTTGAGTTCAAAGAGGATCTCAAAAATCAGGAGGGCAGTGCTAYATAGCCTCAGTAGGATGGGGGAAGGTGGTCAGTGGGGATGACTGAGAATGCAGAATACCCAACACCACCTCCCATATGCTCAGGATGAGAGAGCCAGAGGTCTGGAGGCTGAGGGAGAAGCAGCTGCTGGAGTACAGAGGAGGTTAAAGCCTGCAGAGAGATGGAGCCTAGGATATGGTGTGAACCTCTATGAGAAGGGAATGGCTTTTTAGACACCTGATTGYATTCCCTGGAAATATTTTGTTAGGAAAAAACAAATTGTTAGGCCTGAGTGACTTCTTGGAGTAAATTTGCCTCCTTTCCCAGGAATGACCATACAACTCACAGGAGCCAGTGTAAAGCCAGTTACARCTGGCCCGAGTGGAAATAAATTGGTTGGTCTGCACCCCTGAATGCTCTGCATGCTAGCGATACCCTTGCTGCTCGTTCCAGGCATTAAAGGTGTTCGAATTTTCATTATGTTTTTTCATTATTAATCAGTTAGTTTTAGTTCCTGTTTACAAGGGAGTGAGAACCCAGGGAGCACAACAAGCCAGGGAGGGATGCGAGGAAGAACRTTACAACTTTCTCTGTGCGAACATCATTAGGGCTGACCCTAATTAACACTGGCCTTCCCTTTCCTGGCAGCATTCATCYGGGGATCTCAGACACACTCACCTTGCTTCACACTTTCTTCTGCATTAGGTTAGGAAACTCCCCCTYTCCTGAGGAGAGAGCTGAGGCACGGAGAGGTGAAATTGTTTGTTTGAGACCACTTTCTGACTCAGYTGTGGGTCTGGGCTTAGACCGAAGWAKTCCTGGCTTCCTCTTCATCCAGTATCACCCCCAGACACCTCTGGACCTYCCATCCAGGCATAAAACTACTGGGAAGGAAGGGTGAACAAGCAGCCACTTTGGGAGCTGACTGTGCCAAGCGTGGAAAAATGACATATCTAAAAGCACCGTTGTGTCATTGTATGAATCTATGATGCATCCACATCTTGAAGAGTACATTCTGGTCCTATCCTCACCCCAAATGACATAGCAGACCTTGTCACAGTAAAGGAAGGGCAACAAAGATGGCCAAAGATATGCAGCTGCTCCCATGCAAGTTCCTACATGGTTAAAGTAGCAAGTAACTACACAGACTTGGGAATTTTGTGGCTGGAAAAGAGACCGCTGGGGAGAAAGATATGATAGAGCTGTACAAAAGCAGGAAGAGTGGAAAAGCTAATGCATGGGAAGAGAAGAGCAGAGAATGGTTGTTCATTGTTCCTAGAAATCAAGAAGTAGGAGGCAAATGATACACAGCATGTTCAGAACAAAGAAAAGGAAGGGTGGGTGGGTGTGTGTATGATTAAAAAAAAAAATTGAACAAAGTCATGGAAAACAAATCCTTCAGGGATTGTTAAATCCCCCAAACCACTTCTAACCCCAGGAAATAACCAAGTCACAGTTTGCTAGAAGACAGGACACCATGCCTGGTGATGTTACTCACCTTGTTCCTCCTCCTCTAAGCCTCTGTTACAATCCAGTGACAATATGGGGCAGACATCCCTTTGACGTGGCACAACAGAGCCACTCAGGTGTCTTTAGGCTAGCGAATACCTGTTCTTCCACCTGCCTGGCTGATTAAACTGCTCCTGAAGAGCGCTTACCTGGTTGCCATAGGTCACTTGCAGTATGAGTTGAACTTTAAAATTACATTTATGACTGCCTGGTTGCTAGGTGCCTGTTGTGTCACTTCTACAGACATGCTCTTAACCTTTGAACTCTGTTTCGTATGGGCACATCCTATTTTCAGGTTGCAACACTAGTCATTTGCATCAGCATCTTCCAGAGGGCTCGGTGTGCCCACCTGTGAGATGCCCAATGCTGGCCATGGCCGGGGAATGGACACTGAACTGTGCAGAGCACCTGGATCCTCCAGTGGGGCAGTCCTCACACTGCATATATCACTTGGCAGGGTTTTTCTTCCCTGGTCAGCTGGCCTAAGCTGTCCAGTTATGATCACTGGGTTTTGTTTTACAAGTTCGACTTCTTCCAAGTGAAGGAAGGAGACCTGGGGGCTGGGGTGCGCRGCATCAATGGAGGGAGAAATATCTGCTTATGGAATGCAGGTGGCTTCAAAATCTCCTTTTTTTTTTTTTTTTCTCCTTTTTCACAAGAAAGAGCATTCCCCATGGCTACACACACAGACATCAGATTTAAAAATAGCCAAGTTCCACCTCGACTGTGGGGGAGTGAAAGACAGAAGACAGATGCATTGGCTGCCAACTAGACTCGACATCCACTTTTTCTTTCCTCACCCTGGCAGCCAGCAGTTGCACACACGTGCACAGGTAAGGTCCTCGGTGGCAAAGCACACTGTGTCTGCCTCCCCCTCAATTCACTAGCTGCTGCACCCCAGCCATGTGTGTTTGGGAGCTGCATAAGCCCATGCACCCTATTTAGTACACCAGGCACGTATCAAAATCACCAAGTTCCCCCTATTTGCCCTGCTTAATTCACAAACCACTCACTGGTCATTTGTGTGTGTGACTTGTTAGCGCATTGCAAAGGTTGCCATTCACGTCTCTGTTTCTGGCTTGTTTTGTTAACTGCTTTAGTGCCTGCTCCACACAGCCGCTTTCCATGGCTCCAAGCTGTATAACGAATGTGGGTGCATGTGCAAGACTGCTTGTATTTGCAGACCCTGGCCCAGGTCAATCAATGTAAGGTGGTCAGCTGCTTTCAAGGAGCCAGGCCTTGGGCTTGCTACCTTCCCCCCACTCGGGCAGTAGGAGATTCCTCCTCTTTTCCCTTACTGGCTATAATCCACCCACTATTTATTCTCTCAACCAGATGCATTCATTGAAAACATAAGGCAYTGCTGCCCACACACTCAGCACTACTCTTCATGTACTCATCGGCAGTAGAAGCCACAGTAATACAGCAAACTTGCCTAATTTATTTGCAAACATGTTTACAAGCATCTCTTTACGCATGTACTTAAATTGCGTGGCTCACAGAGAACTCCTTGCCGTGGGAAAGTTTACAGGAATTCAAAAAGCAACTTGACAAATTCATAGAAGAAAAGTTCATCCAGTGCATTAAACTGCAATTAACTGGATGTCAGGAGAATATTCAGGGGAAATATCACTGTAGGTTTATGTTATTCTCACAGGTTTCCCAGGCATGCTCTTTTGGTCACTGTTGAAAACAAGATACCTTTGGTCTAACCCAGTGTGGCCATTCTTGGGCTTTTATATGTGTTTTCTGTGATTTTAGTATGACATGATTTCTAATACACCTGTCCCAGGAGCATCCAGGCTGCATTAGAATCTCATAGACCCACTGAAAAGCATGATATGCATTTCTTGTTCTATATTCAGAGCTTGGCATGCTAAGCATCTCATTTCTGGGCTAGGATTGTGGACAGGAAGAATGGKAAATACCCCAGAGCAGAACCACCTTAAAAGTAAAGCGGGCTTAGTCTTTTCTGCATCATGACAAGGCATTCAAACCTGTTCAGTTTAACAAAAAGAAGGCTGCAGAGTTGATATGGCCACTACTAATGAATACTGACCTAGGAAGGACCAACAGATGTCTGGGTTTACTCAGGCATGTCTCCTCTTTCTGCTGGAAATGTTTGCCCAGGTGGAATTTTCCCATTTGTCCAAAATTTCCAGACGTCTGACCGGAGCAGCAGCAATAGCTGTAGCTAGGCTTTGCATGACTGAAAAGTCCAAGCTAATAACTGGTGCACGCAGGCATATCAGCTGTGCAGCACACATGCATACACACTTGTTTACAAAATCCCTGCCTAAACCTGCTAATATGATAACAGAGAACTCTTAATCCAAGGGGCCAAAATACAACAAAATCCCATGGCTGGATGCTGAAGGTGTGTGCRCTCATTTTCCATATCAGTGTTTTCAACAGCGGGGAGAAATGGTTGGTGGAGTAACTTACCAAGGATCATAGTGAATCCTCTACCACCAACAACGTTTAGACCAAGCATGAATATTACTTCTGAAAAACACAGGCTCATTCAWACAGGGAACGAATAGGGAAGTCCTGTGGCCTTCAACCTGCAGAGAGATGCCCACAGTGGTCCCTTCTGCCTTTAAAAACTCCGCATCATCCTCCATCTCCTGAGACACCCTACCCTCAAGAGAGCTGCGAATATTAGCTAACATTGCAAGGATGAACTTTGGAGATGTCAAAACAATATGGGAGTGAAGGGTCCTGAACACCCTGAGGGTGGCACCTGGCTCTTTACAGTAGCAGCTAGAGCTCGATCTCAATGTCACGGCTTGTCCAGTCCAACAGGCAAAGGAGAAGACTGGAACCAAAACAGAAACCAAGGGACATGAGACAAAGGCTGCAACTAGGTAAAAAGAATCAGGACTTTGTCCAAAAGCCATAGATTTCAACCATTAGCTAGCCCGGAGACTGCTGGTTTAAACATAGCAGCCAGCCCCAGAGACAGTCACGCTCATGTTGGCAAGGGAGCAGCTGCGAGGGCCTGTCCAGCAAACGCTCGCCGACCTCAGCCAGGGTGGCCTCGCATCCAGACCTGGTAGCCCTGGACCCTCTGTTCATGGCCCAGAAGGGAAATTATTTTTTCACCTTCCCCAGTTGCAGGCCATTCCTGCCAGCAGCCTCAAAGCTCCCAACCCGTTATTAAAACAGCCTCAATTCCACTGCCTAGAGAAAGCAAACATGACTGGTGGAAAACAAAAAATATCACCCAAACGTCCAAGGAAACCATGAGCAGAGGCACTGAGCTATATCCAGCACAGATTTTTCAAAAGGACAAGGATTTTCATGGCTCAGCGTTCTAATTTGTTTGACCGTTTATTTCCAAGGAACACATCCAAGAGTGACAAGCTCCATTTATTTCAATGGGCAGCATATGCCAGCAACGTGAATGGCGTATGCTATAAAAGAGAATAGATGTTCTCAAGCATCCTGGAAAGCTGTCCTTTCGACAGATAGAGGACATGTCGGTAATGGAAGTGCAGCTCTGCTCTGACAAGCAACGCTATAAAAGTGGCATTGTGGGTTCCCGTGTTTGATGTCTCCCCGTGGCGGCCCTGCGAGATTTGCTCAGGCTGCAAGTGAAAWACGATTTTCCTAATATCTGGCCCAGCGCTGGAGAGCCCAGTTGGGTTCTTTCGTTCTYCTGCTTTGCCAGGCCAGAAGGACATCTCCTCGGGCAAATGGCTACTCCGGGGTGTTAGTGCTGCACCCTTKCAGACTTCTGGTGGGTACACGCCAACCCAGGCTATTCTCAGAAATGACATTACCTTCAAATGATCGTGTGACGTGAATCTGAGATGTTCACACAAGCAAGTGCCCCCTTTCCATAAAGTACCATCACACAGCAATGCTGTTGGCAGTCTTGTCCCTTCTGACTACACCCTGAAGATGATCCTCTTCTGAATCTTGCCTTTCCAAAGCCCGATCCCACTGGCCCCTGAAAAATCAYGGGTTGTGAGTCTCTGCACCACCTATCACTTGATATTGTTTGGTGGGCTGTGACGCTTTGCTGTAAGTCTCATAGCAGTGGGCAGCTTTTATTAGCTATCATTAATGAATTAACTAATATTAGTTCCATGCTAGGTCTTATCTAGTGAGCAGTTCTGGMTCATAGGTTTTATTGGCTTGTCAGTGAGCCCTGAAAGTCAAAACAGAGTGATTTGCTTCTTGCTTTTCAGTGAGATGGTCCCTACAAAGGTGGGATGTGGGTTTTTTGATACTGAAGCTTTCTCTGGCCATCTTTCATTCTCGTTAAACTTACAAGGTTGCTGGGAAGGAGATGGGAGTTGTGTGAGCTGCAATGCCATCCACAAGAAATCAGCTCCACTTCTCCTCTGCCTCCTCAGCCCTGGGAGCAACATCTCAAGACAGGTAAAGAAGAATAGATGCTCGTGGCTTCCTTAGAGCCCTCCAGCGTGGCAAAATGTAGTCCCAGATTCTCCTCCAGGAGATGTCTGTCCACTTGTGCTTCAAGATTCTCTATCATGGATTTAGTCTGCCRTAAGGCCACAGCTACACAATGCCCCTGGACACCCACTGTACAAACTGGAGACCCTTGTTATGCCTCAGTTTTTCCTATTCACTTTCCTTTCGTCACGTACAGCTCAGAGACTGTGGTTTCACCTTTTATGGAGAAGCCAAACCGACGCTATTCATACCATTGAGGTTGCCTTTGATACCGTTTGGGAATTTCAGCTAGTCTTGATGCCATTGAGGTATTTGCTTAGTGAAGAGACCAACCATAGGCTTACACTGGCCATGACTGTATTTGGGGATACGAGTCATAAGGTGGCCTTGCATCTATGCAGCTTCCATTGGGACTATACTGATTCCCAGCATGCAAGTCTCCACTTGCATCAGGCTATATTCTAACAAAAAAGATACAGAGAGCTTGAAGAAGAGCTTTAGTCATCCTTCCTTTGCCAAAATGAGCTGTTTTAGTTTCCATCAACTGCATTTTTGCCCCAAAATTTCTGATCATTTCTGATGACCTCCACGTCTGGGCCAGYAGGCCCCAGGAATGTTGAGCTCTGGAAACCAGATTCTTCCTCCAAGTGTAAGCGGTGGGAGGCAGGAGAGCTCTCCGCTGGGAGAATGTGACCCTGCCTCTGGGCTTTGTGGCTTTGTCTGCTCAGAGAAGAGCCAGACTGTCAGCTCCAGCATTTCTGACTGGCTTCTTAGGGCTAAAGAAACAGAAGCTACACCCTGTCTCTTGCCGTTGATGTGAGAAGATTGGCAGTATCCCAGCAGGGCTGTTCGGGTAGATGCTGCAGGCCTGGCATGCCCAGGGCAGGGTGGGAACCTCTAGATTTAACACGTCTTGGAGTAGAGCAGTGGGGTAATCGGATCACAGTGACAGTAAACAGCGCTTTATGAGGTGTCCACTCATAACTGAAGGGCATCGAGAAGCAACCGCTTGGTCTCTTCCTGGAAATTAAAAATAAAAAGCAAGCCATGTGATGACAGCATCTGCAGCAGAGAGCAGGGTGGCTTGCATGAATTAGCAGCTTGCTGGCTGTTATCTATGGCAGCCTTAGCCATCTACTTGTTCCATCACCTGCAGCTTCTGTGGGCTGAGGCCTCAGACTTATACCTTGAGGAGTGCTGCAAAGCTAAAGCCCCCAGCCCTGAGCCACAGACAAGTAAGGTCTGGAGAAGGTCTCCTTCACAGCTTGCTCCTTGAAGTGTGGGACAGTGGTCATTTGATGGAATGGGACTTYGGGTCTTGCAATGTGGAGCACGGTGACCTTGAACTGCTCAGATCCTGATCTCAAAAGAGTACCTGTGAAGGTCAACCAAGAGCTGAACTGAATGGGGATGTGCCACAGCCTCGGTGATTTGCATCTGGATCTTTCTGGCAGGGTAGCTGAGRTTTTAGTTACTTCTCTTCACAGTGGCAAAGGGGTTTACTGAGTCCCTCTGCCTAGGATCTCAAACACTCCTCCAAGCACCAATGTAACCCCCCTTTCCATGTGAACCCGSTACCTCACAGCAATGCCTCCCCACTCTCCTCGAGCTCAGAAGGAGGCTTTCTGCAGATCTAGGAAGCCCCTTGTCAAGGCTGGCAGAGAGGTGGGCTGAGGGCACACGCGTTTCAGACCCTCCCAGCCAGAGGCTGCACTGCATTTCTACACTCTGCCTTCCAGGGTGGGTCTTTGACAGGCATGTCCCATGGCAGCCAAGGATCACCTAGCCAAGCATCTCCAGGAGCCCTGCTGGGGCCGTATTGGATATTCATGAATCCAGTGCTGGTATGTGGAGTCAGAGCACCTAAACAAGTGACAGCCTCCTGCTGCCTTGGAGACCTGTTGTGGGCAGGGGAAGGGAGAGAAATTCCCACATTTCCCTGGAAGAAATGTCTATGAGGATCCTCTTGCAGGCATTTCTTCTGCTAGTGGGCCAGGCGACATGCAGGGAGACTGTATTCTTTGCCAGAATATCTATAATTTTGAAAAAAWTTGACAAAACCCAAAACTATTCAAGCATGTTACTCATTCTTTTTAAGGTTCTGTAAATCATTCCAAGAGCAGAACCTCTCCCTATTCAGAGATCTCCCAGCCTGTTACATATGTTATTGGATGAAGCATGGGGACCCCTGCAAGTGTTTTCCTGCCACCTCACCCCCACCCATCCTGTTGATGGGACCCGGGGAGAGAAGCGGCTCTGGTGAGGCCAAGCACCCACAGAGCTGCCGGTGAGCAGCAGAACCAGCTCTGCTCCRTGCAGGAGACCACTACCTCACCCACTCCTCCCGCTGCCCCTTTCTGGGGGCTCTGGAGGGAGCCAGTCAGCACAGGCTCCTGGCAGAGAAAAGTCCCCAGCGAGGAAGATGATCACACTGAGAAAAGTGTCTGTGGCCCCCATTTGATGGGATCTGCAGGGACGGAGATGGGGAAAAGGGGATCTGAGYGGAGAAGGGGCTGCCAGCTGGGAGGAGGCTGGGGCAAGGTGGCAGCAAGAAGAGTCACCTCGGTCACAGGCATCCCCTGGCTCCAGCACGAAGGGGCCTGGCTCCATCCAGCCTCTTGTGAGCAGAAGAGCCACAGACCYGTGGCCGGCTCCCTCGCTTCATTGTCTGTGTGCCGGAGCAGGGAGGCAGGGGACAGAGGGACCAGGGGGGACTCTCTGCCTGCCGTGCACCAGGATTGGGGTGGGTGGGAGACAGGGCAGGGGGACCGCAAAAATAAATGCACTAGAAAAACAGTCCGACGATTCTCCACACGCTCRGTGTACGTGATGCAAATTGATGTTTAAAGCTTATTTATTAGCTTGCATGCGAAATGCCAGCGGTGTTTTTCTACATCAGTGGGTATCCAATATTTTTTGGGGGGGACGACTGTGGTGGGAGCGAGCGTGGCTAGAGACTGTATATCCAGAGGCTAGGGTTTATATCACAGGCTGCTCTCGACTGTTATAATTTGTGGCACAGATTCAGCGAGAATCTGATCTGCTGAAAATATTTGGGCTGTGAAAACTCCCACACTGTGACAGATGTCAAGTCCAATTAAGTGACTCGTGTCCAGGTTTCTGTCCAATAGGCTTTCCCATTAAATATCAATTTAAGAGGGAAAAAATGCCGTCCCCTTTTCTCTGAGCCTTTATCTCTTCCGACCATCTCTAGGCTAAACCCTTTGGTACCAGGAGCGGATCCGCACGCATCCTCCGCTCTGTCTGTCTGTCTGTCTCGCCCCTGCCACCTTCCGCACCCCTCCTTGGCTTCTTTGCCACTCCGGGAGGGGTGGGAGGAGGAACCGCACTTTCTTTTTGTGCGTGTGAGCGTACCTTTTCCTGCACCGGCGTTCTCTCTTGCAGCCGCTCCGAACCCGCGCCGAGATTTTCGTTTATTTTGTTTTGTTTTGTTTTTCTTTCCAGCGTTCGCATTTTATTCTCACTCGAGAGATGCAGGAGGAGTTAGGAAGCTCGGGGATGGATGGGGGTTTCGTTTATCCTTTTTTTCCCCCTCTCGCCAGCTCTTGAAGGACCAGAAGAAAAACTAAATCAAACATTTATTTTCCGACGGCGTCTCCYCCTCCTGCCCCTCTCCGCCGGACCGGTGAATTAACAAAACCGCACGTTACACCCCCCCCCAAAAAAAAAAAAAGAAATAATAGAGAAGAAAGGAGGGAGCGACGCATTGTTACCCCGACCCGCGGCGTGCCTGCGCGCCGGGCCGCGGCGGAACAAAGCCGGCCGGGCTGCGCCGGCCTCCGCGCAGCGCGCAGCGGGCGCCGGGCTCCGCGCCCCGGGCTCCGCGCCCGGGCCGGCCCGGGAGCGGTGGGCTGCGGGGGCGGGCGGCGGCTCCGCGGGCCGCCGCGGGGAAGGAGAGGCCGAGGGGGCGGGGGAGAGGGAATAATCCCTGCTGGTGCTATCGCCGCATCTCTTTTGTTATTTATCGCGATCGGGGAAGAGGAGGAAGAAGAGCGGGGGAGACGGCACTTTCCAGCGCAATTCCCCCCCCACGCCCCAAAACCGCCTCGCAGCAGCTGCCGGTGCATTGCAGCCCGCTGCCCCGAATTGACGGGCGGAGGCAGACTTTGATGGGGGAAACGCTTTTTCTCCCCTGATGCATCGTAACTAACTTAAGTTGTTATTTATACTCCGCAAACAAACACGGCGATAACATCTCCCATCTCTGGAGCGCTGGAGGCCGCGGCGAGGGATGAGATCTGCCTTTCCCCATCCGAGCAGGACACTTTTCCGCTCGTAATTCATTTGATTTGATTTTGATTTTTTAATTTTTCCATGCTCCGCTCCCGGAGGGTCATTTGAACTGTAAAGGAATCGCCGAGGGGGCGAGGGGACCCGGAGAGAGAGGCTGTCCAAACGACTCCGCCGAGGTAAGCAGCCTTAACAATATATTCCTTTTCCAGGTAGCGCGGGTAGCATGGGTTTACTGGGAAAAAAAAAAAAAAAAAAAAGCCTCTTTCCAGCTCTGCTCGACAAAACCCTCCGTCTGGATAAACCCAAACCAAAGGGGAAAATTCAACACACACCGCAGAGAAACCTTTGAGCAACTTTCTCCAGGAGCCACCTCTGTAATTGCCCGTTTTCGTACAACCGCCCTTTCGTACAACCTCCCTCTGTTGGTGTGCTTTCGCATAAACCCCCTCGCTTGGATCTCAACTGAAAAGTGATTTTAAACCTTCCCTTTCATTTTTTTTTCCCCCCAAGAAATCGCTGACACCTAACCTGCGCGCTGGCCGGGTTTATTCCCTACCCCTGCCTTGTGGGCCTGAGTAACGCTCCTTATTAAAAATAGAAGAGGAAGCGTTCCCGATGGCCCTGGCAAGCGGCGGCCCTTTCCCAGGGAAGCAAGAGCTCTCCTCTCCTCGCCTCTCCTCTCCCCCTCCCCAGGCCTTTCCCCCTGCGCACCCCGGGGAGCGCCGAGCACCGGCCCCCGGCCGAGCCCCGCCGCCCCGCCACGCGTGCCCCTCCGTGGGGGGAGGCTTGACTCTAGCCCTGCCTGGGAGGTATTCCTCCTTCCCGTCGTTTAATGTATTATTATTATTATTATTATTATTATTATTATTATTATTATTGCTTTGAATTTCTTCTATTTTTTCCCAGCCGGGTCTGAGACCCGAGGGGGACTTTGCCTGGAAACTTTACGTGGAAATACTTGGCAATGTGAATTCGGGGGAAGGGAGGACGTGATGCCCCCTCCTCCCTCAGGCTCGCTCCCCACCTCGCTCGACACCCCAGCCGTACACGCACACACATATGCGTGTCCAAGGTTATTCACTAGTTGCCTGATGTATTGTTTTATTACATGCCGGCATGTCCACGGACGCGCTCGGATTTGTATTGCTGTCTACATGACAGATGGTGCTCTGTGAGGCCGCAAGAAGATACGATTCAATTTTCTTTTGAAAGGCACGTCCGCGTTTATTTATTTATTTAGCCGCTCCCCCCCCCCCCCCCCCCGAGCTTTTCGCGCAGGGAGGGGAGAGGAGGGAAAATTTAAAGGGATGGAAAAGTTCGGCCGCTGCTTTGGGGTTTTGTTTGGTTTTGAATGCCTTAAATCGCTTAAAAACCGGAGACTCTCCAAAGGTCCCCATTCGATCGCTGGCAAATCGCTATCCGCACAACTAGCAGCAGGAAAGGAAAAAATAAAGAAGAAGAAAAAAGAAGGAGAGCAGAAAAAARGGGGGGGGAGGGGGAGGCGGAGAGCCCAGCAGATACATGAGAGCCCGTAGTTTTGATTGGGGAAATAAATTTCCCCACTGGCCTTGTTATGTTTGGGGAGCCTTGAGCTGTACGYTTAAAAGCATCATGTCTGTAGCCTGCATCCCACGGAGCATTACCGAAAGAGAAATGGTTAAGCAGAGATTGGCAGTGGAGGAAATACGATATTAAAATTTCAAAAAAAGAAATCGACCTAATATTGAGTCACTGAATATCAGCTTGTTTGAAAAAAATATATATTCTTTTACSGCTTTCCGGGCCTGTTCCTACACCCAAGCGAGCACGGGGAATAATGGGAGGGAGTGTATTGCGCTGAAGCTGCCGTCAAACGCTAGAAACGGGATGGTAAATGACGGGGCATCATTTATCCCCGGCGTCGCTCTCATTAAYGCTCCCTGACGGAGCGGCGATCCGGCCGCCCGCCCGCTGCCGGCCCGGCTCTCCCGCCGCCCCGGCCGGGCAGAGCGGGGCTGCGGCGGCCACCGGCGACGAGAACCGATATGTCCCTGTCCCTGCCCGTGCCCCTGCCCATGTACCCCCCCCCCTCCCCGCGCCCCCGCTGCCGGCGGCGGCGGGGCTGGGGCGCTGACCCGCTCTCTCTGCTTCTCTGTCCCGGGAAGGCTCCTCCGCCCCCTCCAAGATGATGCTTAGCCCGGACCAAGCTGCCGACTCCGACCACCCCTCCTCGGCGCCCTCCGACCCGGAGTCCCTGGGCGGCGCGGACGCCCAGGCCCTCAGCTGCTGCGTCTCCGACCCGGAGCCCGCCGAGGGCG